>NC_069405.1:75550694-75634097 GCF_026875155.1 Cherax quadricarinatus
ATAGGGGGGCAATGTGGCAGATGTTGCAGGTGTATGGTATAGGAGGTAGGTTACTGAAAGCAGTGAAGAGTTTTTATGAGGATAGTGAGGCTTAAGTTATAGTATGTAGGAAAGAGGGAGATTATTTCCCAGTAAAAGTAGGCCTTAGACAAGGATGTGTGATGTCACCGTGGTTGTTTAATATATTTATAGATGGGGTTGTAAGAGAAGTAAATGCGAGGGTCTTGGAAAGAGGCGTGGAGTTAAAAGATAAAGAATCACACATAAAGTGGGAGTTGCCACAGTTGCTCTTTGCTTATGACACTGTGCTCTTCGGAGATTCTGAAGAGAAGTTGCAGAGGCTGGTGGATGAATTTGGTATGGTATGTAAAAGTAGAAAATTAAAAGTGAATACAGGAAAGAGTAAGGTTATGAGGATAACAAAAAGATTAGGTGATGAAAGATTGGATATCAGATTGGAAGGGGAGAGTATGGAGGAGGTGAATGTATTCAGATATTTGGGAGTGGACGTGTCAGCGGATGGGTCTATGAATGATTAGGTGAATCATAGACTTGATGAGGGGAAAAGGGTGAATGGTGCACTTAGGAGTCTGTGGAGACAAAGAACTTTGTCCTTGGAGGCAAAGAGGGAAATGTATGAGAGTATAGTTTTACCAACGCTCTTATATGGGTGTGAAGCATGGGTGATGAATGTTGCAGCGAGGAGAAGGCTGGAGGCAGTGGAGATGTCATGTCTGAGGGCAATGTGTGGTGTGAATATAATGCAGAGAATTCGTAGTTTGGAAGTTAGGAGGAGGTGCGAGATTGCCAAAACTGTTGTCCAGAGGGCTGAGGAAGGGTTGTTGAGGTGGTTCGGACATGTAGAGAGAATGGAGCGAAACAGAATGACTTCAAGAGTGTATCAGTCTGTAGTGGAAGGAAGGCGGGGTAGAGGTCGGCCTATGAAAGGTTGGAGGGAGGGGGTAAAGGAGGTTTTGTGTGTGAGGGGCTTGGACTTCCAGCGGGCATGCGTGAGCATGTTTGATAGGAGTGAATGGAGACAAATGGTTTTTAATACTTGACATGCTGTTGGAGTGTGAGCAAAGTAACATTTATGAAGGGATTCAGGGAAACCGGCAGGCCGGACTTGAGTCCTGGAGATGGGAAGTACAGTGCCTGCACTCTGAAGGAGGGGTGTTGATGTTGCAGTTTAAAAGCTGTAGTGTAAAGCACCCTTCTGGCAAGACAGTGATGGAGTGAATGATGGTGAAAGTTTTTCTTTTTCGGGCCACCCTGCCTTGGTGGGGATCGGCCAGTGTGCTAATAATAAAATAATAATAATAATAATTATGCTACTTTATGCAACATTCTCAATTTATTCCAACCTTTACATTATTTATTATACATAATTCCACAATTCATTTCCTTTGCTAGGATGATAACTAACAAAAGACACTCACCCAGTAACATCACAACATGCTTGTGCACCATGAGCAATGTCAAGCAAGAGCTGGTCTTCCTTCATCTCCAAGAGAAGATGGTGGGTTTGTCCTTGTAAATAATCTGCCAGGAAAGAGGCAGGGGTGGAAATGGACACTTGCGGGAGGTCAGCCTTCACAATTACATCTGCAGCTACTGCCTGCACCACAGTCTTTGCACTCAGTGTCAGAGTATTAATCTCATCCTGAGCTTGGTGCTGTGTACATGATGAACAACCATCAGCTATGATTAGCAAATATCTAGGCCAAGAATATAAAACTAAAAGGTAAACAGTAAGACACCATATATCCAAACTTAAAAATTTAGGACCTTCAGATATTCAAAATATTTTTGCCAAACCTTCCAAAACCCAAAATCCATGAAATACCCAAAAATATGAAAAATAATATTAGAGGATTTGCCACTCATGCCTCTATCTTATTAATTATAATTAATTTTCAAGAAACCATCCTATGAGAAGAGGGGCAAACAGTGCACAGACATACTGTATATACATGTATATGTTGTTTAATTAGGGCATTAGAAATAAAAAAAAGAATCATTAGTCTGAGTAGGTTTCATCCTCAGTCAGTCTGGATTTGTGGTGTCATACTGTATACAGTATATACAGTAGTGTGCAAATTAATTGGGACAGGAGTAAATTTTGTGATTATCTCATAATATGTCTCGGTCTCCAGCCTAATTAATGTAGTTTGCATTCTTTTCTTTATATAAGAGTTTGCTACTGACTTGTGACAACTATCCAGCTGTGGTGTTACCCTGCAACTCTCATCAGTGCTACAACAGCTGTTGTTCTGTAAGGCTATTTCTGCAAGCATGCTCCGTGAGTGAGTGTAATTTTGCCAAGTTCTTCCCTTCAGTTCATGATTACTGCTGAAATTCATGATGGATGTTACACCTAGGAATTGTACAAGTATTGTAGCTCTTAGAAAACATGCTGTTTTGAGTATCAGACATATCACTGAAAATCTGAGCCTAGGAAAGTCAACTGTTGGTTGGATTCTGAATAGAGCTGATGTCATTGGTGACTGTGGAATGCTGCATCAAGGAAGATGTGGAAGACAACACAACACCTCATGATGACAAGGTTATCATGAAAAATAGTGTAAAGAAAACCAGCAAAGATTATACAGGGAGATTTGGCTTCAGCTGGTGTAAATGATGATTCTTCAACTGTTCAATGAAGGCTCCTTGAAGCTGGCAGAACTGACAGAAAGCTGGTAAAGAAACAAATATTGACTGCTGCTATGAAGAAAAAATGGCTACAGTGGACACTCGATAGATGAATGGAGAAAGTTATATTTTCAAATGAAGAGGATTTTGAAGTACATGGGTACAGATCAGTGGTAGTGAGACAGAGCAAAGACGAACCTCGTCAAAATGAACACATTCAATAAGCGCCAAAACACCCACTTAAGATGTTTTGGGGTAGTTTTACTGCTAAAGGCCCTGGATGACTTGCTTTTGTTGAGGGAACAATGATCAGTGACAAATACAAGGCAATCCTGGCAACTCATTTGCTTCTCATTATGAAGAGAGACTTTCCTGATGGAGAAGGCATTTTCCAGCAGGATCTTGCTCCATGCCACACTTCCTGAAAAATTCTGATATTCTTCAAAGAGATTGGGCTCAGTGTTCTAAGTTGGCCTGGAAACTCTCCTGACCTCAACCCAAATGAGAATCTATGGGCAATAACCAAACGCAGGATTGCAACACAGGAATGTTCAACTGTGAAGAAGATAACTGCTGCTATTATTAGGACCTGGTAACAAGATGAAGAACTTGCAAAAATGTGTTCAACATTGTAAAAGCAAAAGGGTAGTCATATCTCTTATTAAATCAATCATTTTATTTGTCATATCATTGCTTTGTATTTTTCAAATTAAAATTAATTTTCCAAATAAATGTCTTATTTCATCATTGTCCCAATTAATATGAACACTACTGTAATTTAGCCCAAGAGGTAAATTATAAATATAAAAATCAGCTACATATCAAGAGATAAATCTGCAATGTCTTGAGACCAATATGACTGTTAAATGTCCTGAGAATGATACAGCCTTTAAATGTCCCAAGACTAATACAGCCTTTAAATGTCTGAGACCAATACAGCCTGAAATTCATAACAAAAGCAAATTATCCCGTAAGATACATAATTTTTCTTACCATAATGTCTCTCCATCTACTCCACATGCTAGTGGCAGTGTAAGCCATAGCATGTAATAGGAATGGAGGGTAGAGTTGCAATTTGACGTGAATAGTACCCAGCAAGTCTATTTCAGCTGTACGTACATCTACAAGTCCAAACTTCAATGCCAGTTCATCTTTGAAGCCGCCTTGGCCTACAGGACAACATGATATTAAATTATTCAACTCATCTATTGCAATTCTCTATGGAGTTAATTTACTCTTCCTATTAATCAATTTTATCTTTTGAATCAGTCACATTTACAGAGTTAATTTATGTTGCAGTGATTGTAATAACATTTCCCAAATTCTTGAAGCAACATCAACATTTTGTTAAGAATAGTCTCATCACCTTTATGGACAGTATAATAAAATTCTATGAAAAGCTTACTGTTTTTGGAGAGTGTAGCTTGAAGTATGAGAGGGCTGTAGCACGCTGTCTCTTTTGTGTAGTAGGTATGATTAAATATCCCCAGTGAGGCTCTAAAACTTTTGCATTCAGGATCATGAGACACTTGGTATCTCACAAACACTTTCTCATGTACTGATGGGGTCTTTAGCTGTATAAAAGATAAAACTTTATTAAATCGAAGTTTATTCTCTATAAGGATTACAATGCAGGGTTTACATATTTTGGTTATTGTGTGGTTTACATGTAATAAAATACTAATTACAGAGGGGGCCACTAGAACACCTAGCATGGCTAGGCATTTTGGGAAAACTTAGAATAATTCTTAACCCTAAATTATTATAAATTGTGGAGTAAGTTGACTAAATACTAAGTGACTAAATACTAGTTTGTGAGTTTAGCAATGTGAATGCTTTTGTTTTGGCACAATACATAGTTTCTATATTGGAGTATAAGCAGCGCTGTATAGCCCTTGTGGCTTAGCGCTTCTTTTTGGTTATAATAATAATAATAATATATTGGAGTATCACAGGCAAACTTATGACTAGTTAGGAATCATTATTATAAGATTAAGATACGTATTTCTGTGCTTATAGTCAAATGGGTGAGTGAGTGTAAGTGTGAACCACCAGGTGGTTTTTATGTAGTTATCAGGGAGATAAGATGTTTTTCTAACGGTAGTTTTGAAGGTGATGAATGTGTCTGCTCTGCAGTTCTAGAGTTTTCAGGTAGGGTATTCCAGATTTTAGAGCCTTTGACATACATTGAATTTTTGTAAAGGTTTAGTCTGACACGGGGAATGTCGTAGAGATGTTTGTGCCTGGTGTTATGCCTGTGGGTCCTGTCACAACAATAAAGAAAGCATTTTAGGTCAAGGTTAATACTGGAATTTAGGGTCCTGTATATGTAGATTGCACAGTAGTAAGTGTGGATGTTCTGAACAGGGAGTAAGTTTAGATCTATGAAGAGTGGGGGGGTGTGTTGCCAGGGATGGGATTTAGTGATTATTCTTACTGCGGCTTTTTGTTGAGTTATTATTGGCTTTAGGTGTGTTGCTGCAGTTGATCCCCAAGCACAAATAGCATAGGTGAGGTATGGATAAATGAGTGAATGGTATAGTGTGAGAAGGGCATTTTGCGGCACGTAGTATCGTATCTTGGAGAGGATCCCAACTGTTTTGGATACTTTTTTTGATATATTATATTGAAAGTACAGTAGTCCCTTGAGTTACGATATTAATTCACTCCAGGAGACGTATCATACTTCAAAATTATCATAATTCAAACCCCAAAATACACGATTTTATGGTAATTTGTTCTGAGAGGCCAACACACCCAACCTGCCCTTGGATACTTTTTGTTATTTAAAAACTGAGGTTTTCTGAATGGTAAACAAACAGGGTTAAACTTGAAATCTCCAGAGGAATTGGCACCCAACAGCAGAGTGAGCCTATCTTTTATGGGCTGCCCTATCCTGCTACTTTGCCCAGGCAAAGTGGCAGGATAGGCCAGGGAAGAGCAAGTAGGCCAGAGCTGGCAGGGCAGGGCAGGGCAGGACAGGGCAGGACAGGCCAGAGCAGGCAGGGCAGGACTGGCCAGAGCAGGCAGGGCAGGACTGGCCAGGGCAGGCAGGGAAGGACTGGGCAGGGCATGACAGGCCAGACCAGGCAGAACAGGATTGGCCAGAGTAGGCAGGGCAGGACTGGCCAGAGCAGGCAGGGCAGAACTGGCCAAAGCAGGGCAGGGCAGGGAATGGCAAGGCAGGGCAGGGCAGGGAAGAGCAAGCCAAAGTAGGCAGGGCAGGGCAGGGCAAATCAGGCAGGGTAGGACTGGCCAGAGTAGGTAGGGCAGAACTGGCTAGAGCAGGCAGGGCAGGACAGAGGTAGACAGGCAGTAGAAACTGGTAAAGAATTGTAGACTTAATATTTGCACTCTTTTGTCCAGTCTCCCACTGCCCACTGGCATACATAGTCTTCCTCCCTCCCTCTGCTTCAGTTCCTCCCTCCCTCCCTCCCAATCACTTCCAACACACTCTTCACCATCAATCTATTTAAGACATTTTCATTACCCTGTCTTGTCTATGGGCTGAGGTCCACCCATGAGCTCCAACCACCGTACACATATGATGTACTGTTAAACGTATTTCTCATCGCAACTCAATATTAAATTCCTTTATGAAGGAAAATTGTAACTCAAATTATAACTTAAGACCATCATAGCTCAAGGGACCACTGTACATAAATTAAATTCACTCACTCTTTTTTAACTATACAATTACAATTCTTTATTTTTTATTTTATGAATCATCTTGTAACCTGTATCTTTTTTTTTTTTTTAAACTTCTTGATAATGCCTAGCATAGACACTTTATAAATAATTAAACTACGTAGTTCTTGAAACTGGTTTAAGTTTTGCCTGAAATGCTGTGCATCCTGATTATTGTATATTTTGTATATATACTGTACATTGATTTGAAATACAGAATCTGAAACTGAATGTCAATATTACTTAATGAAACTGAATGTCAATATTACTTAATGAAACTGAATGTCAATATTACTTAATGAAACTGAATGTCAATATTACTTAATAAATATTTCTTATAAAGATTTCTGTCATGTATTAGTATCACTGATCTACATTTTGGCTATACCAATTCTCATCCAACTTAATGTTTTATAAAAAAATTGGAAAGGCAAAGTGAAATTTCATTTCATAATTTATGATGGATGAGAGCATGAGCTGTGAATTTTTTGTTGCAGAACAACATAGTTTATTTATAGGTATTCAAAATTCTGAAATGGATACCTTACAAAGTTCACAACTGAGTTTTTCTGCAACATCATTTTCATCTAAAAGGAGAAACTTTTAGAGAGGGTGTGGTAGGTAAGTTTGGGGTGCCAGGTGTAAATGATAATGGGAGCCCTTTGATTGAACTTTGTATAGAAAGGGGTTTAGTTATAGGTAATACATATTTTAAGAAAAACAGGATAAATAAGTATACAAGATATGATGTAGGGCGAAATGACAGTAGTTTGTTGGATTATGTATTGGTAGATAAAAGACTGTTGAGTAGACTTCAGGATGTACATGTTTATAGAGGGGCCACAGATATATCAGATTACTTTCTAGTTGTAGCTACACTGAGAGTAAAAGGTAGATGGGATACAAGGAGAATAGAAGCATCAGGGAAGAGAGAGGTGAAGGTTTATAAACTAAAAGAGGAGGCAGTTAGGGTAAGATATAAACAGCTATTGGAGGATAGATGGGCTAATGAGAGCATAGGCAATGGGGTCGAAGAGGTATGGGGTAGGTTTAAAAATGTAGTGTTAGAGTGTTCAGCAGAAGTTTGGGGTTACAGGAAAGTGGGTGCGGGAGGGAAGAGGAGTCGATTGGTGGAATGATGATGTAAAGAGAGTAGTAAGGGAGAAAAAGTTAGCATATGAGAAGTTTTTACAAAGTAGAAGTGATGCAAGGAGGGAAGAGTATATGGAGAAAAAGAGAGAGGTTAAGAGAGTGGTGAAGCAATGTAAAAAGAGAGCAAATGAGAGAGTGGGTGAGATGTTATCAACAAATTTTATTGAAAATAAGAAAAAGTTTTGGAGTGAGATTAACAAGTTAAGAAAGCCTAGAGAACAAATGGATTTGTCAGTTAAAAATAGGAGAGGAGAGTTATTAAATGGAGAGTTAGAGGTATTGGGAAGATGGAGGGAATATTTTGAGGAATTGTTAAATGTTGATGAAGATAGGGAAGCTGTGATTTCATGTATAGGGCAAGGAGGAATAACATCTTGTAGGAGTGAGGAAGAGCCAGTTGTGAGTGTGGGGGAAGTTCGTGAGGCAGTAGGTAAAATGAAAGGGGGTAAGGCAGCCGGGATTGATGGGATAAAGATAGAAATGTTAAAAGAAGGTGGGGATATAGTTTTGGAGTGGTTGGTGCAATTATTTAATAAATGTATGGAAGAGGGTAAGGTACCTAGGGATTGGCAGAGATAGAGTATGTAGGAAAGAGGGAAATTATTTCCCAGTAAAAGTAGGCCTTAGACAAGGATGTGTGATGTCACCGTGGTTGTTTAATATATTTATAGATGGGGTTGTAAGAGAAGTAAATGCGAGGGTCTTGGCAAGAGGCGTTGAGTTAAAACATAAAGAATCACACACAAAGTGGGAGTTCTCACAGCTGCTCTTTGCTGATGACACTGTGCTCTTGGGAGATTCTGAAGAGAAGTTGCAGAGATTGGTGGATGAATTTGGTAGGGTGTGCAAAAGAAGAAAATTAAAGGTGAATACAGGAAAGAGTAAGGTTATGAGGATAACAAAAAGATTAGGTGATGAAAGATTGAATATCAGATTGGAGGGAGAGAGTATGGAGGAGGTGAATGTATTCAGATATTTGGGAGTGGACGTGTCAGCGGATGGGTCTATGAAAGATGAGGTGAATCATAGAATTGATGAGGGGAAAAGAGTGAGTGGTGCACTTAGGAGTCTGTGGAGACAAAGAACTTTGTCCTTGGGGGGCAAAGGGGGGAAATTTGATGAGAGTATAGTTTTACCAAACGCTTTATATGGGGAAAAGAGGGGTGTGAATGTTGCAGCGAGGAGAAGGGGGGCCCAGTGGAGAAAGGGTCTGTTGAGGGAAATGTGTGGTGTGAATATAAACGAAAATTCGATTTTGGGAAAGTTAGGAGGAGGTGCGGGTTACCAAAATTTTTCCCAAGGGCTGAAAAGGGGTTTGTTAGGTGGTTTGGACATGTAGGGGGAGAATGGAGCGAAACAAAAGACTTCAAGTTTGTTCAGTCGTGTGGGAAGGAAGGGGGGTAGGGGTCGGCCTAGGGGAAAATTGGAGAGAGGGGGGAAAGGAGGGTTTTTGTGCTAGGGCTTGGAAAATTCCAGCGGCATGTGTGAGCATGTTTGATAGGGGGTGAAAGGAGACAAATGGTTTTTTTAAAACTTGAGTCTGTTTGGGGTGTGAGCAAAGAACATTTTGAAGGGGGTTTAGGGAAAAACCGGGAGGCCGACTTTTAGTCTGGAGATGGGAAGTACAGCGCCTGCACTCTGAAGGAGGGGTGTTAATGTTGCAGTTTAAAAACTGTAGTGTAAAGCACCCTTCTGGCAAGACAGTGATGGAGTGAATGATGGTGAAAGTTTTTCTTTTTCGGGCCACCCTGCCTTGGTGGGAATCGGCCAGTGTGATAATAAAAATATAAAAAATAATAATAATACCTAGGTAGTAGGTTGGTAAACAGCAGCCGCCCAGGGAGGTACTACCGTCCTGCCAAGCGAGTGTAAAAGGAAAGCCTATAATTGTTTTACGTGATGGTAGGATTGCTGGTGTCTTTTATCTTATAAATATGCAAGATTACAGGTACGTCTTGCTACTTCTTCTTACACTTAGGTCACACTACACATACATGTACAAGCATACATACACACACCCTTCTGGGTTTTCTTCTATTTTCTTTCTAGTTCTTGTTCCTGTTTATTTCCTCTTATCTCCATGGGAAAGTGGAACAGAATCTTCCTCCATAAGCCATGCTTGTTGTAAGAGGCGACTAAAATGCTGGGAGCAAGGGGCTAGTAACCCCTTCTCCTGCATATATTACTGTATATATCATTTTTCCTTTTGGGCCACCCTGCCTTGGTGGGGTGCAGCCGGTTTGTTGAAAGAAAGAAGAATGATAATAATAGTAATCATATTTTATTTTGACATGATACATGTTTGTACAAAGGAATACAATAGTTGGGTGTACATGCCAAAAGCCCCTTTATATGCAAAGCATTTCAGGCAGACTTAAAATTAACTTAAGCTTAATAAGGTAATAACAGTACAGTAGGGCCCCACTTATACGGCAGGTTAGGTTCCAGGCTACCACCATAAAGTGGAACACCCTTTTTTTGCACTTATAAATGCATACAAATACTAGATAACAAGATTACACTAAAATATATTAAGTTATCAATAGAACTAGGCATCAAAAAACAATAAAAAAGTACAATACACACATAGCGCACTCATTACTTACCTTAAAATATTTATAGTCTTAATCTAGGGTGAGACAAGTAGTATTTATTGTAAGAAATCAAGTGTGGTATGTATGGTAGTCAGCCGGGCTATCATACCAGCCAGCCCACCTACTCATAATATTCTATTACATTTAAGCATCCCAGAGCGATAAAATGCGTATACAGTTTACTCATTACTTACCTTAAAATATTTGTAGTCTTAATCTATGGTGAGATAAGTAGTATTTATTGTAAAAAGTCAAGTGTGGTATGTATGGTAGCCAGCCGGGCTACCATACCAGGCCAACCCACCTACATATACTATTCTATGATATTTAAGCATCCCAGAGCGATAAAATGTATATACAGTTCATTCATTACTTACTTTACAATATTTGTAGTCTTAATGTAGGATCAGGAGTAAGTAAATGAGATAAAACGAATAAATGAGAGAGAGAAAGAATGAGTGCATGAGAGAGGACAGGCGCAGAGATAAGATAAGATTTCGTTCGGATTTTTAACCCCGGAGGGTTAGCCACCCAGGATAACCCAAGAAAGTCAGTGCGTCATCGAGGACTGTCTAACTTATTTCCATTGGGGTCCTTAATCTTGTCCCCCAGGATGCGACCCACACCAGTCGACTAACACCCAGGTACCTATTTGCTGCTAGGTGAACAGGACAACAGGTGTAAGGAAACGTGTCAAATGTTTCCACCCGCCGGGAATCGAACCCGGGCCCTCCGTGTGTGAAGCGGGAGCTTTAGCCACCAGACCACCAGACCACGAAGTGTACACGTCTGGTTTGTGTACAAGTTACATTGTGTACAAGTTGTCTCTACATTGATATGGTAGAATAAATAAAGAACACTCCCATTCTCATGTAACATCATTTTGAGAAGAAATGATGCTCTGAGTGAAGGCAATGGAAATAAGTCACTCTGACCTTTTTGGGTTATCCTGGGTTCTCTACACATATGCTGTTATGTATGATAATCTATGTAACTGTATTTGTGTATACCTGACATACATACATACAAAAGGAATAATTTTCTATAGTTACCCCCAGTAACACATTTTCTCTTATGTTAGATTAGAGAAAATGTTATTCTTGGTGTCACTTGTACAAGTTATCTGGCTACCACATCTCACATTTATGTTTATTTATTCTATTGTGGGGTGTATTTATCATCTTTATATGTTATGTATCATGTTTATTATATAATTTTGAAAAAAGTATCATGGATGGATTAATGAAAATGTGTATATTAATGTAATATACGACATTTAATGAGACTCGGTGATTATTATTATTATTAGTAGTAGTATTTCTAATATGGCGTCACTTGTGCAAGTCATCTGCTACCACATCTCACATTTATGTTTATTTATTCTACTGTGGGGTGTATTTATCATATTTATATGTTATGCATCGTGTTTATTATATAATTTTGAAAAAGCATCATAGATGGATTAATGAAAGTGTGTATATTAGTGTAATATACGACATTTAAATGACTCGGTGATTATTATTATCATGACTAATATGACGTCTGGAGACTTAAGACACTCTTACTGATTTTAATGTGTACCTGCATGCCAGCACAGTGTGTAAGTTTATTTAGGTACAGGTATACATAAGTATAATTATCAGAGTATATATAAAATATGAAATAACTTTTAAAAACACTTGAAATTTTGGAGTTTCCAGACAAAATGGAGAGACTTAGTGCTTACGGATCACACAGAGAATGTAAACAAACAGGGTGGGGCACGGTGACCGTATTAGAAAGTCAGGTGGGGGGAGCCGTATAGCGAGTTTTGGTCATAATTTGAAATGACCATATTAGCGGAACACCGTAAAGCGAAACGCCGTAAAACGGGACCCTACTGTACATCACAAATTCTACATTCAAAGAATGTGGGATGCAAGAAATTTAAATGTCTGAGACTACAGTGATTAAGCTGAATATTTTAGGAGAGTGGATGACAGAAGCAAGAAAAACTGATATGAAAATACTAGTTGACTGAGGCAGTCACTGCTAAATCCCACATTCTTAGAAAACCAGGTTGCACTCAAGATACCTGCTAGTTCACAACTTCAGACCACAGTAATTCAGACATTCATAAGTTGAGAGATTTCGTTGACAGGGAATCTCTCTCATTAAAAATTCTCATATTCAGATTTCTCCCTAAGTTAATATAATAATAACAAGTGTACGGTAGGGTTATAATTGAAAGAATTAGAGGTAAGACAGAATGTAGGATTTCGGATGAGCAAGGAGGTTTCAGAGTGGGTAGGGGATGTGTAGATTAAGTGTTTACATTGAAGCATATATGTGAACAGTATTTAGATAAAGGTAGGGAAGTTTTTATTGCATTTATGGATTTAGAAAAGGAATATGATAGAGTGGATAGAGGAGCAATGTGGCAGATGTTGCAAGTATATGGAATAGGTGGTAAGTTATTAAATGCTTTAAAGAGTTTTTATGAGGATAGTGAGGCTCAGGTTAGAGTGTGTAGAAGAGAGGGAGACTACTTCCCGGTAAAAGTAGGTCTTAGACAGGGATGTGTAATGTCACCATGGTTGTTTAATATATTTATAGATGGGGTTGTAAAGGAAGTAAATGCTAGGGTGTTCGGGAGAGGGGTGGGATTAAATTTTGGGGAATCAAATTCAAAATGGGAATTGACACAGTTACTTTTTGCTGATGATACTGTGCTTATGGGAGATTCTAAAGAAAAATTGCAAATGTTAGTGGATGAGTTTGGGAATGTGTGTAAAGGTAGAAAGTTGAAAGTGAACATAGAAAAGAGTAAGGTGATGAGGGTGTCA
Organism: Cherax quadricarinatus; assembly: GCF_026875155.1. Classification (NCBI taxonomy): domain Eukaryota; kingdom Metazoa; phylum Arthropoda; class Malacostraca; order Decapoda; family Parastacidae; genus Cherax; species Cherax quadricarinatus. The sequence continues at coordinate 75,563,605 of NC_069405.1, forward strand.
AATGATTTAGATAAAGAAAAATTGAATATCAAATTGGGGAGGAGGATTATGGAAGAAGTAAATGTTTTCAGATATTTGGGAGTTGATGTGTCGGCAGATGGATTTGTGAAGGATGAGGTTAATCATAGAATTGATGAGGGAAAAAAGGTGAGTGGTGCGTTGAGGTATATGTGGAGTCAAAAAACGTTATCTATGGAGGCAAAGAAGGGAATGTATGAAAGTATAGTAGTACCAACACTCTTATATGGGTGTGAAGCTTGGGTGGTAAATGCAGCAGCGAGGAGACGGTTGGAGGCAGTGGAGATGTCCTGTTTAAGGGCAATGTGTGGTGTAAATATTATGCAGAAAATTCGGAGTGTGGAAATTAGGAAAAGGTGTGGAGTTAATAAAAGTATTAGTCAGAGGGCAGAAGAGGGGTTGTTGAGGTGGTTTGGTCATTTAGAGAGAATGGATCAAAGTAGAATGACATGGAAAGCATATAAATCTATAGGGGAAGGAAGGCGGGGTAGGGGTCGTCCTCGAAAGGGTTGGAGAGAGGGGGTAAAGCAGGTTTTGTGGGCAAGGGGCTTGGACTTCCAGCAAGCGTGCGTGAGCGTGTTAGATAGGAGTGAATGTAGACGAATGGTACTTGGGACCTGACGATCTGTTGGAGTGTGAGCAGGGTAATATTTAGTGAGGGGATTCAGGGAAACCGGTTATTTTCATATAGTCGGACTTGAGTCCTGGAAATGGGAAGTACAATGCCTGCACTTTAAAGGAGGGGTTTGGGATATTGGCAGTTTGGAGGGATATGTTGTGTATCTTTATATGTGTATGCTTCTAAACTGTTGTATTCTGAGCACCTCTGCAAAAACAGTGATAATGTGCGAGTGTGGTGAAAGTGTTGAATGATGAAAGTATTTTCTTTTTGGGGATTTTCTTTCTTTTTTGGGTCACCCTGCCTCGGTGGGATACAGCCGACTTGTTGAAAAAAAAAAAAAAAAAATGTTTATTTCTACAAGTATATGTACAAGGTATACAGGCCTAGCTAAAAGAATAAATAATAAAGATTTTATTTCTTTGCGAAGGTTATAATGTGTAATTACAATCTGGTTTGTTAAGTACAAAGAAAGCCACTATCATACTGGGGCATTTTGGGCAGACTAATCCTAGTACATACATACATAACTATCCTAGTACATAATAACTATTTAAGTCTAGAAAATATAAGAGTGGTTAACTTTTTAATAAATCTCTATTTTATCTTAAAACTAATGTGAGAGAGTCAAGGTGGAGGTTCATAAGAATAATAATCTTGAAGTTGTACATAATAAAAACAATGTTACAATTAATGGTTCAAACAGTAATACTTCATGGACTGGCAGATGTTTAACAGGCTAGAGGTCATATAATATATGGGAGAGTTTATTCGAACTGATTAAAGTTGCTTTGGTTGGTTTGGTAAGTACTGAGAGATGAGATGATTTTTAAGCAGAGCCCTAAATTTGTATGTAGTCAGGGGATCTGTTACCTGTTCAGGTAGTGAATTCCAGATCTTTGGGCCCTTTATGTGCACTACATTTTTGCATAGTGTGAGACTGACATGAGGGATGCTGAAGAGTGCCTCGTACCTTGCATTGTGACTGTGCATTCCATTGTAGCTATCAAGAAGTGCAAATGGAGTTTAATGTATTGGAGTTTAATGTTCTGTATACAAGTACCATCCGACTTATGACCTGCTTGACATACAACTACTCGTACTTATGACAATACTATTTACAGCTTAGCTTAAATTATTTTGTACTTTTCTGTTCGTGCATACAAATGTTTTTCTGAGTTTTCATGTATATGAATGATTTGTAAGCAAATAAACAACTGTTTGTGTTGTACACAGTGTTTCTCCTAAACCTTAGAGTATAAAATACAGTACTAAAAGAATAAGGTTCGACTTGCGTCAATTTTGACTTACGACCAGTAGGTTGGAACCAAACTCGGTCGTAAGTCAGATGGTACTTGTACGTATATAGTAGGCACAATAATACGAGTGCATGCCTTGTATTTTTAGTAGGTTCAGGCTTTTGAAAAGTGGTGGGGTGTGCTGTCTAGCACAGGAGCTTTTTGTTAGGTTATTAACCCTTTGACTGTTTCAGTCTTATGTGCCAGTGTTTTAGACGTATTTATACTCCAAAATTCTAGCGGTTTCAAATCAAGCAGGAGAAAGCTGTTAGGCCCACATGTGAGAGAATGGGTCTGTGTGGTCAGTGTGCACAGTATAAAAAAATCCTGCAGCATGCAGTGCCTAATGAGAAAAAAAACGCTGACCGTGTTTCTGGATTACAACGCCGACTTTGAGGCGAATTTTCATATAGTATTTATGGTTGTATTCTCATTTCCTTGGTCTTATTTGATAGAATGGAAGACATGTTACAGTAACAGAGATGATTTTGATAGGTTTCACGACAAAAAGAACCTTGAAACTGAGCTCAAAGCAGTGGAAATGTTTGATTTTTGCCAATGTTCAAGAGTAAACAAATGACGTTATTGTCCAATAAGTGTCCAACTAGCTATTCTAATATGCAGTCACAAATGGGTTGACATTATTTATACAATTATTACAATAATGCAGTAGTCTGCATAACAGTAAATCTTGCATTTTTTGAGTGAAAAAATTTCAAAATAGAAAGCAAGAGTAATATAAGAGGTGCCTGGAGATGAGACTGATGAACATAGAAAATATTATTTTAGTGCCAGGAATGTCTCCATTGTTCATTCTGGACCCTATTTTGAAATTGGCATCTTTTATAATTTGCGTAAAATTGGCCAAATTGCCAATTTCTGACCACTTTATCGGGTAGTTGAAATTGGTAATTGGGTGGTATCTTGTACTCGATCGATAGAACAAATGGAGGACTAAAATAGCTATGACTTTGGTCGACTGGAACAATGGAATTGGCTGAAAATAGGGCTCCAAGTGGGCAAAAACGCTGATGCATAAACATCGCCGAGATCGCTAACTTTGCAAGAGCATAAATCTGTAAGTTTTCCATCAAATTTTATACTTTTGGTGTCATTAACATCAGGAAAAAATTTTCTATCATTTCATAAGAAAAATAATTTTTTTTTTTTCAAAAATTTTGCGACACAGAGAAACACCCTAGGAAAAAAAAAAATCGCTATCATTCATTCAAAAACTATTTTCCCAGAAGTGACATCACAATTCAGATTAACTTCTACTGCAACATCCCAACCCCTCCTTTAGAGTACATACACTGCTCTTCTCACCTCCAGGACTCAAATCCAGCTACCTGGTTTCCATGAATCCCTTCATAAAAGTTACTTTACTCACATTCCAACATCAAGTCCATTAACCCCTTAACCCTTTGAGGGTCCGTCCTGTAGTTCTACGACTTTGAAACCGTAAACCCTCCCCTAAAACTACTCCTCGACAATAACAACAGAATGCACAGTCACAATACAAGGCATAAGGCACTTTTCAACATCCCTTGAGTCAGACTCTATGCAAGAATGCTATGCGCATAAAAGGCCCGAAGATCTGGAACTCACTACCGGAACATTTCAAGGATCCCCAGACAGCTTATAAATTTAGGAGTTTGCTAAAAAATTATCTTATCTCACAATATTAACCAAATCAACCAAACATCTGCTAACTAGTTTTATCATGTGATTTCTAGGCTCTTAAGGCTCAGGGGTCTCAACACTGAAAGGATTAATGAAAATGTTTATATTAACATAATATACGATATTTAATGTGCCTCAGATTGATTATTATTGTGTACACCTACCATCCGACTTACGACCAAGTTCGGTTCCGAGAAACCGGTCGTAAGTCGAAATGGTCGTAAGTCGAACTTTACTACTGAATATCAACATCAAATTTTTGTAATGACTTTATTTGGGTATTTCATGTTTTACTTTACTTTTTATGCTGTAAGTACTGTATTTTATACTGTAAGGTTTAGGATAAACACTGTGTACAACACAAATAGTGTTTATTTCCCAGAAATTTGGCAAAAAAAAACACGGTCGTAAGTCGAGTGGTCGTAAGTCGAGCAGGTCGTAAGTCGGATGGTAGGTGTATTATTATTATTAATATGGCATCCTCAAGACTAATAAGACACTCATGGTGATTTTAATGTGTACCTGTATGCCAGCATAGTGTGTAAGTTTATTTAGGTACAGGTACACATAAGTATAATTATCAGGGTATATATAAAACATGAAATAACTTTAAAATACTTGAAATTTTGTAAAGTTTCCAGACATAATGGAGAGACATGGTGCTCATGAAGCTCACGAATAATGTAAAAAACTGGGTGGGGCACAATGACAGTAGAATAAATAAAGAGCAACACTCTCATTCTCATGCAACACACCATTTTTAGAAGGAATGACACTCTGAGTGAAGGCATACAAAAGGAATAATTTTATACAGTTACCCCCAGTAATACTATTATGCACACATTTTCTTTGGTGTTGGACAAGAGAAAACATTATTCTTTCCAACACCCTAACAAGACTGGAAAAAATCTCAAATTTATGTTAATTGATTCTATTACGAATGTATTTATCATGTTTATATGTTATGTAACATGTTTATTATATAATTTTGAAAAAATATAGATAGATCAACCCTTTGGGGGTTTCGGCCGTACTAGTATGGCTTAAGCGCCAGTGTTTTTGACGTACTATCGCGGGAAAAGGCTGGTAGGCCTAGGTGTGAGAGAATGGGTGTGTGTGTGGTCGGTGTGCACTGTAGAAAAAAAATCTGGGACCCAGTGGCGCATTGTGGGAACGCCATTTTAGTAGACCTTGTTCACTATGCCTCGCGGTAAGAAGCTCCTCACTCCTCGGCGAATTGGGACACTTTTGCTCCCCAGTGACAGTTCTAATACAGATGGAAGTGCCAGTGAAGATGAGTTTCAAGGTTTTAATGAGGTTGTGACTGAAACTAATGACCATAATATCGGTAATAGTGAGGAAAACCCAAACGACCCTCAGTCTTCCACCTCTGCTGCTGGGCCGTTTTGTTCACATTCAGTTGTACCAGAATCAAAGAGGAAACTCCTATTTTCCCAAATCCCAGACTCAGATGTGAGCATTGGTGATGACAGTGATAGTGAATATGAACTACAAGCTTTTGAAACCAGTTCCGGTAGTGATAGTGAAGTGGAATATTCTCCAGTGAAGCGTCAGTATATACGACGATATATGCGCTCTGGTAGTGTGCCATATGCTATTCCAAGGGGAAGGAGTACATCTTGGAGTACATCCCATGGTTGTACAACAGGAACAGACGATGAAAATGACGATGATAGTGCTGCAATTGGGATGGAAAATGTGCATGGTGGTGGTAGTGGTGGTGCTGGCCGTGAGGCACCAGCAGTGGGCCATGCTGCCACCCAAGCCGCTGCCACCCACGCCACTGCCTCAGCTGATCTACAACAAGGCCACCATCCCCCACCCACCCACCCACACCACACCAGCCTCCACAACCACAACCTCCACAACCACAACCACCTGTCAATGTCCAGTACCCACCAGCAGACCGCACCTAGGAATGGCAGGAGGCTGTCAATTTTGTTTCAAATCCCCACCAGTTTGATGAAAGCCAAAGTGGAATACGGCCATGTTGTGCACTGGGAAACAATGCCACTGAACTGGAATGTTTCGAGTTATTCTTTGACGAACCCCTGATGGAAATTATTGTCAGGGAAAGCAACAGATACTACAAGTACACCATGGCAAACACAATACAGGTCTCCCTCAACATTCACAAGGGTTAGGGGATCAAGAGCCTCGCGAATGTTGAAAAATCGCGAATGTTTGGTGCCCCAATATATTGTAGGGAAATATAATACAATACTGCTTCCTTAACTTGTCAAACCATGAGCAATCATAAAATACATGAAAACGTCGTAAATTGTACTAAATACATACGTTATGCCTTAATAACACGTATGTTATTAAATACCACTGCCTCCACCACTGCGAGTCCCTACTACCCTCCCTCTGACCCCCCGCAACTGGCAGCCACCCCTCCCACCACTGTGTGGTGAGTGTTTTGTTTGTTCATTATTTGCTATTAAACTACAGTATAAATAATGTCAACTCATTTATGATTGCATATTGGAATGGCTATTCGGACAGGTATTGGAAGGTGACATCATGTGTTTACTCTTGAACACAGCAAAGAATCAAACATTTGTGCTACTGCTAATAATAATAATAATAATAATAATAATAATAATAATAATAATAATAATAATAAATACGATAGAATTGAAGAAGGAAATTGTACAAAAATACGAGGGTTGAAGCAGTGGTGGAGGAAGTGGTTGACGCATCATCAGTGTGCCTTTGTTTATGCTGGAGTGAGTATTAGTCTCCGTGCTCTTCCAAACATTTCACAATAATTCATTGTATTTGGTGCTTGTAGATTGAGTGTGACTGGAGTGGTTGAGGCAGTGGTAGAGGCAGTGGTAGAGGCAGTGATAGAGGCAGTGGGTGAGGCAGTGATAGAGGCAGTGGGTGAGGCAGTGGTATTTACTAACATATATCTTATAAATAATAATAGTACATCTTAATATTAATAACATTTATAATAATAATAATAATAATGATAAATGTTATTCATAATGTACTATTATTATTTATAACATATATGTTAGTAAATATCGCTGCCTCTACCACTGCCTCTACCACTGCCTCTTAACTGCCTCTAACACTGCCTCTAACTGCCTCTACCACTGCCTCTACCACTGCCTCTACCACTGCCTCTATAACTGCCTCTACCACTGCCTCTATAACTGCCTCTACCACTGCCTCTATAACTGCCTCTACCACTGCCTCTATAACTGCCTCTACCACTGCCTCTACCACTGCCTCTACCACTACCTCTACCACTGCCTCTATAACTGCCTCTACCACTGCCTCTACCACTGCCTCACCCACTGCCTCACCCACTGCCTCTACCACTGCCTCTACCACTACCTCTACCACTGCCTCTACCACTACATCTACCACTGCCTCTACCACTGCCTCTAAAACTGCCTCTACCACTGCCTCTACCACTGCCTCTACCACTACCTCTACCACTGCCTCAACTGCTGCCTCTACCACTGCCTCTACCACTGCCTCTACCACTACCTCTACCACTGCCTCAAGTGCTGGCTCTACCACTGCCTCAACTGCTGCCTCTACCAATACCTCTACCACTGCCTCAACTGCTGCCTCTATAACTGCCTCTATAATTGCCTCTACCACTGCCTCTATAACTGCCTCTACCACTGCCTCTACCACTGCCTCTATAACTGCCTCTACCACTGCCTCTACCACTGCCTCTATCACTGCCTCTACCACTGCCTCTACCACTGCCTCTACCACTGCCTCAACTGCTGCCTCTACCACTGCCTCTATAACTGCCTCTTACCACTGCCTCTACCACTGCCTCTACCACTGCCTCTATAACTGCTTTCACGCCCTATATGCCTCTACCACTGCCCACTCTCTACCACTGCCTTATCAACTGCCTCTATAACTGCCTCTACCACTGCCTCTATAACTGCCTCATACTCTACACTGCCTCTATAACTGCCTCTACCACTGCCTCATTCCACTGCCTCTATAACTGCCTACTGCTCTATAACTGCCTCTACCACTGCCTCTACCACTGCCTCTACCACTACCTCTACCACTGCCTCAACTGCTGCCTCTACCACTGCCTCAACTGCTGCCTCTACCACTGCCTCTATAACTGTCTCTACCACTGCCTCTACCACTGCCTCTACCACTGCCTCTACCACTGCCTCAACTGCTGCCTCTACCACTGCCTCTAAACTGCCTCTGCCTCTACCACTGCCTCAACTGCTGCCTCTACCACTGCCTCTATAACTGTCTCTTCCACTGCCTCTACACTGCCTCTACCACTGCCTCTACCACTGCCTCATGCTGCCTCTATCTCACTGCCTCTATAACTGCTGCCTCTACCACTGCCTCTATAACTGCCTCTACCACTGCCTCTACCACTGCCTCATCTGCTGCCTCTACCACTGCCTCTATAACTGCCTCTTCCACTGCCTCTATAACTGCCTCTACCACTGCCTCTATCACTGCCTTACCACTGCCTACCTACCTCTACCACTGCCTCAAACTGCTGCCTCTACCACTGCCTCTATAACTGCCTCTACCACTGCCTCTTACTGCCTACCACTGCCTCAACTGCTGCCTCTACCACTGCCTCTATAACTGCCTCTACCTGCCTCAATGCGCCTCTATAACTGCCTCTACCACTGCCTCTATAACTGCCTCTACCACTGCCTCTATAATGCCTCTACCACTGCCTCACACTGCCTCACTGCCTCTACCACTGCCTCTATAACTGCCTCTACCACTGCCTCTATAACTGCCTCTACCACTGCCTCTACCTGCCTCTACCACTGCCTCTATAACTGCCTCTACCACTGCCTCTACCATGCCTCTATAACTGCCTCTATCACTGCCTCTACACTGCCTCTATCAACTGCCTCTACACTGCCTCTACCACTGCCTCTACCACTGCCTCTACCACTGCCTCACCCACTGCCTCTACCACTGCCTCTATAACTGCCTCTACCACTGCCTCTATAACTGCCTCTACCACTGCCTCTATCACTGCCTCTACCACTGCCTCTATAACTGCCTCTACCACTGCCTCTATAACTGCCTCTACCACTGCCTCTACCACTGCCTCTACCACTACCTCTAAACTGCCTACAATCTGCCTCTACCACTGCCTCTATAACTGCCTCTATACCACTGCCTCTTAACTGCCTCTATACACTGCCTCTACACTGCCTCTACCACTGCCTCTACCACTGCCTCAACTGCTGCCTCTACCACTGCCTCTATAACTGCCTCTTCCACTGCCTCTATAACTGCCTCTACCACTGCCTCTAACTGCCTCTATCACTGCCTCTATCACTGCTCAACTCTACCTACCATGCCTCAACTGCTGCCTCTACCACTGCCTCTATAAACTGCCTCTTCCACTGCCTCTATAACTGCCTCTACCACTGCCTCTATATGAATCTGCCTCTACCACTGCCTCTATAACTGCCTCTACCACTGCCTCTAATGCTCACTGCCTCTACCACTGCCTCTACCACTGCCTCAACTGCACTGCCTCTACACCTCACTGCCCTCTATAACTGCCTCTTCCACTGCCTCTATAACTGCCTCTTACCACTGCCTCTATAACTGCCTCTATCCACTGCCTCTATCACTGCCTCTACCACTGCCTCAACTGCTGCCTCTACCACTGCCTCTATAACTGCCTCTTCCACTGCCTCTATAACTGCCTCTACCACTGCCTCTATAACTGCCTCTACCACTGCCTCTATACTTACCTTATTCACTGCCTCTATACACTGCCTCTACACTGCCTCTACCACTGCCTCAACTGCACTCCATGTCAACCTCATCTACAAGCCTCAAAACATGACTTACATGCTAAATGTTTGAAATGCTCACAGCTAATAACTCCTTCCAGCATATAACATGGCACCACTGTCCTCCACCACTGCCTCACGCCTCGTACATCTTGTACAATGCCTCTATAACTTCTATCACTTTATATTATGTTATACTGCCTTATACACTCTTACATGCCTTATTATACTCTATTCACTTAGCAGTTAGCACACTGCTTGATATCTTGCTGTTTCAAAGCTAACCACATGCTATACACTTCCATTACCTGCCTACATGCCATTCCAATATTACAGCTCAATGATGGCTTACATGCTTTTATGCCTTACATGCTTACATAGCCAATACATGAACAAACAAACACTACCCACATGCTGAGACTGCTGCCATTGCAGTCGGCCTCTGAGTAATGCTCAGCATGCTACTAAGACTCTGCGTAAGCTTAAATGCTTACTTTGGCCGTCAATGGGAATTCATGCTTTAAGCCTCCAAGCTTAAAACGCATTTGGGGACTGTACTTTACCATAGCTCACATGGCTACACAATGCAGAGACACTGGTTACCACTGATCTTATACTGCTTTGCCATCAATAATGCTTATCCACTGTGTATAACGCACTGTGAATCTCATACTGGTCAATCAACCGCCTATCTGCACTACCACGCTCTTACAGCTAACATCAGTACATGCAGTACAGCACAATCAAGAATTTGTGAACTTTAAACACGGAGCTATCACTTCTCCAGCAAAACCAGGCCCTTGAGCGCAACATCCTCACACTGCTTATCATACCTAGATTTGAAATGTTCTTCTGTCATCATGAATAGATATATATTAATAATGTATTTTATTATCTTAGATACTTATTAATTGCATGCAATGTTTGTTGCTTTCTGTGTTCAAGAGGAAAAGATGATTCAATACCTTCTAATAGCCATACATACCAAGTCAGAGGTTTAATATTTATACTTTAGTTAATAAATAGCATATATGCAACATTTTGAACTCTACAAGTGGCTGGGAGTGGATCAGTTTGGGGTACATGGAAGTTATACATGACAAGTATACAGAAGTTATGTGGGGTAACTTAAATGGTGATGGGGTTAGAATCAATGTTGAACGCAAATGAAACGGTAAGGAGGGCAGACTGTTATATCACAACATGGTACACAAGGAGGCACCAACTGGGTGATGTTTTTTGATGTGAATAATGACAGAATGTGTGTAAGCACTGTGTGAAATCATATGGCAACAGACCAGTCTGATGCTGCACCCGGTAAGGTGATAAATGCATGTCGTTTGTGCCAATGACGTATGCTTGCACTTTCGTGCATGACAAAAAGAGTGCCCTGCTGACAAACAGGTTATTAAGTTGGAAGTGTTTGGCTGACATAGAGAAAATAAATGTATTTAAACCCTTCAGGAACCTACAGCTGTTGGAAGATTCTCCCTCAAAGCGTCATGACAAAGAGGACATGCATTGGTTTTGCTTTGTGTTTGTGAGTTATCAGTGGTCTGTAGAAATTTTTTCACTGGAAGTTTACCATGCTCCCAAAGTTATTGTCTCGTAAGATGGAGAACAAGAGAAACCACATCTGGTAAGGCGGATATCTTTTATGTCTGGTCACAAGCATCAGTGATTTTTTGTGAGTACAGGACAATCACTGTTGCAATAGATATGCCCAGTTTGACGCTGACACTCGTAGAGGTGAGGAATGCAGGCGTTTCCTGTAACGCAATGACATCATGCTGCAATTTCGGTGGCAATGACAAAACGAGATGTCACACTGCTGTCATCAGTTCACCCTAATGAAATGGCAGACACTGGCAGGCAGCATAGAAAAAGCAATGAACCCATTCTAAAACCTACAGCTGTGATTGATTACACCCTCAATATGCGCTCAGTGGACAAATGTGACATGCAGATTGGGTTTGCTGATTGTGTTCGCAAGTTATAAGTGGTACATAAAACTCTTTTTCCATCTTCTGGACATTTCCATGCTCAACGCTTATAATATATATAAGATGAGGACCAGAGACAAACCATCATATGGCGGATTCTGTTTGTCTGTCATCAGACAAATAGTATTCAAGTACCAAGGAACAACACCTGCAATAGACTGCCCACTAAATTATCAACAACTACCTTCTCATCTGAAGCATGGTGATCACTTCCTAGTAAAACTGCCTGCTACTGCTTTCGAGAAAAAGGCTCAGAAGAGGTGTTACGTCTGTGCACATACAAAAAAAAGCCCACAACAATGCAGACACTCGTTTTATGTGTGAGGAATGTAAAACACCACTGTCCATGACACCATGTTTCAAAGACTTCCACAGGCTGCAGAACTTCTAGAAACATGTCCTGTGACTGTATATGTGTATATAAAATATAGAAAAATAGTAATAAACAACATTTCATATCGTTTGTTTGTGTAAATATTTTCTGTGAACAAAACAGTGACAATAGTGTTCATGCAGTTATTGTGTAGTATAGAAAAAGAAATATATTACAAAATAGTGCTCATATTGGTCTCACAGGCCATAAAAGTTACTTGGAAAAAAAAAATTAAAAAAAATAGAAAATAGTACATAAAAAACTAAATAAAACAATACCGGGTGACGGCAATCGGCGACGATACCATATACCGTACATTTTGTGTCAACTTCATGCCTCCATATCTCAGTAAGTATTGATGTTAAAAATTTTTTGTTTAGCCTATAATGTTTAGAAAAAAAATATCTTTTTATAAGAAAAAAAAATTTTTTTTTTTTTTTGAAATTTGGGCGAGCCTGAGAACAAGTCTCTGAGAGGACCTGCCGACCCCCAAAGGGTTAATCAATATGTCCATATTAATATTTTATATGACATTTAATGCACCTCAGAGTGATTATTATTGTGTGTTATAATTATTATCATTATTAGTATGGCATCTTCAAGACAAATAAGACACTCATAGTGATTTTAATGTGTACCTGCATGCCAGCACAGTTTAGGTACAGTTACACATAAGTAAAATTATCAGAGTACAGTGGACCTCTGGTTTTCATACTGCCCGCATATCATACAATTCGGTTTTAGAACACTTTTGGGCGAAATTTTTGTCTAGTTTTCGTACCTCAATCCAGAAATCGTACATATCATATGCATCTGCCTGCCCAGGAATGCCGTCAGTCTGGTTTGGTCACTGGTTGAGTGACCATTCATCTGAAACATTTCACAATTTTTGTGCTTGTTCATTGATTGCGACTGTGAAACAAGCCACCATGAGCCCAAAGAAAGTTCCTAATGCCAGCCCTATGGCAAAGAAGGTGAGAAACACAATAGAATTCAAGAAAGAGATTGTAGAAAATATGAAAGTGGTGTACGATTAGCCGAGGTTGCCAGGATGTATGAGAAGTTGAGCTCTCTGGACAGATTTTTAGTGCGACAGGGGTCCAGGGCCAGTAAAAAACAAAGGGAAGTAACACCAGAGAGGGCTTTGATACCTGAAGTCCTTATAGAGGGGGATTCCCCTTCCAAACAATAACCCCAACTCCCTCTCCCCTCCTAATACATCAACAAGAGTCTTCAATGAAGGAATGAAATGTTCATTTATCATTAAAATTAGTCATTTATATTTATTTCTCATTGTTTTTTGTATGTAAAAACTATAGTTTCTTTTACCATTATTCTTATTATTAACACACTGGCCGATTCCCACCAAGGCAGGGTGGCCCGAAAAAGAAAAACTTTCACCATCATTCACTCCATCACTGTCTTGCCAGAAGGGTGCTTTACACTACAGTTTTTAAACTGCAACATTAACACCCCTCCTTCAGAGTGCAGGCACTATACTTCCCATCTCCAGGACTCAAGTCCGGCCTGCCGGTTTCCCTGAATCCCTTCATAAATGTTACTTTGCTCACACTCCAACAGCACGTCAAGTATTAAAAACCATTTGTCTCCATTCACTCCTATCAAACACGCTCACGCATGCCTCCTGGAAGTCCAAGCCCCTCGCACACAAAACCTCCTTTACCCCCTCCCTCCAACCTTTCCTAGGCCGACCCCTACCCCACCTTCCTTCCACTAGAGACTGATACACTCCTGAAGTCATTCTGTTTCACTCAATTCTCTCTACATGTCCGAACCACCTCAACAACCCTTCCTCAGCCCTCTGGACAACAGTTTTGGTAATCCCGCACCTCCTCCTAACTTCCAAACTACGAATTCTCTGCATTATATTCACACCACACACTGCCCTCAGACATGGCATCTCCACTGCCTCCAGCCTTCTCCTCGCTGCAACATTCATCACCCATGCTTTACACCCACATAAGAGCGTTGGTAAAACTATACTCTCATACATTCCCCTTTGCCTCCAAGGGGAAAAATTCTTTGTCTCCACAGACTCCTAAGTACACCACTCACTCCCTTTTTCCTCATAAATTCTATGATTCACCTCATCTTTCATAGGGCCCATCCGCTGACACGTCACTCCCAAATATCTGAATACATTCACCCCCTCCATACTCTCTCCCTCCAATCTGATATTCAATCTTTCATCACCTAATCTTTTTGTTATCCTCATAACCTTACTCTTTCCTGTATTCACCTTTTTAATTTTTTTTCTTTTGCACACCCTACCAAATTCATCCACCAATCTCTGCAACTTCTCTTCAGAATCTCCCAAGAGCACAGTGTCATCGCAAAGAGCAGCTGTGACAACTCCCACTTTGTGTGTGATTCTTTATCTTTTAACTCACGCCTCTTGTCAAGACCCTCGCATTTACTTCTCTTACAACCCCATCTATAAATATATTAAACAACCACGGTGACATCACACATCCTTGTCTAAGGCCTACTTTATACTGGGAAATAATTTCCCTCTTTCCTACATACTCTAACTTTAGCCTCACTATCCTCGTAAAAACTCTTCACTGCTTTCAGTAACCTACCTCCTACACCATACACTTGCAACAAACTGCACATTGCCCCCTATCCACCCTGTCATAAGCCTTTTCCAAATCCATAAATGCCACAAAGACCTCTTTAGCCTTATCTAAATACTGTTCACTTATATGTTTCACTGTAAACACCTGATCCACACACCCCCTACCTTTCCTAAAGCCTCCTTGTTCATCTGCTATCCTATTCTCCGTCTTACTCTTAATTCTTTCAATAATAACTCTACCCTACACTTTACCAGGTATACTCAGCAGACTTATCCCCCTATAATTTTTGCAATCTCTTTTATCCCCTTTGCCTTTATACAAAGGAACTACGCATGCTCTCTGCCAATCCCTAGGTACCTTACCCTCTTCCATACATTTATTAAATAATTGCACCAACCACTCCAAAACTATATCCCCACCTGCTTTTTAACATTTCTATCTTTATCCCATCAATCCCGGCTGCCTTACCCCTTTCATTTTACCTACTGCCTCACGAACTTCCCCCACACTCACAACTGGCTCTTCCTCACTCCTACAAGATGTTATTCCTCCTTGCCCTATACACGAAATCACAGCTTCCCTATCTTCATCAACATTTAACAATTCCTCAAAATATTCCCTCCATCTTCCCAATACCTCTAACTCTCCATTTAATAACTCTCCTCTCCTATTTTTAACTGACAAATCCATTTGTTCTCTGGGCTTTCTTAACTTGTTAATCTCCCTCCAAAACTTTTTCTTATTTTCAACAAAATTTGTTGATAACATCTCACCCACTCTCTCATTTGCTCTTTTTTTTACATTGCTTCACCACTCTCTTAACTCTTTTGTTTTTCTCCATATACTCTTCCCTCCTTGCATCACTTCTACTTTGTAAAAAACTTCTCATATGCTAACTTTTTCTCCCTACTACTCTCTTTACATCATCATTCCACCAATCGCTCCTCTTCCCTCCCGCACCCACTTTCCTGTAACCACAAACTTCTGCTGAACACTCTAACACTACATTTTTAAACCTACCCCATACCTCTTCGACCCCATTGCCTATGCTCTCATTAGCCCATCTATCCTCCAATAGCTGTTTATATCTTTCCCTAACTGCCTCCTCTCTTAGTTTATAAACCTTCACCTCTCTCTTCCCTGATGCTTCTATTCTCCTTGTATCCCATCTACGTTTTACTCTCTGTGTAGCTACAGCTAGAAAGTGATCTGATATATCTGTGGCCCCTCTATAAACATGTACATCCTGAAGTCTACTCAACAGTCTTTTATCTACCAATACATAATCCAACAAACTACTGTCATTTCGCCCTACATCATATCTTGTATACTTATTTATCCTCTTTTTCTTAAAATATGTATTACCTATAACTAAACCCCTTTCTATACAAAGTTCAATCAAAGGGCTCCCATTATAATTTACACCTGGCACCCCAAACTTACCTACCACACCCTCTTTAAAAGTTTCTCCTACTTTAGCATTCAGGTCCCCTACCACAATTACTCTCTCACTTGGTTCAAAGGCTCCTATACATTCACTTAACATCTCCCAAAATCTCTCTCTCTCCTCTGCATTCCTCTCTTCTCCAGGTGCATACACGCTTATTATGACCCACTTCTCGCATCCAACCATTACTTTAATCCACATAATTCTTGCATTTACACATTCATATTCTCTTTTCTCCTTCCATAAACTGATCATTCAACATTACTGCTACCCCTTCCTTTGCTCTAACTCTCTCAGATACTCCAGATTTATTCCCATTTATTCCCCCCACCGAAACTCCCCTACCCCCTTCAGCTTTGTTTCGCTTAGGGCCAGGACATCCAACTTCTTTTCATTCATAACATCAGCAATCATCTGTTTCTTGTCATCTGCACTACATCCACGCACATTCAAGCATCCCAGTTTTATAAAGTTTTTCTTCTCTTTTTTAGTAAATGTCTACAGGAGAAGGGGTTACTAGCCCATTGCTCCCGGCATTTTAGTCGCCTCATACGACACGCATGGCTTACGGAGGAAAGATTCTTTTCCACTTCCCCATGGACAATAGAAGAAATAAAGAAGAACAAGAGCTATGTAGAAAAAGGAGAAAAACCTAGATGTATGTATATATATATGCATGTGCATGTCTGTGAAGTGTGACCAAAGTGTAAGTTGGAGTAGCAAGATATCCCTGTTATCTAGCGTGTTTATGAGACAGAAAAAGACACCAGCAATCCTACCATCATGCAAAACAGTTACAGGTTTCTGTTTCACAGTCATCTGGCAGGACGGTAGTACTTCCCTGGGTGGTTGCTGTCTACCAACCTACTACCTATGTATTACCTATAACTAAACCCCTTTCTATACAAAGTTCAATCAAAGGGCTCCCATTATCATTTACACCTGGCACCCCAAACTTACCTACCACACCCTCTCTAAAAGTTTCTCCTACTTTAGCATTCAGGTCCCCTACCACAATTACTCTCTCACTTGGTTCAAAGGTTCCTATATATTCACTTAACATCTCCCAAAATCTCTCTCTCTCCTCTACATTCATCTCTTCTCCAGGTGCATACACACTTATTATGACCCACTTTTCGCATCCAACCTTTACTTTAATCCACATAATTCTTGAATTTACACATTCATATTCTCTTTTCTCCTTCCATAACTGATCCTTCAACATTACTGCTACCCCTTCCTTAGCTCTAGCTCTCTCAGATACTCCAGATTTAATCCCATTTATTTCCCCCCACCGAAACTCCCCTACCCCCTTCAGCTTTGTTTCGCTTAGGGCCAGGACATCCAACTTCTTTTCATTCATAACATCAGCAATCATCTGTTTCTTGTCATCTGCACTACATCCACGCACATTCAAGCATCCCAGTTTTATGAAGTTTTTCTTCTTCTCTTTTTTAGTAAATGTCTACTATAACTATAGTTATTTTTTAAAAAATGTATTTTTTGTTAATATTTTTTGGGTGTCTGGAACAGATTAATTGTATTTAAATTATTTCTTATGACATATATTAATTCAGTTTTCGTACATTTTGGTTTTAAACCGACCTTCTGGAACGGATTAAGTATGAAAACTGGAGGTCCACTGTATATATACAACAAGAAATATCTTTAAAACATTTGAAATTTTGGAAAGTTTCCAAACATAAGGGAGAGTTGTGCTCATGGAGAATGTAAATAAACTGGGCAGGGTGTGGTGATCATATTAGAAAGACAGGGGGAGCCGTAAAGTGAGTTCTGGTCATGATTTGAAATGTCCGTATTAGCGGAACACCATAAAGCGAAATGCTGTAAAGCAGGGCCCTACTGTATGCATTTTTTAAGCTTAGCTCTATTGCTCACTTAATATATGACAGTGTACACATGTTATCAGGTTTTTATATGAATTTGAAAGTGAAAAAAGGCTATGTTTAATGCTACAGCAATTTCTGCTTTACAGCAGTAGCCCAAAACCTAACCTAGCAACTAACTTTTGCTGAGACAACCCCTACCCCTCCTACATTCTGCTCAGGGTTTATATAGTACCCAAACCATTTCAACAATCCCTCTTCAGCCCTTTTATATGCCCTTATTAAAAAAATCTGAGCAAAATAAATTTTGAAAGCAATTAATGTATTCAAAATTTTTTGTAATTCAGATATCTACTGCATCAATAAATTCTTCTTTCAACAAACAGGCCGCATCCCACCGAAGCAGGGTAGCCCAAAAAGAAAAACAAAAGTTTCTCTTTTTAACTTTAGTAATGTATACAGGAGAAGGGGTTACTAGCCCCCTTGCTCCTGGCATTTCAGTCGCCTCTTACGACATGCATGGCTTATGGAGGAAGAATTCTATTCCACTTCCCTGTGGAGATAAGAAGAAATAAACAAAAACAAGAACTAGTAAGAAAATAGAAGGAAACTCAAAGGGGTGTGTATATTTATGTTTGTACACATGTGTAGTGTGACCTAAGTGTAAGTGGAAGTAGCAAGACATGCCTTAAATCTTGCATATTTATGAGACAGAATCCAATCATCATGTAAAACAATTACAGGCTTTCGTTTCATACTCACTTGGCAGGATGGTAGTATCTCCCTGCATCACTAAATCTAAGATAAAAATTACATTTTAAACTTTCACAGATGGAGGTGAGAGGGCTACAAACTAAGTATATCTTGTGGACATAAAACAAATTACTAAAATTTTAGCAAAATCTGTAGGATTAAATGTGAGAAATTAATAAAGAACCCCAACTAAATAATGAGAAACAGGTCACATTTATAAGGTTTATTTATGGTTATATACTTACTAGTAGACATTATCCAAGCAATGTAGCTAAAAATATGTTTAATATAAACTAATTCTGAGTCCAATATTTAAATTTGTTCAAAACTGAAAAATAATAATGACTCAGTGTGAATCAAGATTACAAAGAGCACTGAAAATTTCAGGTCAACATGAAGAGGTCTTCTCAAACTGTCACACACAACCTACTACAGAAAAAAGTTCTATAACCATTATAGGTAACCTACTGAAAAATGCAATACCTAAATACATGTACTTGGTGAATCCAATCCACGTATTCCACAGGGTGAAGATACCTAAATATCCATTGGGAAAGACAAGCCATATGCAGCAATATTAAATTTAGCTACAGCATTTTTATTGGCACTGACCTTGCATGACAGCATTGTGTACCTATGCGTTACATCCATACCACAGGTGAAACTAAACTGTCTCTCTAGAACTTGATGTGTCACTGAAGAGGTGTCTACAGTGTGTCTGGTTTTCATACTAGGCACAATTAACAAAACACTGATGCTGCCACTATCAGGTGATGGCAGGAATGACACAACTACATCCATTATACGAGGCATAGTTCCCGTGGTTTTCTGTGGAAAAAAATATAGTTGAGCATGAGGAAGTACAGAAAGGCTTTAGACAATGTTTAACAAACAAAGCAAAAGTTCTTTTGCATTTCTGCCAACACACTCCCTTAAATTGTAATTTATCTCATTACTTACTGCTGCTACTACTATTACCACTACTGCTACAATGATTATTACTACTACTGCTACTCACTTCTTAACCAGTTTTCATCACCTACCCTACCTTCTACTCTTCTTTCCCCTCCCTCTTTATCAACTTCTTTTGATTTTCTCCCCATTTCCTTGCTCAGGTGTGACTTTATAATGTTCCAGGATGGACCAGCTACAGTGGAACCTCGGTACTCAAATAGCTCCCTACTTGAACAATTCGGTATTCAAATGTAAAAAAAATCACTCGGTAGTTGACCGTTTGCTCGGCATATGACCAAACAAACATGACCTGCCAGAACTTCACTGTAAACTATTTCGTGTTTCTTCGCATTTTTTTATGTTTTTTCTATATTATTTGCATAAATAAGTCACCATGGGGCCTAAGAAGATTAATGATAACAGCCAACCAAAAAGAAAATTGGTTGGGAAAAATTCATTCAGTACTCGAACAGATCGGCACTCGAACAGCCTTCTGGAATGAATTAAGTTTGAGTACCGAAAAAGAAACCACATTCAGTGTCATATGCGCTCATGCTGCTTACCTAAAGAGCACAGACATCAAGAACTCTAACACCTTCACCTTATATAAAGTGCAGGGATTGTATACTTCCTACCTTCAAAACTCAACTTTAGCTGACTATTTTATTTTTATTATCACACTGGCCGATTCCCACCAAGGCAGGGTGGCCCGAAAAAGAAAAACTTTCACCATCATTCACTCCATCACTGTCTTGCCAGAAGGGTGCTTTACACTACAGTTTTTAAACTGCAACATTAACACCCCTCCTTCAGAGTACAGGCACTGTACTTCCCATCTCCAGGACTCAAGTCCGGCCTGCTGGTTTCCCTGAACCCCTTCATAAATGTTACTTTGCTCACACTCCAACAGCACGTCAAGTATTAAAAACCATTTGTCTCCATTCACTCCTACAAACACGCTCACGGGATGCCTGCTGGAAGTCCAAGCCCCCCGCACACAAAACCTCCTTACCCCCTCTCTCCAACCTTTCCTAGGCCGACCCCCTACCCCGCCTTCCTTCCACTACAGACATATACACTCTTGAAGTCATTCGTTTCGCTCCATTCTCTCTACATGTCCGAACCACCTCAAAAAACCCTTCCTCAGCCCTCTGGACAACGTTTTGGTAATCCCGCACTTCCTCCTAACTTCCAAACTACGAATTCTCTGCATTATATTCACACCCAAAATTTCCCTCAGACATGACATCTCCACTGCCTCCAGCCTTCTCCTCGCTGCAACATTCATCACCCATGCTTCACACCCATATAAGAGTGTTGGTAAAAACTATACTCTCATACATTCCCCTCTTTGCCTCCAAGGACAAAGTTCTTTGTCTCCACAGACTCCTAAGTGCACCACTCACTCTTTTCCCCTCATCAATTCTATGATTCACCTCATCTTTCATAGACCCATCCGCTGACACGTCCACTCCCAAATATCTGAATACATTCACCTCCTCCATACTCTCTCCCTCCAATCTGATATTCAATCTTTCATCACTAATCTTTTTTATCCTCATAACCTTACTCTTTCTTATTCACCTTTAATTTTCTTCTTTGCACACCCTACCAAATTCATCCACCAATCTCTGCAACTTCTCTTCAGAAACTCCCAAGAGCACAGTGTCATCAGCAAAAAGAGCGTGACAACTCCCACTTTGTGTGTGATTCTTTATCTTTTAACTCCACGCCTCTTGCCAAGACCCTCGCATTTATTCTCTTACAACCCCCTCTATAAATATATTAAACAACCCCGGTGACTCACACATCCCTGTCTAAGACTACTTTTACTGGGAAAATTTTTTCCCCCTTTCCTAAATACTCTTAACTTGAGCCTCACTATCCTCGTAAAAACTCTTCAAATGCTTTCAGTAACCCACCTCCCACACCTACACTTGCAACATCTGCCATTGCCCCCTATCCACCCTGTCATACGCCTTTTCCAAATCCCTAAATGCCACAAAGACCTCTTTAGCCTTATCTAAATACTGTTCACTTATTATGTTTCACTGTAAACACTGGTCCACACACCCCCTACCTTTCCTAAAGCCTCCTGTTCATCTGCTATCCTATTCTCAGTCTTACTCTTAATTCTTTCAATAATAACTCTACCATACACTTTACAGGTATACTCAGCAGACTTATCCCCCTATAATTTTTGCACTCTCTTTTATCCCCTTTGCCTTTATACAAAGGAACTATGCATGCTCTCTGCCAATCCCTAGGTACCTTACCCTCTTCCATTACATTTATAAATAATTGCACCAACCACTCCAAAACTATATCCCCACCTCCTTTTAACATTTCTATCTTTATCCCATCAATCCCGGCTGCCTTACCCCCTTTCATTTTACCCACTGCCTCTACGAACTTCCCCCACACTCACAACTGGCTCTTCCTCACTCCTACAAGATGTTATTCCTCCTTGTCCTATACACGAAATCACAGCTTCCCTATCTTCATCAACATTTAACAATTCCTCAAAATATTCCCTCCATCTTCCCAATACCTCTAACTCTCCATTTAATAACTCTCCTCTCCTATTTTTAACTGACAAATCCATTTGTTCTCTAGGCTTTCTTAACTTGTTAATCTCACTCCAAAACTTTTTCTTATTTTCAACAAATTTGTTGATATCATCTCACCCACTCTCTCATTTGCTCTCTTTTTACATTGCTTCACCACTCTCTTAACCTTTCTCTTTTTCTCCATATACTCTTCCCTCCTTGCATCACTTCTACTTTGTAAAAAACTTCTCATATGCTAACTTTTTCTCCCTTACTACTCTCTTTACATCATCATTCCACCAATCACTCCTCTTCCCTCCCACACCCACTTTCCTGTAACCACAAACTTCTGCTGAACACTCTAACACTACATTTTTAAACCTACCCCATACCTCTTCGACCCCATTGCCTATGCTCTCATTAGCCCATCTATCCTCCAATAGCTGTTTATATCTTACCCTAACTGCCTCCTCTTTTAGTTTATAAACCTTCACCTCTCTCTTCCCTGATGCTTCTATTCTCCTTGTATCCCATCTACCTTTTACTCTCAGTGTAGCTACAACTAGAAAGTGATCTGATATATCTGTGGCCCCTCTATAAACATGTACATCCTGAAGTCTACTCAACAGTCTTTTATCTACCAATACATAATCCAACAAACTACTGTCATTTTGCCCTACATCATATCTTGTATACTTATTTATCCTCTTTTTCTTAAAATATGTATTACCTACAACTAAACCCCTTTCTATACAAAGTTCAATCAAAGGGCTCCCATTATCCTTTACACCTGGCACCCCAAACTTACCTACCACACCCTCTCTAAAAGTTTCTCCTACTTTAGCTGACTAATTTTCCTAAATCCCAGAGTCATTTCACAGTGATGTAGGTCACCATTCTATCCAACGAGACCAAGAAACTGAGAACACAGCCATAAAAAACATACAAAAATACACCATAAAGTTGCTGTTTTAAACTAAAAATACAGTCGCAGTTTTTTCCACACTACGCACTGCAGGATTTTTTTTTATGTGGTACACACTTACGTCATAGACCTGTTCTCTCATATCTAGGCCCAAATTTACCACAAACAGCTTATCTAAGAGAGAGAGCTGAGTTCTTCACGCAGAACAATGGGACCGACCTGGGCTTCAAAGACATAGAACAAATGGACCCACCCTGAAAGGGTTAAATCAAACACACTCACCACACAGACCCATCCTCTCATATCTACCCAACATTTACATCTCACAGTTTATCTGAGTGAGCTGAGCCTATGATGAAGGTCTATGTGAGGGATCCTGGCATCAATAATGTGACTGCCACTCAGAGGGTTAAATTTGAGGTGACAATAGTGGGTGTACAGTACATAGTAGTATTTGGCTTTAAGAAAGTGAGGAATTGGAACTATCTACTATATGAAAGACATGTACAAGCATAGTATATATACACACCCCTCTGGATTTTCATCTATTTTCTTACTAGTTCTTGTTCTTGTTTATTTCCTCTTATCTCCATGAGGAAGTGGAACAGAATTTTTCATCTGTAAGCCATGCATGTCATAAGAGGTGACTAAAATGCTGGGAGCAAGGGGCTAGTAACCCTTCTCCTGCCTTTACTTTCCAAATCTTTGAGAAACTCATACACAAAAGGTTATACTCTTTCATAACATCATAAAGCATCCTTAACCCTTGCTAGTTTGGCTTCAGGAGAAACAAAAGCACAAATGATGCAATAATAAAAATGCTAGACCTACTATACACAGCACTGGAAATAATGAATACCTGATTGGACTCTTTATCGACCTTAAGAGAGCTTTTGATAGAGTAGATCACAGTATCTTACTCCTCAAGCTTGATTATTACAGTATAAGAGGCCATGCACTTGCATTTATCAAGTCCTACCTTACTAATAGAAAGCAATATGTCTCTGTCAAGGACACAACCTCCTAAACAAGACCCCTGGACACTGGTGTACCACAGGGTAGCATTCTTGGCCCCCCTTGTTTTCCTTTTATACATCAACGATCTTCCATGCGTATCTTGACTTATGCCTATTCTCTTTGCTGACAACATGACTTATGTCATCTCCCACCCAAATCTAGACTCACTCAACACTACTGTTAATGAAGAACTTGCAAAAATAGCAACCTGGTTGACCCGTCAATAAACTTACACTTAATGTAGACAAAACCTTTTACATTTTGTTTGGGAGTAGAGCAAGTGAGCTCCAACTAAACATCATGCTTAACAACATCCTTATTGCTAAACATAATGAGGGAAAATTCCTGGGTCTGCACCTTGACAGCAACCTGAAATTCAACACCTATATCCAACACATAACAAAAAAAGTTTCTAAAACAGTTGGCATCCTCTCAAAGGTACTTTACTATGTACCACAAACAGCACTACTTACACTATACAATTCACTGATCTACCCATACCTCACCTATGCTATTTGTGCCTGGAGTTCCTCAACAAAAAAAAAAACAAAAATCAATAATAACACAACAAAAATCTGCAGTGCAAATTTTCACACAATCCACTGCTAGACAACACCCCCCCCCCCACTCTTCAAAGACCTAAACCTACTCAGTATACAAAACATTCACTTGTACTACTGTGCAACCTACATTTACAGAACAATCAATTCTAATATAAATTCCAATCTGAAATGCTTTCTTGACAGTTGCAACAGGACTCAAAGACACAAAATTAGGCACAAAAACCTCTATGACATTCCCTGTTGGGCTAAATCTTTTCAAAAACTCATTGTACATAAAAGGGCCCAAAGCCTGGAACTCTCTGCCAGAAATTTCCAAAAGCATTGGTTCAGCTAGCATTTTTAAACTACAGTTAAAAAACACCTTATCTCCTTAACCTATCCCAGCCCATCATAAATAAATATGTAAAAGCTACACATGCATTTGCTCAATATCATGAACATAGGTAAAACTTTCTCATCAATATAATCAATATATACTTACTCTCAATATCTGTATTCATCTCAAATGTTAATCACTCCATTGTGTCTGCTTAAGGCTAATAATCAAAAGTGTACGTCCTCTCTACGAGACTTATTAAAGCCATATAGCATGACCTAATAGAATACTCAGTTCTCTTGTATTCATTGTAACTCATCTAATGACCATATGTTATTGCCTTATTAATCGTCAGTTGATTTTAAGTGTCCAAAATGCTTTGCTTATAAAGGGGCTTTTGACATGTACACCCAACTATTATATTTCTTTGTACAAACATATATCATGTCAAAATAAAATATTATTATTATTATACAATATTAAATTTAAAGAGAAACTTTTGTTTTTCTTTTTAGGTCACCCTGCTTTGGTGGGATATGACCAGTTCGTTGAAAAAAAACTATCTATAAGTGATATACGTATTTAAAAAAATTCTTGGTTACTATGAGTCCTATGGTGAATATTGCATCTTAAGCATATTTAAAATTGATCTATACTTTTTGTGCCAAAATGTATACAGGCTCTGAATATAAAGCATTTTGAATTAAGAAAAAGAACAAAAAATCACTCAGATCAGAATGAAATTGAATGACAGTTTTTAACCACTAATACAGTTGTAAAGGAGGAGTCCACAGCTATGCTGACACAGTAATTAAAAGCTGAAGACTGATTAATGCCTCTGATTGTTGCACCAAATCTGACTGCTGCATTCTCATGGAATTTTTGCCTTCTTTCTGAGGCAATTCTGAACCTACTCGTCTTTTCTTGATGTGGCATCCTACTGTGCACTAATTGACCTATAAGTTCAGTACTTTTTATGAATGTATTAGTAGTAACTTATCGGGGCAATAAGAATATACAGGTTAGTGGTCACCTCTTAATGGGTGTGAAGCTTGGTTTAAATGCTGACATAAGGACAGGTGCAGCATGATGTATGTTATAAGGGCAATGTAGTGGTGTAAAATTATGCAGGATCAATGGGAAATAAGAGGAATTAGAGTACTAAAAGTATAGTGAGGTGACAAGTTGTTGAGTGGTTTAGTCATTTAGAGAGACTGGTAAGTAGAAGACTTGGGACGTTGTAAATCTGTAGGGAAGAAAGCGAGGACGAGGCTGCAGGCAGTGATGTCATGTTTAAGGGCAATGTGTGGTGTAAATATTATGCAGAGAATTCAATGTGGAAATTAGGAGGAGATGTAGAGTACTAAAAGTATTAGTCAGAGGGCTGAAGAAGGGTTGTTGAGGTGGTTTAGTCATTTAGAGAGACTGGGCTGAAGTAGAATGACTTGGAGAGCGTATAAATCTGTAGAGGAAGGAAAGCGGGGTAGGGGTCATCCTCGAAAAGGTTGGAGGGAGGGAGGGGGTAAAGGAGGTTTTTTGGATGAGGGGCTTAGATTTCCAGCAAGTGTGTATGAGCATGTTAGATAGTGAATGGAGATGAATGTTTTTTGGGGCTTGACGAGCTGTTGGAGTGTGAGGAGGGTAATATTTTGTGAAGGGATTCAGGGAAACTGGTTAGCTGGACTTGATTCCTGGAAATGAGAAGTACAATGCCTGTGCTCTAAAGGAGGCATCTGGGATATTGGCAGTTTGGAGGGACATCTAAACTGTTGTATCTGAGTGCCTCTGCAAAGACAGTGATTACGTATGAATGATGACAAAAGTGTTGAATGACGATGAAAGTTTTTTCTTTCTTTTTGGGTCATCCTGCCTTGGTGGGAAATGGCTGATGTATTAAAAAAAAAGTTTTAGTAGTTTGAAAAGCTTCTTATTTCTTCTTCAGTAACATTAATATAACACTAGATATACTTTATTAGAAACTCCTTTTATTTCCTTATATAACAGCTACTAATGGCTACTAAATTTCAAAGCATTTCTTTGTCCTTATGTTCTGATAAGCCAGGATTTTTTATAGAAAATACCTCTAAAATTTGTTCTCTGTTAGTATTGCTCATTACATATATTAAAAAGGAATTAAATAATATAAATACTGTAGTATAGTAATTATTTAGTTTGCTTGGTTGGTATTAGAATGCTTCCTTCTGGTAAGATCATTACGATTTTTCTGGATTATTTTTATCTATACCTATTTTTAATCAGGTGGAAGTGAATACTAAACCAGTATGGATTATATAACTTTTGAGAAGTGGGAGGCATTCAAGTTAGATCCAAGGAAGGTGAGAATAAGTTAAATTCCCTGGATCAAGAGCCCCTTGAGACCTTTCCTCCTTACAGTCATCTGAAATTTTTACACAGTGATTTTTATACATAATTATATGTAAAGAAATCAGCTGAATGGAAAATGTACAGGTTGTGAGAGGGAGGCTCAGAAGTAACTGTCCCTCTATGTGAGGTATATCTGCCTCAGAGAAAGTATTTATACAGTATTCTACACAGGTTTAATTTTGTTAGCACTAGATAAGCTTGCAATATCATGAAACCAAATGCAATATTTTGGGATTTTCACACCAACACTTTCAATATTTTTGCCCTGTTTATGATTTTTTTTTTTTTGTAATGAACTGGCCATATCCCACGGAGGCAGAGTGACCAAAAAACAAAAACAAAAGTCTCTCTTTTTAAATTTGATAATGTATACAGGGGAAGGGGTTGCTAGCCCCTTGTTCCTGCATTTTAGTCACCTCATATGACATGCATAGCTTATGGAGGAAGAATACTGTTTCACTTCCCCATGGAGACGAGAGGAAATGAACAAGAGCAAGAACTAGTAATAAAATAGAAGAAAACCCAGATGAATATATATATATATATATATATATATATATATATATATATATATATATATATATATATATATATATATATATATATATATAAATATTATATATATATATATTATATTTTTTTTTTTTTTTTTTTTTTTTTTTCAACAAGTCGGCCATCTCCTGCCGAGGCAGGGTGACCCAAAAAAGAAAGAAAATCCCCAAAAAGAAAATACTTTCATCATCATTCAACGCTTTCACCACACTCACACATTATCACTGTTTTTGCAGAGGTGCTCAGAATACAACAGTTTAGAAGCATATACATATAAAGATACACAACATATCCCTCCAAACTGCCAATATCCCAAACCCCTCCTTTAAAGTGCAGGCATTGTACTTCCCATTTCCAGGACTCAAGTCCGACTATATGAAAATAACCGGTTTCCCTGAATCCCTTCACTAAATATTACCCTGCTCACACTCCAACAGATCGTCAGGTCCCAAGTATCATTCGTCTCCATTCACTCCTATCTAACACGCTCATGCACGCTTGCTGGAAGTCCAAGCCCCTCGCCCACAAAAACCTCCTTTACCCCCTCTTTCCAACCCTTTCGAGGATGACCCCTACCCCTCCTTCCTTCCCCTATAGATTTATATGCTTTCCATGTCATTCTACTTTGATCCATTCTCTCTAAATGACCAAACCACCTCAACAACCCCTCTTCAGCCCTCTGACTAATGCTTTTATTAACTCCACACCTTCTCCTAATTTCCACACTCCGAATTTTCTGCATAATATTTACACCACACATTGCCCTTAGACAGGACATCTCCACTGCCTCCAACTGTCTCCTCGCTGCTGCATTTACCACCCAAGCTTCACATCCATATAAGAGTGTTGGTACTACTATACTTTCATACATTCCCTTCTTTGCCTCCATAGATAACATTTTTTGACTCCACATATACCTCAACGCACCACTGACCTTTTTTCCCTCATCAATTCTATGATTAACCTCATCCTTCATAAATCCATCCGCCGACACGTCAACTCCCAAGTACCTGAAAACATTCACTTCTTCCATACTCCTCCTCCCCAATTTGATATCCAATTTTTCTTTATCTAAATCATTTGATACCCTCATCAACTTACTCTTTTCTATGTTCACTTTCAACTTTCTACCTTTACACACATTCTCAAACTCATCCACTAACCTTTGCAGTTTTTCTTTAGAATCTCCCATAAGCACAGTATCATCAGCAAAAAGTAACTGTGTCAATTCCCATTTTGAATTTGATTCCCCAAAATTTAATCCCACCCCTCTCCCGAACACCCTAGCATTTACTTCCTTTACAACCCCATCTATAAATATATTAATCAACCATGGTGACATTACACATCCCTGTCTAAGACCTACTTTTACCGGGAAGTAGTCTCCCTCTCTTCTACACACCCTGACCTGAGCCTCACTATCCTCATAAAAACTCTTAAGAGCATTTAGTAACTTACCACCTATTCCATATACTTGCAACATCTGCCACATTGCTCCTCTATCCACTCTATCATATGCCTTTTCTAAATCCATAAATGCAATAAAAACTTCCCTACCTTCATCTAAATACTGTTCACATATATGCTTCATTGTAAACACTTGATCTACACATCCCCTACCCACTCTGAAGCCTCCCTGCTCATCCGCAATCCTACATTCTGTCTTACCTCTAATTCTTTCAATTATAACCCTACCGTATACTTTTCCTGGTATACTCAGTAAACTTATTCCTCTATAATTTTTACAATCTCTTTTGTCCCCTTTCCCTTTATATAAAGGGACTATACATGCTCTCCGCCAATCCCTAGGTACCTTCCCCTCTTTCATACATTTATTAAACAAAAGTACCAACCACTCCAACACTATAACCCCCCTTGCTTTTAACATTTCTGTCATGATCCCATCAGTTCCAGCTGCTTTACCCCCTTTCATTCTATGTAATGCCTCACATACCTCCACCACACTTACATTCTGCTCTTCTTCACTCCTAAAAGATGGTATACCTCCCTGGCCAGTGCATGAAATTACCGCCTCCCTTTCTTCCTCAACATTTAAAAGTTCCTCAAAATATTCTCGCCATGTACCTAGTACCTCCTTCTCCCCATCTACTAACTCCCCTACTCTGTTTTTAACTGACAAATCCATACTTTCCCTAGGCTTTCTTAACTTGTTTAACTTACTCCAAAATTTTTTCTTATTTTCATTAAAATTTCTTGACAGTGCCTCTCCCACTCTATCATCTGCTCTCCTTTTGCACTCTCTCATCACTCTCTTCACCTTTCTTTTACTCTCCATATACTCTGCTCTTCTTATAACACTTCTGCTTTGTAAAAACCTCTCATAAGCTACCTTTTTCTCTTTTATCACACCCTTTACTTCATCATTCTACCAATCACTCCTCTTTCCTCCTGCCCCCACCCTCCTATAACCACAAACTTCTGCCCCACATTCTAATACTGCATTTTTAAAACTATTCCAACCCTCTTCAACCCCCCACTACTCATCTTTGCACTAGCCCACCTTTCTGCCAATAGTCGCTTATATCTCGCCCGAACTTCCTCCTCCCTTAGTTTATACACTTTCACCTCCCTCTTAGTTGCTGTTGCCACCTTCCTCTTTTCCCATCTACCTCTTACTCTAACTGTAGCTACAACTAAATAATGATCCGATATATCAGTTGCCCCTCTATAAACATGTACATCCTGGAGCCTACCCATCAACCTTTTATCCACCAATACATAATCTAACAAACTACTTTCATTACGTGCTACATCATACCTTGTATATTTATTTATCCTCTTTTTCATAAATATGTATTACTTATTACCAAATTTCTTTCTACACATAGCTCAATTAAAGGCTCCCCATTTACATTTACCCCTGGCACCCCAAATTTACCTACTACTCCCTCCATAACATTTTTACCCACATTAGCATTGAAATCCCCAACCACCATTACTCTCACACTTGATTCAAAACTCCCCACGCATTCACTCAACATTTCCCAGAATCTCTCTCTCTCCTCTACACTTCTCTCTTCTCCAGGTGCAAACACGCTTACTATAACCCACTTCTCACATCCAATCTTTATACATTTGTAGTCCCTCCTTTCCTGCCACAGCTTATCCTTCAACATTATTGCTACTCCTTCTTTAGCTCTAACTCTATTTGAAACCCCTGGCCTAATCCCATTTATTCCTCTCCATTGAAACTCTCCCACCCCCTTCAGCTTTGTTTCACTTAAACCAGGACATCCAGCTTCTTCTCATTCATAACATCCACAATCATCTCTTTCTTATCATTTACACAACATCCACGCACATTCAGACTTCCCACTTTGACAATTTTCTTCTTATTATTCTTTTTAGTAATCTTTACAGGAAAAGGGGTTACTAGCCCATTGTTCCCGGCATTTTAGTTGACTTTTACAACACGCATGGCTTACGGAGGAAAGATTCTTATTCCACTTCCCCATGGATATAAAAGGAAAAGTAATAAGACCAAGAACTATTATGATAAAATCAAAGAAAACTCAGATGAGTGTGTATAAATAAACATGTACATGAATGTGTAGTGTGACTTAAGTGTAAGTAGAAGTAGCAAGACATGCCTGTAATCTTGCATATTTATGAGACAGACAAAAGACACCAGCAATCCTACCATCATGTAAAACAATTACAGGCTTTCGTTTTACACTCACTTGGCAGGACGGTAGTACCTCCCTGGGTGGTTGCTGTCTACCAACCTACTACCTTATATATATGTATATATATATATATATATATATATATATATATATATATATATATATATTATATATATATATATATATATATATATATATATATATATATATATATACAGTGGACCCCCGCATACAGCTTGCTTTTTTCGCAAAAATTTTGCCTCACATACCGCCCAAAAACCCGCTCACCGCTCTTCGTCTGAGACGCGTCCAATGTGCGGCCTGAGCCATGCTCACATGTTCCGCCGGTGGCACTGTTTACCAGCCAGCCTCCGCGGTAACATCCAAGCATACAATCGGAACATTTCGTATTATTACAGTGTTTTTGGTGATTTTTTCTGGAAAATAAGTGACCATGGGCCCCAAGAAAGCTTCTAGTGCCAACCCTACAGCAATAAGGGTGAGAATTACTATAGAGATGAAGAAAAAGATCATTGATAAGTATGAAAGTGGAGTGCATGTCTCCGAGCTGGCCAGGTTGTATAATAAACCCCAATCAACCATCGCTACTACTGGTGGTACAGCTGTTGCTGCTGCTGTACCACCGTCAGCTGCTGTTGCACTGTCAGCTGCTGCTGCACTGTCAGCTGCTGCTGCTGTTGTACCACCGTCAGCTGCAGCTGTAGTACCATCTGCTGCTGCTGTAGCATCGTCTGCTGCTGCTGTAGCATCGTCTGCTGCTGCTGTAGCATCGTCTGCTGCTGCTGTAGCATCGTCTGCTGCTGCTGTAGCATCGTCTGCTGCTGCTGTAGCACCGTCTGCTGCTGCTGTAGCATCGTCTGCTGCTGCTGTAGCATCGTCTGCTGCTTCTGTAGCATCGTCTGCTGCTGCTGTAGCATCGTCTGTTGCTGCTGTAGCATTGTCTGTTGCTGCTGTACCACCGTCAGCTGCTGCTGCTGCTGTAGCACCGTTGTTGGTGTGGCTTATTGAGAATACCAAGAAACAATTAACCCCAGAGGATTTGCCAACCAGGATAACCCAAAAAAGTCAGTGTCATCGAAGACTGTCTAACTTATTTCCATTGGGGTCCTTAATCTTGTCTCCCAGGATGCAACCCACACCAGTCGACTAACACCCAGGTGAACAGGGAAAAATGCCTGGAACTAGTGCTCATATTGGTGAATTTAAAGCCAGCAAAGGTTGGTTTGAGAGATTTAAGAATCGTAGTCGCATACACAGTGTGATAAGGCCTGTTCTGGAAGAAAATGCCAAACAGGGCCTACAGTACTCAGGAGGAAAAGGCACTCCCAGGACACAGTGTCTCATCAGTCATTGCTGCATCTTCAATAAAGGTAAGTGTCATTTATTCTTCATTTAGTAGAGTCGTACATGCACAATATATATTGTGCATGTACTACTCTACTATTGTGCATGTATCCTTCTCTTTGTGTGTAGGAAAATGTATATTTCATGTGGTAAAAAATTTTTTTTCATACTTTTGGGTGTCTTGCACGGATTAATTTGATTTCCATTATTTCTTATGGGGAAAATTCATTCGCATACCGAACATTTCACATAACAATCAGCCCTCTTACACGGATTAAAGTCGCTATGCGGGGGTCCACTGTATATATATATATATATATATATATATATATATATATATATGCATGCACCTGGAGAAGAAAGAAGTGTAGAGGAGAGAGAGAGATTTTGGGAAATGTTGAGTGAATGCGTGGGGAGTTTTGAATCAAGTGTGAGAGTAAAGGTGGTTGGGGATTTCAATGCTAAAGTGGGTAAAAATATTATGGAGGGAGTAGTAGGTAAATTTGGGGTGCCAGGGGTAAATGTAAATGGGGAGCCTTTAATTGAGCTATGTGTAGAAAGAGATTTGGTAATAAGTAATACATATTTTATGAAAAAGAGGATAAATAAATATACAAGGTATGATGTAGCACGTAATGAAAGTAGTTTATTAGATTATGTATTGGTGGATAAAAGGTTGATGGGTAGGCTCCAGGATGTACATGTTTACAGAGGGGCAACTGATATATCGGATCATTATTTAGTTGTAGCTAGAGTTAGAGTAAGAGGAAGATGGGAAAAGAGGAAGGTGGCAACAACAATTAAGAGGGAGGTGAAAGTGTATAAACTAAGGGAGGAGGAAATTCGGGTGAGATGCAAGCGACTATTGGCAGAAAGGTGGGCTAGTGCAAAGATGAGTAGGGGGGGGGTGAAGAGGGTTGGATGAGTTTTTAAAATGCAGAATTAGAATGTGGGCAGAAGTTTGTGGTTATAGGAGGGTGGGGGCAGGAGGAAAGAGGAGTGATTGGTGGAATGATGAAGTAAAGGGTGTGATAAAAGAGAAAAAGGTAGCTTATGAGAGGTTTTTACAAAGCAGAAGTGTTATATGAAGAGCAGAGTACATGGAGAGTAAAAGAAAGGTGAAGAGAGTGGTGAGAGTGCAAAAAGGAGAGCAGATGATAGCATAGGAGAGGCACTGTCAAGAAATTTTAATGAAAATAAGAAAAATTTTTGGAGTTAAACAAGTTAAGAAAGCCTAGGGAAAGTATGGATTTGTCAGTTAAAAACAGAGTAGGGCAGTTAGTAGATGGGGAGAGGGAGGTATTAGGTAGATGGCAAGAATATTTTGAGGATCTTTTAAATGTTGAGGAAGAAAGGGAGGCGGTAATTTCATGCACTGTCCAGGGAGGTATACCATCTTTTAGGAGTGAAGAAGAGCAGAATGTAAGAGTGGGGAGGTACGTGAGGCATTACACAGAATGAAAGGGGGTAAAGCAGCTGGAACTGATGGGATCATGACAGAAATGTTAAAACAGGAGGGGATATAGTGTTGGAGTGGTTGGTACTTTTTTTTAATAAATGTATGAAAGAGAGAAAGGTACCTAGGGATTGGAGGAGAGCATGTATAGTCCCTTTATATAAAGGGAAGGGGGACAAAAGAGATTGTAAAATTTATAGGGGAATAAGTTTACTGAGTATACCAGGAAAAGTGTACGGTAGGGTTATTATTGAAAGAATTAAAGGTAAGACAGAATGTAGGATTGCAGATGAGCAAGGAGGTTTCAGAGTGGGTAGGGGATGTGTAGATCAAGTGTTTACATTGAAGCATATATGTGAACAGTATTTAGATAAAGGTAGGAAAGTTTTTATTGCATTTATGGATTTAGAAAAGGCATATGATAGAGTGGATAGGGGAGCAATGTGGCAGATGCTGTAAGTATATGGAATAGGTGGTAAGTTACTAAATGCTGTAAAGAGTTTTTATGAGGATAGTGAGGCTCAGATTAGGGTATGTAGAAGAGAGAGAGACTACTTCTCGGTAAAAGTAGGTCTTAGACAGGGATGTGTAATGTCACCATGGTTGTTTAATATATTTATAGATGGGGTTGTAAAAGAAGTAAATGCTAGGGTGTTCGGGATAGGGGTGGGATTAAATTTTAGGATCAAATAAAAAATGGAAATTGACACAGTTACTTTTTGATGATGATACTGTGCTTATGGGAGATTCTAAAGAAAAACTGCAAAGGTTAGTGGATGAGTTTGGGAGTGTGTGTAAAGGTAGAAAGTTGAAAGTGAACATAGAAAAAAGTAGGGTGATGAGGGTATCAAATGATTTAGATAAAGAAAAATTGGATATCAAATTGGGAAGGAGGAGTATGGAAGAAGTAAATGTTTTCAGATACTTGGGAGTTGACGTGTCGGCGGATGGATTTATGAAGGATGAGGTTAATCATAGAATTGATGAGGGAAAAATGGTTAGTGGTGTGCTGAGGTATATGTGGAGTCAAAAAACATTATCTATGGAGGCAAAGAAGGGAATGTATGAAAGTATAGTAGTACCAACACTCTTATATGGGTGTGAAGCTTGGGTTGTGAATGCAGCAGTGAGGAGGCGTTTGGAGTCAGTGGAGATGTCCTGGCTAAGGGCAATGTGTGGTGTAAATATTATGCAGAAAATTTGAAGTGTGGAAATTAGGAGAAGGTGTGGAGTTAATAAAAGTATTAGTCAGAGGGCTGAAGTATGGTTGTTGAGGTGGTTTGGTCATTTAGAGAGAATGGATCAAAGTAGAATGACATGGAGAGCATTTAAATCTGTAGGACAAGGAAGGCGGGGTACGGGTCGTCCTCGAAAAGGTTGGAAGGAAGGGGTAAGGGAGGTTTTGTGGGCGAGGGGCTTGGACTTCTAGCAGGCGTGCATGAGCATGTTCGATAGGAGTGAATAGAGACGAATGGTATTTGGGACCTGATGATCTGTTGGAGTGTGAGCAGGGTAATATTTAGTGAAGGGATTCAGAGAAACCGGTTATTTTTATTTAGCCGGACTTGTATCCTGGAAAAGGGAAGTACAATGCCTGCACTCTAAAGGAGGGGTTTTGGGATTTTAGCAGTTCTGGGGGACATCCTAACTTTGTTGTATCTGAGTGCCTCTGCAAAGTCACGTGATTACGTATGAATGATGACAAAAGTGTTGATGACGCTGAATGTTGTTTCTTTCTTTTTGGGTCTCCTGCCTTGGTGGGATATGGCTGATGTCATTAAAAAAAAAGTTTTAGTAGTTTGAAAGCTTCTTTATTCCTTCTTCAGTAACATTAAGATAACACTAGTATACTTTTTGTAGAAACTCCTTTTATTCTTCATTTATATAACAGCTTACTAATGGCTACTAAATTTCAAAGCATTTCTTTGTCCTGATGTTCTGATAAGCAGATCTTTTTATAGAATTACCTCTAAAATTTGTTCTCTGTTAGTATTGCTCCAATTACATAGATTAAAAGAATTAAATATATATTAAATACTGTAGTATAGTATTATTTAGTTTGCTTGGTTGGTATTAGAATGTTCCTTCTGGTATGGATCATTACGTTTTTTCTGGATTATTTTTATCTATACTATTTTTAACCAGGTGGATGTGAAATACTAAACCAGTATGGATTATATAATTTGAGATGTGGGAGGCATTCAAGTTAGATCCAAGGAGGTGAGAATAAGTTAAATTCCTGGATCATAGAGCCCCTTGAGGACCTTTCCTTCCTTACAGGTCATCTGAATTTTACAAGTGATTTTCTATACATAATATATGTAAAGAAATCAGCTGATATGGAATGTACAGTTGTGAGAGGGCGGCTCAGATGTACTGTCCTCTATGTGAGGTCATATTTGCCTCAGAGAAAGTATTTATACAGCAGTATTCTACACAGGTTTAATTTTGTTTAGATCTAGATAAGCTTGCAATATCATGAAACCAAATGCCTATATTTTGGATTTTCACCACCAACACTTTCAAATACTTTTTGCCGTTTATGATTTTTTTTTTTTTGGAATGAACTGGACCATATCCCACGGCGGCAGAGTGACCAAAAAACAAAACAAAATGTCTCTCTTTTTAATTTGAATTATGTATACAGGGGGAAGGGGTGCTAGTACCTTGTTCCTGCATTTTAGTCACTCATATGACATGCATAGCTTATGGGTGAAGAATTACTGTTTCACTTCCCATGGAGACGAGTGGAAAAGAACTTGAGCAAGAACTAGTAATAAAATAGGAAGAAAACCCAGATGAATATAATATTATATATATATATATATATACTATATATATATATATATATATATATATATATAATATATATATAATGTGTAATGTTGCAGTTTTAAAAACTGTAGTGTAAAGCACCCTTCTGGCAAGACAGTGTGGACGTGAATGATGGTGAAGTTTTTCTTTTTCGGGGCCACCCTGCCTTGGTGGGAATCCGGCCGGTGTGTGATAATAAAAAAAAAAAGTTTAAAAAAAATTATTTTTTTTTTTTTTTTTTTTAAAACAAGTCGGCCATCTCCTCTGCCGAGAGGGTGACCCAAAAAAGAAGAAAATCCCAAAAAGCAAAATTACTTTCATCATCTTTCACGCTTTCACCACTCTCAACATTATCACTGTTATTGTTGCAGAGGTCTGCTCAGGAATACAAACAGTTAGAAGCATATCACAATATAAAGATACACAACAGTCCTCCAAACTGCCAATATCCCAAACCCCTCTTTACAGTGCAGGCATTGCTACTTCCCTTTCCAGGACTCAAGTCGACTTTTTGAAAATAAACCGGTTTTCCCTGCATCCCTTCACTAATTATTACCCTGCTCACACTCCAACAGATCGTCAGGTCCCAAGTATCATTCGTTCTCATTCAATCCTATCGAACACGCGCATGCACGCTTGTGGAAGTCCAAGCCATTAGCACAAAACCTCCTTTACCCCTCTTTCAACCTTTCGAGGATAGACCCATTACCCCTCCTTCCTTCCCTATGATTTATATTGCTTTCCCATGTCATTATACTTTGATCCATCTCTTCTAAATGACCCAAAACCTACCTCCCCCCCCCCAACATACCTCTTCAGCCCCTCTGACTAATGCTTTTATTAACTCCCACATTCCTCCTAATTTACACACTCCGAATTTTCTGCATAATATTTCACCAAACATTT
Organism: Cherax quadricarinatus; assembly: GCF_026875155.1. Taxonomy (NCBI): domain Eukaryota; kingdom Metazoa; phylum Arthropoda; class Malacostraca; order Decapoda; family Parastacidae; genus Cherax; species Cherax quadricarinatus. Next base: position 75,601,502 of record NC_069405.1, read on the forward strand.
CCCATTAGAACAGGGGACATCTCCACTGCTCCAACTGTCTCCTCGATGCTGCATTTACCACCCAAGGCTTCACATCCATATAGAGTGGTGGTACTACTATACTATCCTTCTTTCCCTTCTCTTTGGCCTCCATAGATAACGTTTTTGACTCCACATATACCTCAAAGTACCACTGACCTTTTTTCCTCATCAATTCTATAATTAACCTCATCTTCATAAATCCTATCCGCCGACTCGTCAACTCCCAAGTACCTGACAAACATTCACTTTTCATACTCCTCCTCCCCAATTTGATATCCAATTTTTCTTTAATCTAAAATCATTGATACCCTCATCAACTTACTCTTTTTCTATGTTCACTTTCAACTTTCTACCTTTACAACATTTAAATCATCCACTACTTTGCAGTTTTTCTTTAGAATCTCATAAGCACTGTATCATCAGCAAACAGTAACTGTGTCAATTCCATTTTGAATTCTGATTCCCCAAATTTAATCCCACCCCTTCTCCCCGACACCCTAAGCATTTACATACTTTACAACCCCATCTATAAATATATTAATCAAACCATGGTGACATTAAACATCCCTGTCTCTATGACCTACTCAGGGCTTTTAACGGGAAGTAGTCTCCCTCTCTTCTTACCACACCCTGATGCGCCTCAATATCCTCATTAAAAACTCTTAAGAGCATTTAGTAACTTTACACCACCTTTGCCACTGTGTAGCTCTGTCTTCGTTATTCTTGGCAACATCTCCACCATTGCTCCTCTATCCACTCTATCATATGCCTTTTCCTAAATCCATAAATGCAATAAAAACTTCCCTACCTTCATCTAAATTACTGTTCAACATATATGATTCATTGTAAAAACTTGATCTACACATCCCCTAACCACTCTGAAGCCTCCTGCTCATCCGCAATCTACATTCTGTCTTACCTCTAATTCTTTCAATTTTTAACCCTAACCGTTATATTTTACTGTTTTCTCAGTACACTTATTCCTCTATAATTTTTACAATCTCTTTTGTCCCCTTTCCCTTTATATAAGGGCCCACCAATACATTGCTCTCCGCCAATCCTGGTACCTTCCCTCTTTCATACATTTTATTAAACAAAAGTACCAACCACTCCAAACAATATAACCCCCTTGCTTTTAACATTTCTGTCATGATCCCATCACTTCAGCTGCTTTACCCCCTTCTTCATTCTATGTAATGCTCCACATACCTTCCACCACACTTACATTCTGCTCTTCTTCACTCTAAAAGTTGGTATACCTCCCTGGCCTGTGCATGATAATTACCGCCTCCCATTTCTTCCCTCAACATTTAAAAGTTCCTCAAAATTATTCTCTGCCCATGTTTTATACCTAGTACCTCCTTCTCCCATCTACTAAACTCCCTACTCCGTTTTTTAACTGCCAAATCTTACTTTCCTAGGCTTTCTTATACTGGTTTAACTACTCCAACATTTTTTCTTATTTTCCTTAAATTTTTCTGACCAGTGCTTCCCACTCTATCATTCTGCTCTCCTTTTGCACTCTATCACCACTCTCTTCACCTTTCTTTTACTTATCCATTTACTCTGCTTTCTTATTAACACTTCTGCTTTGTAAAAACTCTCAAAAGCTACCTTTTTCTCTTTTATTCACACCTTTACTCATCATTCCACCAATCACTCTCCTGTCCTCCTGCCCCCACCCTCCTATAACCACAAAATTCTGTCCCCATTTTCTAATTACTGCATTTTTAAAAACTATTCAAACCCTCTTCAACCCCACTACTCATCTTTGCACCTAGCCCACCTTCTGCCAATTGTCGCTTATATCTCGCCGAAACTTCCTCCTCCCTTAGTTTATACACTTTCACCTCCCTCTTAGTTGTTTGTTGCCACCTTCCTCTTTTTCCCATTACCTCTTACTCTAACTGTAGCTACAACTAATAATGATCGATATATCAGTTGCCCTCTATAAACATGTACATCCTGGAGCCTACATCAACCTTTTATCCACCCAATACATAATCTAAACAAACGACTTTTCATTACGTTGTACTTCATACTCTGTATATTTATTTATCCTCTATTTCATAAAACTATGTATCTTATTACCAAATTTCTTTCCTACCAATAGTCAATTAAAGGCTCCCAATTACATTTACCTCCTGGCACCCCAAATTACTTACTACTCCCTCCATAAATTTTTACCCAATTAGCATTGAAATCCCCAACCACAATACTCTAACACCCTTTGATTCCCCAAAAAAAAAAAAAAACTCCCCACGATTCACTCAACATTTCCCAGAAATCTCTCTCTCTCCTCTACCTTCTCTCTTATCCAGGTTGCAAACACGCTTACTATAAACCTCTTCTCACATATTATCTTTATACATTTGTAGTCTCCTTTCCTGCCACAGCTTATCCTTCAAATTAATTGCTACTCCTTCTTTAGTCATAACTCTATTTGAAAACCCTGGCCTAATCCCATTTATTCTCTCCATTGCAAAACTCTCCCACCCCCTTCAGCTTTGTTCACTTAAAGACAGGACATCAGCTTTTCTCATTCATAACATCACATTCATCTCTTTCTAATCTTTTACACAACATCCACGCACATTTCTGACTTCCCACTTTGACAATTTTCTTCTTATTATTCTCTTTTAGTAATCTTTACAGGAAAAGGGTTACCTAGCCAATTGTTAAGGCATTTTAGTTGACTTTTACAACACGCTATTGGCTTACGGAGGAAAGATTCTTATTCCACTTCCCCATGGTATAAAAGGAAAAGAATAAGGACCAAGAACTATTATGATATAATCAAAAGATAACTCAGATGAGTTTGTATAAATAAAATGTACATGACTGTGTAGGGTGGATTTAGTGTATAAGTAGAAGTAGAAAAGACATGCCTGTAATCTTGCATATTTATGAGGTCAGACAAAAAGACACAGCAATCCTACCATCATGTAAAACAATTACAGGCTTTCCGTTTCTACACTCACTTGGAAGGACGGTAGTACCTCCCTGGGTGGTTGCTGTTCTACCAACCTACTAACATTACATACATACATACCCCATACATACATACATACATTATATATATATATATCATATATTATATCTATATTATATATATATATATATATTTATTTTATATATTATAATATATACACACACACTCACAGTTGGACACCGCATAAGCTTGCTTTTTTCGCAAAAAATTTTTTGCCTCACATACGCCCAAAAACCCGCTCACCGATCCTTCGTCTGAGACGCATTCCAATGTGCGGCCTGAGCCATTGCTCAACATGTTCCGCGGTTGTTGGCACTGTTTACCAGCCAGCCTCCGGGTAACATCCAAGCATACAATCGAACTTTCGTATTATTACAGTGTTTTTGGTGATTTTTTCTGGAACAATAGTGACCATGGGCCCCAAGAAAGCTTCTAGTGTACCAACCCTACCAGCAATATGGGTGAGATTATATAGAGATGAAGAAAAATGATCATTGATTTTTTTAAAAGTATGAAAAGTGGAGTGCATGTCTCCGAGGGGCCAGGTTTGTTATTAAACACCAATCAACATCGCTACTAACTCGGTGGTTACAGCTGTCTGCTGCTGCTGTACCACCGTCAGATGCTGTTGCACTGTTCAGCTGCTGCCTGCACTGTCAGCTGCTGCTGCTGTTGGTACCACAGTCAGCTGCAGCTTGTTGTACCATCTGCTTGCTGCTGTTAGCATCGTCTGCTGCTGCTGCTTGCATCGTCTGCTGATGCTGTGGATCGTTCTGCGCTGCTGTAGAATCGTCTGCTTGCTGCTGTAGCTCGTCGCTGCTGCTGTAGCACCGTCTGCTGCTGCCTGTAGCATCGTCCTGGCTGCTGTGCATCGTTGCGCTGCTGTAGCATCGTCTGTTGCTGCTGTAGGCATCGTTGTTGCTGCTGTACCACCGTCAGCTGCTGCTGCTGCTGTAGCACCGTTTTTGTGTGGCTTATTGTGAATACCAGTAGAAACAATTAACCCAGAGATGACTCTTTGCCAAACCAGGATTAACCAAAAAGTCAGTGTCATCGAAAGTCTGTCTAACTTATTTCCACTTGGGGGGTCCTTAATCTTGTCTCCCAGGATGCAACCCACACCAGTCGACTAACACCCAGTGTGACCAGGGAAAAAATGCCTGACAATTAGTGTCATATTGGTGAATTTAAAGCCAGCAAAGGTTGGTTTGAGAGATTTACAGAAATCGTTGTGCATACACAGTGGTGATAAGGCATGTTCTGGAACGAAAATGCCAATACTGGGCTACTGTACTCAGGAGGAAAAGGCACTCCCAGGACACAGTGTCTCATCAGTCATTGCGCATCTTCTAATAAGGTACAGTGACCATTTATTCTGCATTTAGTAGAGTAGTACCATGCACAATATATATTGTGCATTGTACTACTCTATATTGTGATGTATCTTCTCTCTTTGTGTGTAGGAAAATGTATATATAATGTGGTAAAAATTTTTTTTTTCATTCTTTTGGTTGTCTTGCACGGATTAATTTGATTTCCATTATTTCTTATGGGGATTAATTCATTCGCATACCGAAAAAATTTCACATAACAATCAGCCCTCTTACAGGATTAAAGTCGCATGCGGGGGGTTCCACTGTATATATATATATATCTATATATATATATATATATATATATGCATGCACCTGGAGAGAAGAAAGAAGTGTAGTGGAGAGAGAGAGGATTATGGGAAATGTTGAGTGAATGCAGTGGGGAGTTTGAATCAAGTGTGAGAGTTAAAAGGGTGAGTTGGGGAATTTCAATGCTAAAGTGGGAAAAATATTATGGGAGGGAGTAGTTAGGTAAATTTGGGGGGTGCCAGGGGGTGTCCAACATGTAAATGGGGGAGCCTTTCATTGAGCTATGTGTAAAGAAAGAAGATTTGTTAGATAAGTAATACATATTTTATGAAAAAGGGATAAATAAATATAAAGGTATGATGTAGCACGTAATCGAAAGTATAGTTTATTAGATTATGTATTGGTGGTTAAAAAGGTTGATGGGTAGGCCTCCAGGATGTACATGTTTATGAGGGGCAACTGATATATGGATCATTATTTAGTTGTAGCTAGAGTTAGAGTAAGATGAAGATGGGAAAAGAGGGAAGGTGGGCAACAACAAGTAAGGGGAGGTGAATGAGTTTATAAACTAAGGGAGGAGGAAATTCGGGGGTGAGATGCAAGCGACTATTGGCAGAAAGGTGGGCTAGTGCCAAAGATGAGCTCGGGGGGGGGGTGAAGGAGGGTTTGGATGAGTTTTTAAAAATGCCAGAATTAGATGTGGGCAGGAAGTTTGTGGTTATAGGAGGGAGTGGGGGGCAGGGGGAAAAGAGGAGTGATTGGTGGAATGATGAAGTAAAGGGTGTGATAAAAAAGAGAAATAGGTAGGTTATGAAGAGGTTTTACAAAGCAGAAGTGTTATATGAGAGCAGAGTACTTGGAGAGGTAAAAGAAAGGTGAAAGAGAGTGGTGAAGAGTGCAAAAAGAGAAGCAGATGATAGCATAGGAGAGGCACTGTCAAGAAATGTTAATGAAAATAAGAAAAATTTTGGAGTTAAAAAGTTAAGAAAGCTTGGGAAAGTATGGATTTGTCAGTTAAAAACAGAGTAGGGCAGTTAGTAGATGGGGAAGAGAGGGAGGTATTAAGGTAGATGGCAGCATATTTTGAGGATCTTTTATAATGTTGAGGAAGAATGGGAGGCTGTTAATTTCATGCACTGGTCCAGGGAGGGTATACCATCTTTTAAGGGAGTGAAGATGAGCAGATGTAAGAGTGGGGCGGTACGTGTGGCATTACACAGAATTGGAAAGGGGGTAAAGCTGCTGGAACTGATGGGTCATGACAGAAAAGTTAAAAGCAGGAGGGGTTATAGTGTTGGACGTGGTTGGTAATTTTTTATTTAATAAATGTTTGATGAGAGGAAAGGTACCTAGGGATTGGAGGAGAGCATGTTTTAGTCCCTTTATATAATGGGAAGGAGGGAAAAAGAGATTGTAAAAATTTATAGGGGAATATGGTTTATGAGTTACAGGAAAGTGTACGGTAGGGTTATTATTGAAAGAATAAAGGTAAGACAAGAATGTAGGATTGCAGATGAGGCAAGGAGGTTTTCAGAGTGGGTAGGGGATGTGTAGATCAAAGTGTTTACTTTGAAGCATTATGGAACTGTATTTAGATAAAGGTAGGAAAGTTTTTATTGCTATTATGGATTTAGAAAAGGCATATGATAGAGTGGATAGGGGAGCCAATGTGGCAGATGCTGTAAGTATATGGGAATAGGTGTAAGTTACTAAATACTGTAAAGAGTTTTTTATGGGATTGTGAGGCCTCAGATAGGGTTTTGTTGAAGACGAGAGAGACTACTTCTCGGTAAAAGTAGGTCTTAGACAGGTGGATGTGTATGTCATCATGGGTTGTTTAAATATTATTTAAGATGGGAGTTGTAAAAGAAGTAAATGCTAGGGTGTTCGGGAGAGGGATGGGATTAATTTTTAGGACTCAAATAAAAAAATGGAAATTGACACAGTTACTTTTGATGATGATACTGTGCTAATGGGAGATTCTAAAGAAATACTGCAAAGGTTAGTGTGATGAGTTTGGGAGTGTGTGTAAAGGGTAGAAAGTTGAAAGGAACATAGAAAAAAGTAGGGTGATGAGGCTATCAATATGATTTAGATAATAAGAAGAATTGGATATCAATTGGAAGAGAGGAGTATGGAAGAAGTAAACGTTTTCAGTAACTTGGGAGTTGAGTGGCGGCGGATGGATTATGAAGGATGAGGCTTAATCATAGGAATTGATGAGGGAAAATTGCGTTAGTGGTGTGCTGAGGTATATGTGGAGTCAAAAAACATTATCTATGGAGCAAAGAAGGGAATGTATGAAAGTATAGTAGTACCATATCACTCTTTATGGGTGTGTGAAGCTTGGTTTGTGAATGCAGCAGTGAGGAGGCGCTTTGGAAGTCCCAGTGGAGATGTCCTGGCTAAGGGGCAATGTGTGGTGTTAAAATATTATGCAGAAATTTGAAGTGTGGAAATTAGGGAGAAGGTGTGGAGTTAATAAAAGTATTAGTCACGGCGGCTGAAGTATGGTTGATTGAGGTGGTTTTGGTCATATAGAGAGAATGGATCAAAGTTAGAATGAATGGGAGCATTTAATCTGTAGGACAAGGTAGGCGGGGTAACGGGTCGTCTCGAAAGGTTGGAAGGACTGGGTAAGGGAGTTTTTGTGGGCGAGGGGCTTGGACTTCTAGCAGGCGTGCATGAGCATGTTCGATAGGAGTGAATAGAGAAGAATGGTATTTGGGACCTGATGATTGTTGTGTAGTGTGCAGGGTAAGATTAGTGAAGGGATTCAGAGAAACCGGTTATAATTTTTATTTAGCCGGGACTTGTATCCTGGAAAAGGGAAGTACAATGCCTGCACTCTAAAGAGGGGTTTTGGATTTTAGCAGTTTGGAGGGATATGATTGTGATCTTTATATGTATATGCTTCTAAAATGTTGGTTCTGAGCACCTCTGCAGAAAACAGGATTATTGTGTGAGTGTGGTAAAAGTGTTGAATGATGATGAAAAAGTATTGTCTTTTTAGGGGATTTTCTTTTTCTTTTTGGGTTCACCCTGCCTCGGTGGGGAGACGGGCACGCGGACTTGTTGAAAAAAAAAAAAAAAGTGATTGCCGTGGGGACTTTTGAATCCAGTGTGAAGAGTAATGGTGGTTGGGGATTTCAATGTAAAGTGGGGGTAAAAATGATATGGAGAGGATTAGTAGGTTAAATTGGGGTGATAGGGGTAAATGTAAATGGGGAGCCTTTAATTTAGCTATGTGCTAGAAAGAAATTTGGTAATAAGTAATACATATTTTATGAAAAAGAGGATAAATAAATATACAATGTATGATGTAAGACGTAATGAAAAGTAGTTGGTTAGGATATATGTATTGGTGGATAAAAGGTTGATGGGTAGGCTCCAGGATAAACAATGTTTATAGAGGGAGCAACTGATTTATTGGCTCTTTATTTAGTTGTAGTACCGTTAGAGTAAGAGGTAATGGGGAGAAAGAGGAGGTGGCAACAACAGTAATGAGGTGGTCGAAAGTGATAAAACTAAGGGAGGAGGAGGATCGGGTCGAGATATAAGCGATCTATTGGCAGATCCTGAAAGGGGGCTAGTGCAAAGATGAGTAGCGGGGGGGGGGGGGGGGGGGGTTGGAAGAGGGTTGGAAATTTGGAATAGTTTTAAAAAGCAGTATTAGTCATGTGGGGCAGAAGTTTGTGGTTATAGGAGGGTGGGGCAGGAGGAGGAGGGAGTGATGGTGGAATGATGAAAGTAAGGGTGTGATAAAAGAGAAAATAGGTAGGCCTATGAGCAGGTTTTTTACAAAGCTGATGGTTTTTAAGAAGAGCAGAGTATATGGAGAGTAAAAGAAAGGTTGAAGAGAGTGGTGAGGAGAGTGCAAATGGGTGCTGATGATAGAGTGGGGAGAGGCACTGTCCAGAAATTTTAATGAAAATAAGAAAAAAATTTTGGCATCAAGTGAGTTAAAAAGTTTAAGAAAAGACCTAGGGAAAGGTATTGGATTTGTCAGTTAAAAAACAGAGTAGGGGTATTAGTAGATGGGGTAAGGGAGGTATTAGGTAGATGGCGAGAATATTTGAGGAACTTTTAATGTTGAGGAAGAAAGGGATGGCGGTAATCTTCTTGCACTGGCGAGGATGTATACCTCTTTAGGAGTGAAGAAAGAGCAGAATGTAAGTGTCGTTGGAGGTTCGTGGAGCATTTACGTAGAATGAAAGGGGGGTTTTGGGTTATAAAGCAGCTGAACTGATGGGATCATGACAGAAATGTTAAAAGCAAGGGGGGATGGGGGATATTGTGTTAGAGTGGTTGGTACTTTTGTTTAATAACATGTCTATGAAAGAGGGGAAGGTACCTAGGAAGTGGCGGGAGGAGCATGTATAGTCCTTTATATAAGGAAAGGGGACAAAAGAGCGACTGTAAAAATTATAGAGGAATAAATTTTTACTGAGTATACCAGGAATACTATACTGGTTAGGGTTATAATTGAAAGAATTAGAGGTAAGACTGAATGTAGGATTGCGGTTATGAGCAGGGAGGCTTCAGAGTGGGTAGGGGATGTGTAGATCGTTTACATTGAAGTTAATATGTGAACAGTATTTAGATAAAGGTATAGGGAAAGTTTTTTTGAATTTTAGGATTTAGAAAAGGCTTATGATAGAGTGGTCTAGAGAGCAATGTGGCAGATCGTTGCAAGTATTGCAATAGGTGGTAAGTTACTAAATGCTGTTAAGAGTTTTTTTGAGCGATAGTGAGGCTCAGGTTAGGGTTGTGTAGAAGAGAGGGAGAATATTCCCGGTTAAAAGGTATTAGGGTCTTAGACTGGGAGGTGTGTATTGTTCACCTTGGTTGTTTAATAATTTGAGATGTGTTGTAAAATGGGATGCTGAATGTTATGGGATGTAGAGCAGATGGACAAGAAACAGATGATTGCTGATGTTATGAAATGATAAGAAGTTGGATGTCCTGGCCCTAAGCGAACACAAAGCTGAAGGGGGGGTAGGGGAATTTCGGGGGGGGAAATAAATCTGGAGTATCTGAGAGAGTTAGAGGACAAAGGCGAGGGGTAGCAGTTAATGTTGAATGATCAGTTATGGAGGAGAAAAGAGAATATGAATGTGTAAATGCAAGACTTATGTGGATTAAGTAAAGGTTGGACTGCAAGAAGTGGGTCATAATACGTTGTCTGTCTGGCGAAGAGAGGATGCAGAGGAATAGAGCTAGAGAGAGAGATTTTGGGAGATGTTAAGTGAATGTATAGGAGCCTTTTAACAAAAAGTGAGAGTAATTGTGGTAGGGGTCCTGAATGCTAAAGTAGGAAGAAACTTTTTGAGAGGAGTGTTGTAGGTAAGTTTGGTAGGTGCAGTTGTAAATGTTAATGGGAGCCCTTTGATGGAAACTTTGTATAGAAAGGGGTTTAGTTATAGGTAAATACATATTTAGAAAAATGATGGATAAATAAGTATACATGATTGATGTAGGGCGAAATGACAGTAGTTTGTTGGATTATGTTTTGGTAGATAAAAGACTGTTGAGTAGATTCAGGATGTTCATGTTTATAGAGGGGCCACAGATATATCAGATCAATTTTTAGGTGTAGCTACACTGAGAGTATAAAGGTAGATCGGGGTACAAGGAGAATAGAAGCATCAGGGAAGAGAGAGAGTTGATGGTTTAGAAAACTAAAAAGTGGAAGGAGTTAGGGAAAGATAATAAACAGCTATTGGAGGTAGGATGGGCTAAGGAGAGCATAGCAATGGGTCGAGAGGTATGGGGTAGGTTTAAAATTGTTAGTGTTAGTGTGTTCAGCAGATGTTTGTGTTACTGAAAGTGTCGAGTGCGGGAGGGAGAAAGAGGAGCGATTGGTGGAATGATGATGTAAAGAGGAGTTGTAAGGGAGAAAAGTTAGCATTGAGATTTTTTACAAAGTAGAGTTGATGCAGGAGGGAAGGAGTATTGGAGAAAAAGAGAGAGGTTAAGAGAGAGGTTGAAGCAGTGTAAAAAGGGAAATTGAGAGATGGGAGAGTGGGGTTGAGATGTTATCAACAAATTTTGTTTGAAAATAAGAAAAAGTTTTGGAAGTGGATTAAACAAGTTAAGGAAGCCTAGAGAACAAAATGGATTTGTCAGTTAAAATAGAGAGAGGAAGAGTTATTTAAATGCAAGGTTAGCTGGTATATTGGGAAGTTGGAGGGAATATTTTTTGAGGAATTGTTAAATGTTGATGAAGGATAGAGGAAGCAGTGATTTCGTGTATAGGGCAAGGAGGAATAACATCATGTGGAGTGAGGAAGAGCCAGTTGTGAGTGTGGGGGAAGTTTGTGAGGCAGTAGGTTAAAATGAAAGGGGGTAAGGCAGTGGGATTGATGGGTTAAAGATAGAAATTTAAAAGGCAGGTTGGGGATATAGTTTGGAGTGGTGGTGCAATTTATTTAATAAAGTATGGAATGAGGTTAAAGGTACCTAGGATGGCTGAGGAGCATGCATAGTTCCTTCCTTCTGTATTAAGAGCATGAGGGGACAAAAGAGAGTGCAAAAAATTATAGGGGGGATAAGTTGTTGAGTATTACCTGGTATAAGTGTATGGTTGAGTTATTATTGAAAGAATTAAAAGTAAGATGAGAATAGGATAGCGTATGAAACCCAAGGAGGCTTTAGAAAGGTAGGGGGTGTGTGGACCATGTGTTTACAGTGAAAAATATAAGTGAACAGTATTTAGATAAGTCTAAGAGGTCTTTGTGGCATTTATGATTTGGGAAAGGCGTTTATGACAGGGTGGATAGGGGGGCAATGTGGCAGATGTTGCAGGTGTATGGTGTAGGAGTAGGGTTACTGAAAGCATGTGAAGATTTTTTAAGGGATTGGTAGGCTCAAGTTAGAGAGTAATAGAAAGAGGGAAATTATTTCCCAGTAAAAGTAGGCCTTTTAGACAAGGTGTGTGATGTCACTGTGTGTCTTAATTATTTATAGATGGCGTGTAAGAGAAGTAAATGCGAGGCGAGGGTCTTGACACAGAGGCCGTGGAGTTAAAAGATAAAGATCTCACTAAAAGTGGGAGTTGTCACAGTTGCTCTTTGTGATGACACCGTGCTCTTAGGGAGATTCTGAAGAACGGGAAGTTGCAGAGTTGGTGGAATGAATTGGTAGGGTGTGCAAAAAGAAGAAAATTAAAAGTGAATAAGGAAAGGAGTAAGGTTATGAGGAATAACAAAATATTAAGTGATGAAAGTTTGGAATATCAGATTGGTGGTGAGAGAGTATGGAGGAGGTGATGATTAGGATATTTTGGGAGTGGACGTGTCAGCGGATGGGTCTATTGAGGATGAGGTGAATCATAGACTTGTTGAGAGGAAAAGGGTGTGAGGGTGCACTTAGGAGTCTTTGGAGACAAAGACGTTGTCCTTGGAGGCAAAGAGGGGAATGTATGAGAGTATAGTTTTACCAAACACTCTTATATGGGTTGTGAAGCATTGGGTGATGAATGTTGCAGCGAGGAGTAGGCTGGATGCAGTGGAGATGTCATGTCGAGGACAATAGTGTGGTGTGAATATAATCAGACGAATTCGGAGTTTGGAAGTTAGGAGGAGGTGCGGATTACCAAAACTAGTTGCTCCAGAAGGGCCTGAGGAAGGGTTGTTGCGGTGGTCTGAAATGTGGAGAGAATTGGAGCGAAAACAGAAATTATTCAAGAGTGTTATCTGTCTGTAGTGGAAGGGAAGGCGGGGGCGGTAGGGGCCAGCCTAGGAAAGTTGGAGGCAGGGGGTAAAGGGAGGTTTTAGGTTTGGGCGAGGGGCTTGGACTTCCAGGCAGGGTGTGCGTGAGCGTGTTGATAGGAGTGAATGGAGACGAAATGGTTTTTTAATACTGAGTGCTTGTTGGAGTGTGAGCAAAGTACATTTATGAAGGGGTTTCAGGGAAACGGCAGGCCGAACTTGAGTCCTGGAGATGGGAAGTACAGTGCTGCACTCTGAAGGGGGGTGTTAATGTTACAATTTAAATACTGTAGTGGTAAAGCACCCTTCTGCAAGACAGTGTTGGAGTGATGATGGCTTGTGAAAGTTTTTCTTTTTCGGGCCACCCTGCGTGAGTGGAATCGGCCAGTGTGAAATAATTAAAATAAAAATAATTTTTGCCTGATGATACTGTGCTTATGGGAGAATTTAAGAACAAATTGCAAAGGTTAGTGGGATGAGTTTGTGATGTGGTAAAGGCTGAAAGTTGAAAGTGAAACATAGAAAAGATGTAAGGGATGAGGGTACAAATGCATTTGATGAAGAAAAATTGGATATCAAATTGGGGAGGGGAGTATGGAAGAAGTGAATGTTTTCAGATACTGGGGAGTTGACGTTGTCCGCGGATGGATTAATGAAGGATGAGGTTATTCATAGAATTGATGAGGGAGAAAAAAAGGTGTGAGTGAGTAGTGGTGCATTGAGGTATATGTGGTATGTCAAAAAACGTTATCTATGGAGGCATAGAAGGGAATGTATGAAAGTATATATAGTTAGTACCAACATCTTATATGGATGTGAAGCTTGGGTGGTAAAATGCAGAGCAAGGAGACGGTTGGAGGTGTGGAGTTGTCTGTCTATGGGCAATGTGTGGTATGTAAATATTATGCAGAAAATTCGGAGAGTGTGGAAATTTGGAGAAGGTCTGTGGAGTTAATAAAGCATTAGTCAGAGGGCAGAAGAAGGGGTGTTGAGGTGGTTTGGTCATTTAGAAGGAGAATGGATCAAAGTAGAATGACATGGACAGCCTCCTATTATATATAGGGGAAGGAGGAAGGGGTTAGCGGGTCTTTCTAAAAGTGTTGGTAAGAGGGTGGTTAAAGGAGGTTTTGTACGAGACGAGGGGTAGGACTTCCAGCATGCCAACACTCTTATATTGGGTGTGAAGTTGGGTTGTAAATGCTGCAGCTGGACGATGGCTGCAGGCAGTGATGTTCATGTTTAAAGGGCAATGTGTGGTGTAAATATTATGCAGAGGAATTCACATGTGGAAATTAGGAGGAGTGTAGAGTACTAAAAGTATTAGTCAGAGGGCTGAAGAAGGGTTGTTGAGGTGGTTTAGTCATTTAGAGAGACTGGGCTGAAGTTAGAAGAATTGGTAGAGGTTAAATCTGTAGAGAAGGAAAGCGGAGGAACGAGGCTGCAGGGGCAGTGAGTGATGTCATGTTAAGGGCAATGGTGGTGTAAATATTATGCAGCAGAAATTCAATGTGGGAAATTAGGAGAGATGTAGAGTACTAAAAGTATTAGTCAGAGGGCCTGAAGAAGGTTGTTGAGGCTGGTTTAGTCATTTTAGAGAGACTGGGCTGAAGTAGAATGGACTTGGACGAGCGTATATAAATCTGTAGAGGAAGGGAAAGCGGGGTAGGGGTCTCCTCGGAAAAGGTTGGAGGGGAGGGAGGGGGGTTAAGGGGTAAGTAAAGGAGGTATTTTTGGATGTGGGGATTAGGATTTCCAGCAAAGTGTTGTATGAGCATGTTAGATAGGTGAAGGAAGATGAATGTTTTTTGGGGGCGAGAGTGTTGGAGTGTGAGTTGCAGGGTAATATTTTGTGAAGGGATTTCAGGGAAACCTGGTTAGCTGGATTGATCCTGGAAATGAGAAGTACAATTGCCTGTGCTCTAAAGGAGGCATCCTGGGATATTGGCAGTTCTGGGGGACATCCTAACTTTGTTGTATCTGAGTGCCTCTGCAAAGTCACGTGATTACGTATGAATGATGACAAAAGTGTTGATGACGCTGAATGTTGTTTCTTTCTTTTTGGGTCTCCTGCCTTGGTGGGATATGGCTGATGTCATTAAAAAAAAAGTTTTAGTAGTTTGAAAGCTTCTTTATTCCTTCTTCAGTAACATTAAGATAACACTAGTATACTTTTTGTAGAAACTCCTTTTATTCTTCATTTATATAACAGCTTACTAATGGCTACTAAATTTCAAAGCATTTCTTTGTCCTGATGTTCTGATAAGCAGATCTTTTTATAGAATTACCTCTAAAATTTGTTCTCTGTTAGTATTGCTCCAATTACATAGATTAAAAGAATTAAATATATATTAAATACTGTAGTATAGTATTATTTAGTTTGCTTGGTTGGTATTAGAATGTTCCTTCTGGTATGGATCATTACGTTTTTTCTGGATTATTTTTATCTATACTATTTTTAACCAGGTGGATGTGAAATACTAAACCAGTATGGATTATATAATTTGAGATGTGGGAGGCATTCAAGTTAGATCCAAGGAGGTGAGAATAAGTTAAATTCCTGGATCATAGAGCCCCTTGAGGACCTTTCCTTCCTTACAGGTCATCTGAATTTTACAAGTGATTTTCTATACATAATATATGTAAAGAAATCAGCTGATATGGAATGTACAGTTGTGAGAGGGCGGCTCAGATGTACTGTCCTCTATGTGAGGTCATATTTGCCTCAGAGAAAGTATTTATACAGCAGTATTCTACACAGGTTTAATTTTGTTTAGATCTAGATAAGCTTGCAATATCATGAAACCAAATGCCTATATTTTGGATTTTCACCACCAACACTTTCAAATACTTTTTGCCGTTTATGATTTTTTTTTTTTTGGAATGAACTGGACCATATCCCACGGCGGCAGAGTGACCAAAAAACAAAACAAAATGTCTCTCTTTTTAATTTGAATTATGTATACAGGGGGAAGGGGTGCTAGTACCTTGTTCCTGCATTTTAGTCACTCATATGACATGCATAGCTTATGGGTGAAGAATTACTGTTTCACTTCCCATGGAGACGAGTGGAAAAGAACTTGAGCAAGAACTAGTAATAAAATAGGAAGAAAACCCAGATGAATATAATATTATATATATATATATATATACTATATATATATATATATATATATATATATATAATATATATATAATGTGTAATGTTGCAGTTTTAAAAACTGTAGTGTAAAGCACCCTTCTGGCAAGACAGTGTGGACGTGAATGATGGTGAAGTTTTTCTTTTTCGGGGCCACCCTGCCTTGGTGGGAATCCGGCCGGTGTGTGATAATAAAAAAAAAAAGTTTAAAAAAAATTATTTTTTTTTTTTTTTTTTTTAAAACAAGTCGGCCATCTCCTCTGCCGAGAGGGTGACCCAAAAAAGAAGAAAATCCCAAAAAGCAAAATTACTTTCATCATCTTTCACGCTTTCACCACTCTCAACATTATCACTGTTATTGTTGCAGAGGTCTGCTCAGGAATACAAACAGTTAGAAGCATATCACAATATAAAGATACACAACAGTCCTCCAAACTGCCAATATCCCAAACCCCTCTTTACAGTGCAGGCATTGCTACTTCCCTTTCCAGGACTCAAGTCGACTTTTTGAAAATAAACCGGTTTTCCCTGCATCCCTTCACTAATTATTACCCTGCTCACACTCCAACAGATCGTCAGGTCCCAAGTATCATTCGTTCTCATTCAATCCTATCGAACACGCGCATGCACGCTTGTGGAAGTCCAAGCCATTAGCACAAAACCTCCTTTACCCCTCTTTCAACCTTTCGAGGATAGACCCATTACCCCTCCTTCCTTCCCTATGATTTATATTGCTTTCCCATGTCATTATACTTTGATCCATCTCTTCTAAATGACCCAAAACCTACCTCCCCCCCCCCAACATACCTCTTCAGCCCCTCTGACTAATGCTTTTATTAACTCCCACATTCCTCCTAATTTACACACTCCGAATTTTCTGCATAATATTTCACCAAACATTTCCCATTAGAACAGGGGACATCTCCACTGCTCCAACTGTCTCCTCGATGCTGCATTTACCACCCAAGGCTTCACATCCATATAGAGTGGTGGTACTACTATACTATCCTTCTTTCCCTTCTCTTTGGCCTCCATAGATAACGTTTTTGACTCCACATATACCTCAAAGTACCACTGACCTTTTTTCCTCATCAATTCTATAATTAACCTCATCTTCATAAATCCTATCCGCCGACTCGTCAACTCCCAAGTACCTGACAAACATTCACTTTTCATACTCCTCCTCCCCAATTTGATATCCAATTTTTCTTTAATCTAAAATCATTGATACCCTCATCAACTTACTCTTTTTCTATGTTCACTTTCAACTTTCTACCTTTACAACATTTAAATCATCCACTACTTTGCAGTTTTTCTTTAGAATCTCATAAGCACTGTATCATCAGCAAACAGTAACTGTGTCAATTCCATTTTGAATTCTGATTCCCCAAATTTAATCCCACCCCTTCTCCCCGACACCCTAAGCATTTACATACTTTACAACCCCATCTATAAATATATTAATCAAACCATGGTGACATTAAACATCCCTGTCTCTATGACCTACTCAGGGCTTTTAACGGGAAGTAGTCTCCCTCTCTTCTTACCACACCCTGATGCGCCTCAATATCCTCATTAAAAACTCTTAAGAGCATTTAGTAACTTTACACCACCTTTGCCACTGTGTAGCTCTGTCTTCGTTATTCTTGGCAACATCTCCACCATTGCTCCTCTATCCACTCTATCATATGCCTTTTCCTAAATCCATAAATGCAATAAAAACTTCCCTACCTTCATCTAAATTACTGTTCAACATATATGATTCATTGTAAAAACTTGATCTACACATCCCCTAACCACTCTGAAGCCTCCTGCTCATCCGCAATCTACATTCTGTCTTACCTCTAATTCTTTCAATTTTTAACCCTAACCGTTATATTTTACTGTTTTCTCAGTACACTTATTCCTCTATAATTTTTACAATCTCTTTTGTCCCCTTTCCCTTTATATAAGGGCCCACCAATACATTGCTCTCCGCCAATCCTGGTACCTTCCCTCTTTCATACATTTTATTAAACAAAAGTACCAACCACTCCAAACAATATAACCCCCTTGCTTTTAACATTTCTGTCATGATCCCATCACTTCAGCTGCTTTACCCCCTTCTTCATTCTATGTAATGCTCCACATACCTTCCACCACACTTACATTCTGCTCTTCTTCACTCTAAAAGTTGGTATACCTCCCTGGCCTGTGCATGATAATTACCGCCTCCCATTTCTTCCCTCAACATTTAAAAGTTCCTCAAAATTATTCTCTGCCCATGTTTTATACCTAGTACCTCCTTCTCCCATCTACTAAACTCCCTACTCCGTTTTTTAACTGCCAAATCTTACTTTCCTAGGCTTTCTTATACTGGTTTAACTACTCCAACATTTTTTCTTATTTTCCTTAAATTTTTCTGACCAGTGCTTCCCACTCTATCATTCTGCTCTCCTTTTGCACTCTATCACCACTCTCTTCACCTTTCTTTTACTTATCCATTTACTCTGCTTTCTTATTAACACTTCTGCTTTGTAAAAACTCTCAAAAGCTACCTTTTTCTCTTTTATTCACACCTTTACTCATCATTCCACCAATCACTCTCCTGTCCTCCTGCCCCCACCCTCCTATAACCACAAAATTCTGTCCCCATTTTCTAATTACTGCATTTTTAAAAACTATTCAAACCCTCTTCAACCCCACTACTCATCTTTGCACCTAGCCCACCTTCTGCCAATTGTCGCTTATATCTCGCCGAAACTTCCTCCTCCCTTAGTTTATACACTTTCACCTCCCTCTTAGTTGTTTGTTGCCACCTTCCTCTTTTTCCCATTACCTCTTACTCTAACTGTAGCTACAACTAATAATGATCGATATATCAGTTGCCCTCTATAAACATGTACATCCTGGAGCCTACATCAACCTTTTATCCACCCAATACATAATCTAAACAAACGACTTTTCATTACGTTGTACTTCATACTCTGTATATTTATTTATCCTCTATTTCATAAAACTATGTATCTTATTACCAAATTTCTTTCCTACCAATAGTCAATTAAAGGCTCCCAATTACATTTACCTCCTGGCACCCCAAATTACTTACTACTCCCTCCATAAATTTTTACCCAATTAGCATTGAAATCCCCAACCACAATACTCTAACACCCTTTGATTCCCCAAAAAAAAAAAAAAACTCCCCACGATTCACTCAACATTTCCCAGAAATCTCTCTCTCTCCTCTACCTTCTCTCTTATCCAGGTTGCAAACACGCTTACTATAAACCTCTTCTCACATATTATCTTTATACATTTGTAGTCTCCTTTCCTGCCACAGCTTATCCTTCAAATTAATTGCTACTCCTTCTTTAGTCATAACTCTATTTGAAAACCCTGGCCTAATCCCATTTATTCTCTCCATTGCAAAACTCTCCCACCCCCTTCAGCTTTGTTCACTTAAAGACAGGACATCAGCTTTTCTCATTCATAACATCACATTCATCTCTTTCTAATCTTTTACACAACATCCACGCACATTTCTGACTTCCCACTTTGACAATTTTCTTCTTATTATTCTCTTTTAGTAATCTTTACAGGAAAAGGGTTACCTAGCCAATTGTTAAGGCATTTTAGTTGACTTTTACAACACGCTATTGGCTTACGGAGGAAAGATTCTTATTCCACTTCCCCATGGTATAAAAGGAAAAGAATAAGGACCAAGAACTATTATGATATAATCAAAAGATAACTCAGATGAGTTTGTATAAATAAAATGTACATGACTGTGTAGGGTGGATTTAGTGTATAAGTAGAAGTAGAAAAGACATGCCTGTAATCTTGCATATTTATGAGGTCAGACAAAAAGACACAGCAATCCTACCATCATGTAAAACAATTACAGGCTTTCCGTTTCTACACTCACTTGGAAGGACGGTAGTACCTCCCTGGGTGGTTGCTGTTCTACCAACCTACTAACATTACATACATACATACCCCATACATACATACATACATTATATATATATATATCATATATTATATCTATATTATATATATATATATATATTTATTTTATATATTATAATATATACACACACACTCACAGTTGGACACCGCATAAGCTTGCTTTTTTCGCAAAAAATTTTTTGCCTCACATACGCCCAAAAACCCGCTCACCGATCCTTCGTCTGAGACGCATTCCAATGTGCGGCCTGAGCCATTGCTCAACATGTTCCGCGGTTGTTGGCACTGTTTACCAGCCAGCCTCCGGGTAACATCCAAGCATACAATCGAACTTTCGTATTATTACAGTGTTTTTGGTGATTTTTTCTGGAACAATAGTGACCATGGGCCCCAAGAAAGCTTCTAGTGTACCAACCCTACCAGCAATATGGGTGAGATTATATAGAGATGAAGAAAAATGATCATTGATTTTTTTAAAAGTATGAAAAGTGGAGTGCATGTCTCCGAGGGGCCAGGTTTGTTATTAAACACCAATCAACATCGCTACTAACTCGGTGGTTACAGCTGTCTGCTGCTGCTGTACCACCGTCAGATGCTGTTGCACTGTTCAGCTGCTGCCTGCACTGTCAGCTGCTGCTGCTGTTGGTACCACAGTCAGCTGCAGCTTGTTGTACCATCTGCTTGCTGCTGTTAGCATCGTCTGCTGCTGCTGCTTGCATCGTCTGCTGATGCTGTGGATCGTTCTGCGCTGCTGTAGAATCGTCTGCTTGCTGCTGTAGCTCGTCGCTGCTGCTGTAGCACCGTCTGCTGCTGCCTGTAGCATCGTCCTGGCTGCTGTGCATCGTTGCGCTGCTGTAGCATCGTCTGTTGCTGCTGTAGGCATCGTTGTTGCTGCTGTACCACCGTCAGCTGCTGCTGCTGCTGTAGCACCGTTTTTGTGTGGCTTATTGTGAATACCAGTAGAAACAATTAACCCAGAGATGACTCTTTGCCAAACCAGGATTAACCAAAAAGTCAGTGTCATCGAAAGTCTGTCTAACTTATTTCCACTTGGGGGGTCCTTAATCTTGTCTCCCAGGATGCAACCCACACCAGTCGACTAACACCCAGTGTGACCAGGGAAAAAATGCCTGACAATTAGTGTCATATTGGTGAATTTAAAGCCAGCAAAGGTTGGTTTGAGAGATTTACAGAAATCGTTGTGCATACACAGTGGTGATAAGGCATGTTCTGGAACGAAAATGCCAATACTGGGCTACTGTACTCAGGAGGAAAAGGCACTCCCAGGACACAGTGTCTCATCAGTCATTGCGCATCTTCTAATAAGGTACAGTGACCATTTATTCTGCATTTAGTAGAGTAGTACCATGCACAATATATATTGTGCATTGTACTACTCTATATTGTGATGTATCTTCTCTCTTTGTGTGTAGGAAAATGTATATATAATGTGGTAAAAATTTTTTTTTTCATTCTTTTGGTTGTCTTGCACGGATTAATTTGATTTCCATTATTTCTTATGGGGATTAATTCATTCGCATACCGAAAAAATTTCACATAACAATCAGCCCTCTTACAGGATTAAAGTCGCATGCGGGGGGTTCCACTGTATATATATATATATCTATATATATATATATATATATATATGCATGCACCTGGAGAGAAGAAAGAAGTGTAGTGGAGAGAGAGAGGATTATGGGAAATGTTGAGTGAATGCAGTGGGGAGTTTGAATCAAGTGTGAGAGTTAAAAGGGTGAGTTGGGGAATTTCAATGCTAAAGTGGGAAAAATATTATGGGAGGGAGTAGTTAGGTAAATTTGGGGGGTGCCAGGGGGTGTCCAACATGTAAATGGGGGAGCCTTTCATTGAGCTATGTGTAAAGAAAGAAGATTTGTTAGATAAGTAATACATATTTTATGAAAAAGGGATAAATAAATATAAAGGTATGATGTAGCACGTAATCGAAAGTATAGTTTATTAGATTATGTATTGGTGGTTAAAAAGGTTGATGGGTAGGCCTCCAGGATGTACATGTTTATGAGGGGCAACTGATATATGGATCATTATTTAGTTGTAGCTAGAGTTAGAGTAAGATGAAGATGGGAAAAGAGGGAAGGTGGGCAACAACAAGTAAGGGGAGGTGAATGAGTTTATAAACTAAGGGAGGAGGAAATTCGGGGGTGAGATGCAAGCGACTATTGGCAGAAAGGTGGGCTAGTGCCAAAGATGAGCTCGGGGGGGGGGTGAAGGAGGGTTTGGATGAGTTTTTAAAAATGCCAGAATTAGATGTGGGCAGGAAGTTTGTGGTTATAGGAGGGAGTGGGGGGCAGGGGGAAAAGAGGAGTGATTGGTGGAATGATGAAGTAAAGGGTGTGATAAAAAAGAGAAATAGGTAGGTTATGAAGAGGTTTTACAAAGCAGAAGTGTTATATGAGAGCAGAGTACTTGGAGAGGTAAAAGAAAGGTGAAAGAGAGTGGTGAAGAGTGCAAAAAGAGAAGCAGATGATAGCATAGGAGAGGCACTGTCAAGAAATGTTAATGAAAATAAGAAAAATTTTGGAGTTAAAAAGTTAAGAAAGCTTGGGAAAGTATGGATTTGTCAGTTAAAAACAGAGTAGGGCAGTTAGTAGATGGGGAAGAGAGGGAGGTATTAAGGTAGATGGCAGCATATTTTGAGGATCTTTTATAATGTTGAGGAAGAATGGGAGGCTGTTAATTTCATGCACTGGTCCAGGGAGGGTATACCATCTTTTAAGGGAGTGAAGATGAGCAGATGTAAGAGTGGGGCGGTACGTGTGGCATTACACAGAATTGGAAAGGGGGTAAAGCTGCTGGAACTGATGGGTCATGACAGAAAAGTTAAAAGCAGGAGGGGTTATAGTGTTGGACGTGGTTGGTAATTTTTTATTTAATAAATGTTTGATGAGAGGAAAGGTACCTAGGGATTGGAGGAGAGCATGTTTTAGTCCCTTTATATAATGGGAAGGAGGGAAAAAGAGATTGTAAAAATTTATAGGGGAATATGGTTTATGAGTTACAGGAAAGTGTACGGTAGGGTTATTATTGAAAGAATAAAGGTAAGACAAGAATGTAGGATTGCAGATGAGGCAAGGAGGTTTTCAGAGTGGGTAGGGGATGTGTAGATCAAAGTGTTTACTTTGAAGCATTATGGAACTGTATTTAGATAAAGGTAGGAAAGTTTTTATTGCTATTATGGATTTAGAAAAGGCATATGATAGAGTGGATAGGGGAGCCAATGTGGCAGATGCTGTAAGTATATGGGAATAGGTGTAAGTTACTAAATACTGTAAAGAGTTTTTTATGGGATTGTGAGGCCTCAGATAGGGTTTTGTTGAAGACGAGAGAGACTACTTCTCGGTAAAAGTAGGTCTTAGACAGGTGGATGTGTATGTCATCATGGGTTGTTTAAATATTATTTAAGATGGGAGTTGTAAAAGAAGTAAATGCTAGGGTGTTCGGGAGAGGGATGGGATTAATTTTTAGGACTCAAATAAAAAAATGGAAATTGACACAGTTACTTTTGATGATGATACTGTGCTAATGGGAGATTCTAAAGAAATACTGCAAAGGTTAGTGTGATGAGTTTGGGAGTGTGTGTAAAGGGTAGAAAGTTGAAAGGAACATAGAAAAAAGTAGGGTGATGAGGCTATCAATATGATTTAGATAATAAGAAGAATTGGATATCAATTGGAAGAGAGGAGTATGGAAGAAGTAAACGTTTTCAGTAACTTGGGAGTTGAGTGGCGGCGGATGGATTATGAAGGATGAGGCTTAATCATAGGAATTGATGAGGGAAAATTGCGTTAGTGGTGTGCTGAGGTATATGTGGAGTCAAAAAACATTATCTATGGAGCAAAGAAGGGAATGTATGAAAGTATAGTAGTACCATATCACTCTTTATGGGTGTGTGAAGCTTGGTTTGTGAATGCAGCAGTGAGGAGGCGCTTTGGAAGTCCCAGTGGAGATGTCCTGGCTAAGGGGCAATGTGTGGTGTTAAAATATTATGCAGAAATTTGAAGTGTGGAAATTAGGGAGAAGGTGTGGAGTTAATAAAAGTATTAGTCACGGCGGCTGAAGTATGGTTGATTGAGGTGGTTTTGGTCATATAGAGAGAATGGATCAAAGTTAGAATGAATGGGAGCATTTAATCTGTAGGACAAGGTAGGCGGGGTAACGGGTCGTCTCGAAAGGTTGGAAGGACTGGGTAAGGGAGTTTTTGTGGGCGAGGGGCTTGGACTTCTAGCAGGCGTGCATGAGCATGTTCGATAGGAGTGAATAGAGAAGAATGGTATTTGGGACCTGATGATTGTTGTGTAGTGTGCAGGGTAAGATTAGTGAAGGGATTCAGAGAAACCGGTTATAATTTTTATTTAGCCGGGACTTGTATCCTGGAAAAGGGAAGTACAATGCCTGCACTCTAAAGAGGGGTTTTGGATTTTAGCAGTTTGGAGGGATATGATTGTGATCTTTATATGTATATGCTTCTAAAATGTTGGTTCTGAGCACCTCTGCAGAAAACAGGATTATTGTGTGAGTGTGGTAAAAGTGTTGAATGATGATGAAAAAGTATTGTCTTTTTAGGGGATTTTCTTTTTCTTTTTGGGTTCACCCTGCCTCGGTGGGGAGACGGGCACGCGGACTTGTTGAAAAAAAAAAAAAAAGTGATTGCCGTGGGGACTTTTGAATCCAGTGTGAAGAGTAATGGTGGTTGGGGATTTCAATGTAAAGTGGGGGTAAAAATGATATGGAGAGGATTAGTAGGTTAAATTGGGGTGATAGGGGTAAATGTAAATGGGGAGCCTTTAATTTAGCTATGTGCTAGAAAGAAATTTGGTAATAAGTAATACATATTTTATGAAAAAGAGGATAAATAAATATACAATGTATGATGTAAGACGTAATGAAAAGTAGTTGGTTAGGATATATGTATTGGTGGATAAAAGGTTGATGGGTAGGCTCCAGGATAAACAATGTTTATAGAGGGAGCAACTGATTTATTGGCTCTTTATTTAGTTGTAGTACCGTTAGAGTAAGAGGTAATGGGGAGAAAGAGGAGGTGGCAACAACAGTAATGAGGTGGTCGAAAGTGATAAAACTAAGGGAGGAGGAGGATCGGGTCGAGATATAAGCGATCTATTGGCAGATCCTGAAAGGGGGCTAGTGCAAAGATGAGTAGCGGGGGGGGGGGGGGGGGGGGTTGGAAGAGGGTTGGAAATTTGGAATAGTTTTAAAAAGCAGTATTAGTCATGTGGGGCAGAAGTTTGTGGTTATAGGAGGGTGGGGCAGGAGGAGGAGGGAGTGATGGTGGAATGATGAAAGTAAGGGTGTGATAAAAGAGAAAATAGGTAGGCCTATGAGCAGGTTTTTTACAAAGCTGATGGTTTTTAAGAAGAGCAGAGTATATGGAGAGTAAAAGAAAGGTTGAAGAGAGTGGTGAGGAGAGTGCAAATGGGTGCTGATGATAGAGTGGGGAGAGGCACTGTCCAGAAATTTTAATGAAAATAAGAAAAAAATTTTGGCATCAAGTGAGTTAAAAAGTTTAAGAAAAGACCTAGGGAAAGGTATTGGATTTGTCAGTTAAAAAACAGAGTAGGGGTATTAGTAGATGGGGTAAGGGAGGTATTAGGTAGATGGCGAGAATATTTGAGGAACTTTTAATGTTGAGGAAGAAAGGGATGGCGGTAATCTTCTTGCACTGGCGAGGATGTATACCTCTTTAGGAGTGAAGAAAGAGCAGAATGTAAGTGTCGTTGGAGGTTCGTGGAGCATTTACGTAGAATGAAAGGGGGGTTTTGGGTTATAAAGCAGCTGAACTGATGGGATCATGACAGAAATGTTAAAAGCAAGGGGGGATGGGGGATATTGTGTTAGAGTGGTTGGTACTTTTGTTTAATAACATGTCTATGAAAGAGGGGAAGGTACCTAGGAAGTGGCGGGAGGAGCATGTATAGTCCTTTATATAAGGAAAGGGGACAAAAGAGCGACTGTAAAAATTATAGAGGAATAAATTTTTACTGAGTATACCAGGAATACTATACTGGTTAGGGTTATAATTGAAAGAATTAGAGGTAAGACTGAATGTAGGATTGCGGTTATGAGCAGGGAGGCTTCAGAGTGGGTAGGGGATGTGTAGATCGTTTACATTGAAGTTAATATGTGAACAGTATTTAGATAAAGGTATAGGGAAAGTTTTTTTGAATTTTAGGATTTAGAAAAGGCTTATGATAGAGTGGTCTAGAGAGCAATGTGGCAGATCGTTGCAAGTATTGCAATAGGTGGTAAGTTACTAAATGCTGTTAAGAGTTTTTTTGAGCGATAGTGAGGCTCAGGTTAGGGTTGTGTAGAAGAGAGGGAGAATATTCCCGGTTAAAAGGTATTAGGGTCTTAGACTGGGAGGTGTGTATTGTTCACCTTGGTTGTTTAATAATTTGAGATGTGTTGTAAAATGGGATGCTGAATGTTATGGGATGTAGAGCAGATGGACAAGAAACAGATGATTGCTGATGTTATGAAATGATAAGAAGTTGGATGTCCTGGCCCTAAGCGAACACAAAGCTGAAGGGGGGGTAGGGGAATTTCGGGGGGGGAAATAAATCTGGAGTATCTGAGAGAGTTAGAGGACAAAGGCGAGGGGTAGCAGTTAATGTTGAATGATCAGTTATGGAGGAGAAAAGAGAATATGAATGTGTAAATGCAAGACTTATGTGGATTAAGTAAAGGTTGGACTGCAAGAAGTGGGTCATAATACGTTGTCTGTCTGGCGAAGAGAGGATGCAGAGGAATAGAGCTAGAGAGAGAGATTTTGGGAGATGTTAAGTGAATGTATAGGAGCCTTTTAACAAAAAGTGAGAGTAATTGTGGTAGGGGTCCTGAATGCTAAAGTAGGAAGAAACTTTTTGAGAGGAGTGTTGTAGGTAAGTTTGGTAGGTGCAGTTGTAAATGTTAATGGGAGCCCTTTGATGGAAACTTTGTATAGAAAGGGGTTTAGTTATAGGTAAATACATATTTAGAAAAATGATGGATAAATAAGTATACATGATTGATGTAGGGCGAAATGACAGTAGTTTGTTGGATTATGTTTTGGTAGATAAAAGACTGTTGAGTAGATTCAGGATGTTCATGTTTATAGAGGGGCCACAGATATATCAGATCAATTTTTAGGTGTAGCTACACTGAGAGTATAAAGGTAGATCGGGGTACAAGGAGAATAGAAGCATCAGGGAAGAGAGAGAGTTGATGGTTTAGAAAACTAAAAAGTGGAAGGAGTTAGGGAAAGATAATAAACAGCTATTGGAGGTAGGATGGGCTAAGGAGAGCATAGCAATGGGTCGAGAGGTATGGGGTAGGTTTAAAATTGTTAGTGTTAGTGTGTTCAGCAGATGTTTGTGTTACTGAAAGTGTCGAGTGCGGGAGGGAGAAAGAGGAGCGATTGGTGGAATGATGATGTAAAGAGGAGTTGTAAGGGAGAAAAGTTAGCATTGAGATTTTTTACAAAGTAGAGTTGATGCAGGAGGGAAGGAGTATTGGAGAAAAAGAGAGAGGTTAAGAGAGAGGTTGAAGCAGTGTAAAAAGGGAAATTGAGAGATGGGAGAGTGGGGTTGAGATGTTATCAACAAATTTTGTTTGAAAATAAGAAAAAGTTTTGGAAGTGGATTAAACAAGTTAAGGAAGCCTAGAGAACAAAATGGATTTGTCAGTTAAAATAGAGAGAGGAAGAGTTATTTAAATGCAAGGTTAGCTGGTATATTGGGAAGTTGGAGGGAATATTTTTTGAGGAATTGTTAAATGTTGATGAAGGATAGAGGAAGCAGTGATTTCGTGTATAGGGCAAGGAGGAATAACATCATGTGGAGTGAGGAAGAGCCAGTTGTGAGTGTGGGGGAAGTTTGTGAGGCAGTAGGTTAAAATGAAAGGGGGTAAGGCAGTGGGATTGATGGGTTAAAGATAGAAATTTAAAAGGCAGGTTGGGGATATAGTTTGGAGTGGTGGTGCAATTTATTTAATAAAGTATGGAATGAGGTTAAAGGTACCTAGGATGGCTGAGGAGCATGCATAGTTCCTTCCTTCTGTATTAAGAGCATGAGGGGACAAAAGAGAGTGCAAAAAATTATAGGGGGGATAAGTTGTTGAGTATTACCTGGTATAAGTGTATGGTTGAGTTATTATTGAAAGAATTAAAAGTAAGATGAGAATAGGATAGCGTATGAAACCCAAGGAGGCTTTAGAAAGGTAGGGGGTGTGTGGACCATGTGTTTACAGTGAAAAATATAAGTGAACAGTATTTAGATAAGTCTAAGAGGTCTTTGTGGCATTTATGATTTGGGAAAGGCGTTTATGACAGGGTGGATAGGGGGGCAATGTGGCAGATGTTGCAGGTGTATGGTGTAGGAGTAGGGTTACTGAAAGCATGTGAAGATTTTTTAAGGGATTGGTAGGCTCAAGTTAGAGAGTAATAGAAAGAGGGAAATTATTTCCCAGTAAAAGTAGGCCTTTTAGACAAGGTGTGTGATGTCACTGTGTGTCTTAATTATTTATAGATGGCGTGTAAGAGAAGTAAATGCGAGGCGAGGGTCTTGACACAGAGGCCGTGGAGTTAAAAGATAAAGATCTCACTAAAAGTGGGAGTTGTCACAGTTGCTCTTTGTGATGACACCGTGCTCTTAGGGAGATTCTGAAGAACGGGAAGTTGCAGAGTTGGTGGAATGAATTGGTAGGGTGTGCAAAAAGAAGAAAATTAAAAGTGAATAAGGAAAGGAGTAAGGTTATGAGGAATAACAAAATATTAAGTGATGAAAGTTTGGAATATCAGATTGGTGGTGAGAGAGTATGGAGGAGGTGATGATTAGGATATTTTGGGAGTGGACGTGTCAGCGGATGGGTCTATTGAGGATGAGGTGAATCATAGACTTGTTGAGAGGAAAAGGGTGTGAGGGTGCACTTAGGAGTCTTTGGAGACAAAGACGTTGTCCTTGGAGGCAAAGAGGGGAATGTATGAGAGTATAGTTTTACCAAACACTCTTATATGGGTTGTGAAGCATTGGGTGATGAATGTTGCAGCGAGGAGTAGGCTGGATGCAGTGGAGATGTCATGTCGAGGACAATAGTGTGGTGTGAATATAATCAGACGAATTCGGAGTTTGGAAGTTAGGAGGAGGTGCGGATTACCAAAACTAGTTGCTCCAGAAGGGCCTGAGGAAGGGTTGTTGCGGTGGTCTGAAATGTGGAGAGAATTGGAGCGAAAACAGAAATTATTCAAGAGTGTTATCTGTCTGTAGTGGAAGGGAAGGCGGGGGCGGTAGGGGCCAGCCTAGGAAAGTTGGAGGCAGGGGGTAAAGGGAGGTTTTAGGTTTGGGCGAGGGGCTTGGACTTCCAGGCAGGGTGTGCGTGAGCGTGTTGATAGGAGTGAATGGAGACGAAATGGTTTTTTAATACTGAGTGCTTGTTGGAGTGTGAGCAAAGTACATTTATGAAGGGGTTTCAGGGAAACGGCAGGCCGAACTTGAGTCCTGGAGATGGGAAGTACAGTGCTGCACTCTGAAGGGGGGTGTTAATGTTACAATTTAAATACTGTAGTGGTAAAGCACCCTTCTGCAAGACAGTGTTGGAGTGATGATGGCTTGTGAAAGTTTTTCTTTTTCGGGCCACCCTGCGTGAGTGGAATCGGCCAGTGTGAAATAATTAAAATAAAAATAATTTTTGCCTGATGATACTGTGCTTATGGGAGAATTTAAGAACAAATTGCAAAGGTTAGTGGGATGAGTTTGTGATGTGGTAAAGGCTGAAAGTTGAAAGTGAAACATAGAAAAGATGTAAGGGATGAGGGTACAAATGCATTTGATGAAGAAAAATTGGATATCAAATTGGGGAGGGGAGTATGGAAGAAGTGAATGTTTTCAGATACTGGGGAGTTGACGTTGTCCGCGGATGGATTAATGAAGGATGAGGTTATTCATAGAATTGATGAGGGAGAAAAAAAGGTGTGAGTGAGTAGTGGTGCATTGAGGTATATGTGGTATGTCAAAAAACGTTATCTATGGAGGCATAGAAGGGAATGTATGAAAGTATATATAGTTAGTACCAACATCTTATATGGATGTGAAGCTTGGGTGGTAAAATGCAGAGCAAGGAGACGGTTGGAGGTGTGGAGTTGTCTGTCTATGGGCAATGTGTGGTATGTAAATATTATGCAGAAAATTCGGAGAGTGTGGAAATTTGGAGAAGGTCTGTGGAGTTAATAAAGCATTAGTCAGAGGGCAGAAGAAGGGGTGTTGAGGTGGTTTGGTCATTTAGAAGGAGAATGGATCAAAGTAGAATGACATGGACAGCCTCCTATTATATATAGGGGAAGGAGGAAGGGGTTAGCGGGTCTTTCTAAAAGTGTTGGTAAGAGGGTGGTTAAAGGAGGTTTTGTACGAGACGAGGGGTAGGACCCTCAGTTTTCAATGCCTATCACCCCCACCCAAAGGGGGGGAAAAAGAGAAATTACATAAAACCCTGAAGACAATGATGCAACCTAGGTAGAGACCATACCAAACAACTGGGATGAGAGGATCCCTTTCTTTGTATTTGCGATGGGGAAGCACTCTGGAATCTCTGAGCTATTGGCTTGGGGAGGATGGTGATGCTCCCCCTCGGAGCTCTTTCTCAGTTTCAGACACTGTTTGGCTCGTATGAGGTGGATGGTACCAGTAAAACGTGCCCATCAACCAGACCAGGATGATGATGTGGGACCATTATGTGGACCAAAAATGCTCTGGAGTCTGGAGAGGAAGTGCTGATGCTGGAGCCAATTCATGTGAAAATCTGTATGGCAATTGCTGTGAGCAAAAACATGTTATGGGGAAGTTCCCAAGAGTTAGTTTATAAAACTCACCAACCCGAACAGGAAAAGAATGAGTATAATGTACAACAGTAACGGGTTTAAAAAGGGTTTGAAGTTATGTCAAAAATTCACACCATTTGTTTTAATGAAATGTAAAGGGCTGCAAAACAATAATTGTATGAAATACCAAAAGTGTATTTAGCCCTTTCAGGGTTGACAGGCCCTCTCAGAGACTTGTTCTCGGGGTCGCCCAAATTAAAAAAAAAAAAAAAAAAAATTTCTAATGAAAAGATAGAAAATCTTTCATAATCACAATGACACTAAAAGTATGAAATTTGATAAAAAACCCTTAGGGAATTTGCTCTCGCGAAGTTAGTGGTCTCGACGATTTTTACGCATCGGCGTTTTTGCCCAATTTGAGCCTTTTTTTTGGGCCAATTACAGTGTACT
This sequence comes from Cherax quadricarinatus, assembly GCF_026875155.1. Taxonomy (NCBI): domain Eukaryota; kingdom Metazoa; phylum Arthropoda; class Malacostraca; order Decapoda; family Parastacidae; genus Cherax; species Cherax quadricarinatus. The sequence goes on from NC_069405.1 coordinate 75,632,226, forward strand.
TGTCGACAAAAGTCATAACTATTTCACTAGAACTCCCTTTTTTTTTTCTATCAAATGAGTAAAAGAAACACCCATTTACCGATTTCAACTATCCAATACAGTGATCAGAATTTAGCAATTTTGCCAATTTCACACAAATTTCAGAAGATGCCAATTTCCAAATAGGGTCCAGAATAAACAAGAAAGACATTCCTGGCACTAAAATAAGATTTCCTCTGTTCATTAGTCATGTCCCCACCCCCCTCTTACATTCTTTTGCTTTCCACTTTGCATTTTTATTCTCCCAAAAAAAAATAGAAGATTTACTGTTATGCACACTATTGCGTTAGTGTAGAAATGGTACAAATAATATCAGCGCACTTGTGAAAGAATATTAGACTCACTTTGGTAAAAATCGAACATTTCTGCTATTTTGAGCTCAATTTCAAGGTACTTTTCTTTGTAAAACCAGTCAAAAATCATCTCAATTTCTGTAATATGTCTTCCATTCTATAAAATGAGACCAGGAAAACTAGATTTACAACAATAAATACCATACGAAAATACAGTGCAAATTCACTTGTTTTAATCCAAAAACATGGTCAAAGTTTTTTTTTTTATCATTACGCACTGTGTGCTGCAGGATTTTTTTTATACTGCGCACACTGACCACATAGACCCATTCTTTCATATGTGGCCTACCAGCTTTCTCTCACTAGATCTGAGGACTCTAGAATTTAGGCGTACAAATACGTCAAAAACCCTGGGCGTAAGCGTACTAGTATGGCCGAAACCCTGAAAGGGTTAATAAATAACACATGTGTAAAAGATTTTGGGAAATGCATGCTTGGGTTTAATGAGAAAAATGTTAGAGAGGTGGCTTGGAACTTTATAAAAGTTTGGGATGTCAGTAATGAGGAAAAGTTGAAACTCCATGAAGTAATTGTTAAGGAAGCTGAGCCAATTCAACAACTTTGTGTTTGGGGAAAAACTGTATGAAAAATTTGGGGCATATAGGAAGAAGTGAATTCTTCCAACACCAGTTTGCAGTGCTTAGTAAGAGTCAGTGGGCATTCCCATGCTTCATGGTTCCCAAATTAGATGGCACCCTGGGCATAAACACTGAATACCCACAAAGTACATTTAACAACTAAGGTTTACAGGTTTAGAAAGATTGATACTGATGCACTTAGAGATGCAAACTTTTAAATAAACTAAAACCATGAGGCCGGAAGATGTGATTTCCAATGCCTGTGTTCCAGTACCATTTTCATGTATGTAATGCAAATTGTGTTCATTGTGTGCTTAAAATTATGTGTGAGATGGAACTGAAGAGGTTTTGTTTTAAACTTTATGTACACAACCTGGGTTTCAAAGAGATGTCTTTGGTGTTTGTTTTTGTACTGCTAGAGGTTGCAGAATTGTTACTATGAACAACCTTTTAAGTTTAAATATCAACAATTTACCACAGGAAAGAAAGTTTTCAGCATTTGTATATGTCTCAGGATCTCTTCATCCTGTTCCTGTGTATGATGACTAAAATCAGACTCTTAAAATGGGCTTGTTCCTACAGCCTTTTAATTTGGAAGTTTAAATATATAAAAAGGCTCAGAGAATGTGGTTTGCTTAATGCTCTCTCTTTGATGTTTCATGTAGATGCATGGTTTCGTAAATTTGTGGATAGTGGTTGGGCATGTGCCTGACCTTGTTGTTTTTGCAGTGGTGAGCTCTCGGGGAGCCTGAGTACTCCCTACCAGCCATCCGACTGTGAAGAAAACGAGTCAGACCAAAGTGTGACGAGGGTCATGTATATGACGTATTTGGACTTGAGGCAGAGGTTACAACCTTGATAATATGAACTTCAGGAATGTATGTGGGGATATTTTTGGGGCT
>NC_069405.1:75634597-75695095 GCF_026875155.1 Cherax quadricarinatus
AAGAGTGAAAAAGCTAAGCGACCTTAAATAATTTGGTACGTAACGCCTGTGGAAAAAGAAAACTAATCATGTGTACCATGTTAACCCAGCTAAGGCATACTATACGCTAGTCCTCTACCTACTACTTCTATTTCTTCCTAGGACAGAGGAAGAAAACGTCAGTCTAGAACCTGACTCCTAGAGTATAGAGGGTGTCGTTTAGAAAATTCAGTGACTCTACAATCACACTAACGATTTACTTATAACCTGGGAATGATAAAGCTGGTGATATAAAAAACATTATTTGCAATTTTCCCTGAATTGTTCGGTGATGTCCCTAAACGTTTTACTCTGGTGTACATGACGTTGATGACAGGGAGCATCACCCATTAAGCAGTCACCATATAGAATGAGTCCCAACGAAGACATAAAAGCATTGAGAGAAAGGTTTGATTTTCTTGTAAGCTACGGACTTATTGAGCGCCAGTAAAAGTCCATGGCATCTCCGCTGTATTTTAGTTTCCTAAACCTGACTGAGTTTCAGGATGTGCACTGATAACAGGAAAGTAACTCTGCCAACCGTGCCCCTTGATTGTTATCCTCTACCTCGCATTGACACCTTATTGGACCGTGTGTCATTGAGCCCATTAATGTCAGCCTTTTAGATCTCTTACGAGGCTATTATCAAGTCCCTCTTACTGACGTGCTCAAGAAATATCTGCTTTTTACTGTTCAGATGGATTATTTAACAACCTCGTCACCCCCCCATCGGCCTATGTAACGCGCTTCTTCATTCCAGCGTATAATGAACGAGTGACTCACACTTAGAAGGAGTAAAAGCCTACCTTGACGACTTGTGGTGTACAGTGACGAGTGGGAACAGCCACTTGACGCGTCTCAGAGCATTGGTTTGAGAGACTGGCGCACCTACAACTTTCACTGTTAACCTTAGCTAAATGTAGTTTTGGTCAAGTCCAAGATTACCTATCTAGGCTTTTGTAACGGCCAAGGTGAGGTAGCTCCTATGAAGGCTAAAGGTTCGTTTGCAATTTTCTGAATTTCCTTTCCAGTGCCACAGGATAGGAAAGGAGTACAGAATTCCCTGGGTATGGCAGGATATTATCGCGAGGTCTGTCCCAAACTTTTCTCGAGAATGCAGCTCCTCTCACTGAGCTTACTAGTAGCAAAGGTTCAGTTCAACCTGGACTAGAGATTTGTTCAACTCGTTCAAAAGGCGGAAACCTAGCTATCCTCTGCTTCCTTGATTGAAGAGTCCTAATTTCAAATCTTTCCCTTCTTCTTACATATAGATGCGAGGTGGCTATGCAGTGGGTGCTGTGCTGCTCCAACAGTCAACAACCATGATTATTCTCCATCCTATATGTTACTATTCATCTACGCTTAAACGACACCAGAAAAATTTATGCCACTATTGAGAAAGAGCCTCTAGCTCTTGTGGTGTCCTTGGAACATTTTGACGTGTATTTGGGCACTTCCCCATTTAAAATTCACGTTTTTTCAGACCACACTCCACTCACCTACATTAACACCATGAAAAGTAAAAATGCTAGGATCATGAGGTGGGCCCGTCCAGAATCCAACCTTATTCACTTAGCATAAAACACCACAAGTGGTCATTGTAATGTAATTGCCTGACGCTCTATCTCGTCCTTAATAATATCAATTACAATTAAATTAACGATAATTTTTATGCCCAAATACCTTTTTGTTACTTGCTATCCTCAAATTCAGTAAAGTAACTTAATCCTCCACCCAAAATAGCTATATATACTCATGTCATGTACTAATATGAATATATTTATATATTCACAGTAATGTTGTGTGATGAGGAAACAGCTGAGTGTTGAGTGAGTAGTGTGGTGCGGGTGGATGTACTGCGTGACGCAACACTGTTCCTGCCGCAGGACCCCCCCCTCACTACACACCTTAAGCTGTTTCATACTCCGATGTATCATACTGCTAGCATTCCACATCCATACTTAAGAGTGGAAATGCAGTCTCCTCTACTATGATCGAGCCTCACCTTCGCCCTCCTTGCCAGCGCTATCCTGTCCTCTCTCTTAAACTGATGTACATAACCCCCACCAAAAAAAAACCGCTTTATACAGAGATACGATCTGTTACTGCCCTAGAACAGAGACAAATATCCTAGTGACGACGCCTGTTGAAATTGTAGAGGTGGCTTGGCACAAGAGATTCGTTAATTTTTATATTATATAACATTGATATGAGTAATCAGAAATAATGTGAGAAGACATTAATGGCAACTCCTAGTGCGACCCTCTGGTCGTTGTTGGGGGGGTGTTGCAACCCTGAATGGGTTACAAGATTATTAGTATAAATGTAATGTATATTTATCTTTTTCATTTAATTTTATTTTGCTTATATTTGCGATAATATCTAAATTACGTAAATGTATGACTTTATATTATTAATTGATTATATTGTTAATTAAGCTTATGTTGTTAGGATGTATAAAATTGCTCAGTATAGGCTTGTTGTCAGAAAACAACTGTAATTAATCGCTTGTCGCTCGTATACGCCGGCTTCTGAGCTGGCAGTTTGTCCACGTAGCTATCACGTGATCGATGGGGGGGTGTCCTGACCTCTCGTGAAATTGTCAGTCTACTGGAGGACTACTCGCTGCCTGGTTGACAGATGTCTGTCTCATTATTCTTGTTAGTTCTGTAGAACTTTGTTCACAGAACATTGTGTAAGAACTTTGTGGCGATTTTCGACTTGTACTGAGTTGTGTGTCACATAGACACTCTGAACAACTCAGGTCCCGAGCTATATCTTCTGACCTAATTTTGTTACTGTTCCCTGTGTACTTGTCACAGTCACAGTTTTTCCTATGCCTGAACGTAGATTCAGTTTATTTATGGGAGTTTTGTAACTTGTGGAGGAACAGCTGATGGTCCCTACTTAGTGTCGTTTATATTTCCCCAGTTCCTGATTCTGTGTCACAGTCGCTTGATATTGCATTGCTATTGGACTTAGCCATTCATTGTTGATCAAGGCAGACTGTTACGAGTTGCAGTCCGGTCAAGAGTTAGTTTATTTGAGGACTTTGTCCAGTACCTTTTAAGTCTAAATCGAGTCTTGAGACACAGCTACTACTTAAGGAGCACTTAATACGCATACACACACTTTACATATTTTTGTAATATCTTATTAAATGTTAATGACCTGACGGTACTTAAGAATTATAAATGTGATATGTGCTTTCAGCACAATAATATTGAACTCGAGAGATTTTGATTTTATTTTGAGATGCTGTAATTAATATTAATTTGAAATATACTCTAGACAACCTACTACTTAATAAATTTATTAAATTATAATTTCTCTAGTTAGTAGCCTCCAGTTGTAATCCTAAAGCACATTGAAACCATATTGAATTTTAATAGGATAATTGACAAGGATACTGACTATTGTTACGAAAACCCAGTAACAAGGCTGGATGCTAGAGGGCATTCCTTCTAGTATTCACTGAGATCTCTAAAAGCTTATAGAATCGTTTTTTTTTGAACATGTGGGTAGGGTTGAGAACATACTGTTCTGAGGAGATGGATGTACACACCTACTCCTTGCTACAGCAGAAGTGCTGGCCAGTGTCTAAGGGATACCTATACTGAGTAGATATATTATGAAGGGTAATTACAGTTCACCCATAAGAACACCTGTACACAATTATGGTATAATCTGCATACCAAGTTTGGCTATCTCCCGTAAGTCTTTCAGAAGAAATCCCTTTGAATGGGTTAACCTCTTATTGGGGAACAATGTTATGGCTTTTTTAGACAGTGAGGAACCACTTAGTATGGGGGGGAAACCCGACCCCAAAATTTGGGAGAAGAAGGCTAGGGAGACCCTGCCAGAACCTTTTATCTGTTGGTGCCACACAAGAAGTAAAGTCCTCTGATCAAGCTAAACCCAAAAGTAATCCTTATATTCTCATGAGGGTGGTGAGGATTTAGGTTTTGGAAACTTTATTTTTCTGATGTTGAACTGCAGTCAACTGAAGAAAAGGATACCACAACCCGAGTCGAGCCTAATCAGTGCAGAATCAGGGAAGTAGTGTGAGAGAGATTGGGCCTACTATGATGCAGTTAATTGCTGCACAGGGGGGTGATGACACTCTTAAGTCGATCAGAGCCCACTGTGACTGAGGAGGAATCTTTACATTAAGTAAATGCTTCTAAATTTTAGGAAAGGTAGCTAATGAAGAAGGCACCTTCGGCTGCAGTACCATTTGAAGGAGAGCCAAGTTTTTGTCACCAGGTCGTGGTGCCTGAGACTTATAGAAACCATGTTCTTAGCTTATGCATGACACACCTCTGGGTTGGACACCTAGGTATTGCTAAAACAGTATCCAGGGTTTCCGGGCACTTTCTTCTGGCCTGGGCTTTGGGAGACGGTAGGAGATTATATAAAGACCTGTCATGCCCTGCCAAATTAAATAGGGAAACCTAATCAAAGTATTAAACCTGTTCCTCTTAAAGCCTATTTCAGCACCGGGTGAACCCTTCAGCAAGCTGGTAGTGGATGTCATTGGCCCACTCCCAAGGACCAGAATGGGAAGCAATTATTACTAACGATAATTTGCTCCAACTACCAGGTATCCAAAAGCAATCCCTCAAACATAAGATAACACCCTCATGTAGTCCTAAAGGGTTTTGATAAATTTTCTTATCCCATGTTGGCTTTCCTCAGGGGGTACAAACAGACCAAGGGCCTAACTTCCCCCTCAAAGTCTTTTAGAAATGTTTAAAGGGATTAAAAAGTAGAGCCTCATTTTTTCAACTGCCTATCACCCTCCATCTCAAGGGGAAATAGAGAAATTACATCAAACCCTCAAACAATGATGCAAGCCTAGGGTATAGACAAACTAACAACCAGGATAAGAGGACCCCTTTCTTTGTATTTGCTGAGTGAGGAAGCACTCTGGAAATCTCTGAGCGATTGGCTTTGGGAGGATGGTAAATGCTTCCCCCCTCAAGCTTTTTCCTCAGTTTCAGACACTGTTTGGCTCGTATGAGGTGGATGGTACCTGTGAACGTGCCCATCAGCCAGACCGGATGTGATGTGGGACCATAATGTGACCAAAAAGCTCTGGGGGCTGGAGAGGAAGTGCTGATGCTGGAGCCAATTTATGTGAAAATCTGTATGGCAAGTTGCGGGTGAGCTGAACATGTTGTGGGGGAAGTTTCCCAGGGATTAAATATAAAACCCACACCCCCCCGAGCAGGAAAAAATGAGTGTAATGTACACAGTAACCGGTTAAAGGGTGGAAGTTATGTCCCAAAAAATTTAGAGAGACCAATGTTTTAATGGAATGTAAAGGGATGTAAAACAATAATCTATATGAAATAGCAAAAGTGATTTAAGAAATAACATGTGTGTAAAAGATTTTGGGAAATGCATGCTTTGGGGGGTTAATGAGAAAAATGTTGGAGAGTTTGGCTCAGCCACCTTGGAACTTTATAAAAGTTTGGGATGTCAGTAATGGGGAAAAGTTGAAGCTCCATGAAGTAATTGTTAAGGAAGCTAAGCCAATTCAACAATTTTTGTGTGGGAAAAATCTGTATGAAAAATTGGATATACTGTATGGAAGAAGTGAAATTCTTCCAACACCAGTTTTTAGTGCCCTTTGTGAGAGTCATGGGCATTCCCATGCTTCATGGTTCCCAAATTAGATGGCACCCTGGGCATAAACACTGACTACCACAAAGTACATTTAACAACTAAGGTTTACAGGTTTAGAAAGATTGATACTGATGTACTAAGAGATGCAAACATTTTAAATAAACTAAAACATGGGGCAGGAAGATGTGATTTCTATGGCTTGTGTTCCAGTACCATTTTCATGTATATAATGCAAACTGTGTCCCTTGTGTACTTAAAATTCATGTGCGAGATGGAGTGTGATATTATTATTATAATAAAAAAGAAGCGCTAAGCCACAAGGGCTATACAGCGCTGCAGGGTAGGGAAGGAAGAGAGGAGGGATGATCAGTAGGTTACAGAAAACAGCGGGGCAGGGGATAGTACGGGGGTAGAGGGTAGCAAGAGATTGAAGTAGAAAGGGCTGAAGGTATCAGAATTTGTGAAGTAAGTCGGTTGTTGTCAAAAAGTCAATGAGAGAGTCTGGATGAAAGGTGGGTCCATCAGCGAGAAGGGAAGGTAGAGAGAGAGCAGCAGAGCGAAGACGACGACGGAGGTAAATTCTGTGTGCTCGTTGATAAAGTGGGCAGTCCAACAGAATGTGGCTGACTGATAATGGAACTTGGCAATTCTCACAGAGAGGAGCAGGGCGCCTCTCCATGAGATATCCATGAGTAAGACGAGTATGGCCAATGCGAAGACGGGAGAGAGTAGTCTCCCAACCTCGACACTGGTGATAAGAAGACGGCCATGGAATGTGATAGTATTTGTGTAAACTTGATGTACCCAACCTGGGCGCAAAGAGATGTCTTTGGCGTTTGTTGTTGTACTGCGAGAGGTTGCAGAATTGTTACTATCTATGAACAACCTTCTAAGTTTAAATGTCAGCATTTTACCACAGGAAAGAAAATTTTCATTTTGGGGCTGGCTATTCAGCATTTGTATATGTCTCAGGATCTCTTCATCCTGTTCCTGTGTATGGTGACTAAAATAAGACTCTTAAAATGGGCTTTGTTCCTACAGCCTTTTAATTTGTAAGTTAAATATATAAAGGGCTCAGAGAATGTGGTTGCTGATGCTCTCTCTAGATGTTTCATGTAGATGCATGGTGCATACTTTGTATATAGTGTTTGTCATGTGCTGACCTTGTTGTTTTTGCAGTGGTGAACTCTCAGCGAGCCTGAGTACTCTCTACCAGCCATCCAACTGTGAAGGAGACGAGTCAGAGCCAAAAGTGTGACGAGGGTCAGTGTATATATACGTATTTGTGACTTGAGCCAGAGGTTGACAACCTTCGATAACATGAGACGTTCAGGAAGGTATGTGGTATATTGTCTTGGTGTGCTCTATGTATGAAATGGCCCGACGATTTGCCTTTGTGGTCCCTTGGACCCCTCCATGTTCTGTGTCAGCCTCCACTTCATAAGGTTGGAGGATCTGTGTGGAGTGGGACCTTGAAAGATGGGCTTGAGTGCCTGACCATGTTAAGGATTGTGAGTGTTGACTGGAAGTCTCACTGTTTGGTTCGGCCACCAAGTGAGAGACACCTTGACATGTTTTGTGAAGTTTCCTGCCTGGTGTACACCTGACTGCTCTGGGTTTGGCTCTACTCTCGTCTCCTGATCAGGAAGATGCCACCCTGGAGTGCCAGTTGCTTGCTGGATTACCGCAGCAGAGGCACAGGCCTGTTGGTGCAGGCTTTCGCAGTGGGCATTGTGTGCAATTCTTGCATTGTAATGTGTATTGTTTTAAAAGCCACTAAAATTGTAAATAGTTACACCCTTGAGTATGTGGGTATGGTTAAAATGCTTTTCTAAAAAACCTCTGCAATCTGTTCCAGTATTGTTCCTCTCAGGGTTTTATATGGTATGGGGTGGAAGTGCATGTGTAATCTGGGAAGGTTCAGTGGAGCCACACAAATTTGTAGATTGCCATGTAGTATGTCACCTTGCTGTAAATAACAGTAATGTGAAGAGTAGTATGGTGCTGGGAAATATGTAACGTTTCTGGTAATCTTGCTTACCACCTTCAGACTTAAGCAATATATATTTTTTTTACTAGCCGTATCCTGAGGGACACGGCTAGCTTTAGTGAGACTTCGTCTGGAGGTGGGGGTGTTATGGGGCTATAGGACCCAACATGTATTTATAAGTAACAGTTACTCTGGAATACCTAATTATATTGAATTGATGGGGACTCAGCTCTAAATATCATAAGGGCAGATTACTCTTACGGCTGTAAGGCAGCTGAGTCAAGCCTGTTTTTCTCAATATAATAGGTTATACTATAGACACACACACACACAATTTAAGTAAGTAGTTTATAAAGTTGTATTTTCTTTTTTTTAAAAGTAAAATTAAGGTGTGGTAGAATTGTGGTAACTGGAGAATTGTGCTTGGCAACAGTCTTTTGTTTTTTGGTGGGTGTGGGAGGAGCTGAGCTAGGCCCCTCCCTCTCACTTTTTTGTTGACTTCAAACTGAGAGGACCTCTGGGTCCTTCTATTTTTTTGGGCATTATGTGTGCTCCAAGGGTGAGTTTTATAATTTAAGTTGTGGCCACCATACCCAGGGTGACTAAAGTGTGTCAAAACACTGGTTAGCCCAGAGATTAGTCATGAAGAGAGAAGGGCAAAGTTGCTGAGATGCACCATGTGGGAGAGCAGCTAAGGAGTGTGTAGACTTATGTTTTGAATATGTGAGTGCTGTAATTGTATATTCTGTACATATCTATTTAGAATACAATTATATTTTTATAGTAGTAGTTTAAATAACCTGTGAAGAGAGCTGGTGAAAGGATTTCAGAGACACTGAGGATGATCAGCCATGATGTAAGTATTACCCTAGACAGATTAGGCCATTAAGTAAAAAGCTACCCCACACTAGAACATGTAGTGAGAATCTTACTATCAAACTAAAAAGGGACAACAACACATACCAATGTAACAATTGCAAACTGGAGCCTTTACTGGTGTATCACTGAAAATCCCAGAGTGTTCAAGAAAAACAGTGTCACCAAGAGTAATTTGTGTGTGATGTGGTAAGCTAACAGTAAGGTGTGGATCACAAGGGAAATTTTCCTTGATTGGTTTAACCCTTTCGGGGTCGACAGGCCCTCTCCCAAACTTGTTCTCAGGGTCGAAAAATTTTCGAAAAAATAAAAAGATAGAGTATATTTTTGTGAGTATTGCAGGCCAAAAAAATTTTTTAGTGATCAATACTTACCGAGATATGGAGGCGTGAAGTTGACAGAAAGTGAGCCGCTTACGGCAACATCGCTGACTGCTGGTTATGCAGAAAGAGTCTTTATTTTTTCCTATGTTTTTCTTTAATTTTTTAACATTTTATTTTTTCAAGTAACTTTTATGGCCTGTGAGACCAATATGAGCCATGTTTTGGATATACAGTGGACCCCCGGTAAACGATATTTTTTCACTCCAGAAGTATGTTCAGGTGCCAGTACTGACTGAATATGTTCCCATAAGGAATATTGTGAAGTAGATTAGTCCATTTCAGACCCCCAAACATACACGTACAAACGCACTTACATAAATACACTTACATAATTGGTCGCATTCGGAGGTGATCGTTTATCGGGGGGTCCACTTATACACTCGTTGTATGGTACACATGGAGCAGGGAGAATGAGAACCTAGTAGCAATCGGTGAAGAGGCAGGGCCAGGAGCTGAGTCTTGACCCCTGCAACCATAATTAGGTGAGTACACAGTAACTGCACAAACATTGACAGGTGAACATTTTCACCTATTTTAGTCACATATTATTGCCTAGAAATATATACATAGTATTTATAGGTCCCAGCAATGTTTTGGTGGGGAAGGGAGTGTGGGTTTGTGTAAACAACATGACTGGCTGGCTGGCTGGCTGGCCTGCTGGCCGGCTGGCTGGTTGGCTTGTTGGCTCTGTCTCTGTCTCACAGGTACACAGAAATATAATTGTACATGGTGTAAATTACTTAGGATACACGGACAATGTAATAATAATAATAATGTAATAATATAATTATAATAATAATTGAAGCATGGTGTAAGAGAGTGCATAGTGTAAAGAGTGCATCACTGTCTTCTCTCTCCACTAATGAGAGTGTTGACATTTGATGAGGGGTGTCTTATCTTATCTCTCCACTAATGAGAGTGTTGACATTTGATGAGGGTACACTCCCTTCTCTTTATTTGTCTTCACTTTACACATAAACATGTCTGTCTATCTGTCTGCTTCTCTCTTTTTCTGTCTCTCTGTCTGCCTGCTTCTCTTTCTCTCTCTTTCCATCTCAGAGAGAGCCACTAGTGAACCAACACATTTTACACTCCATGAAGTAGTCACATCTGAGTCTGATACTTATTATTTGCCAGTCCGGATTTTTTGGGTTATCCTAGGTAGTTTACACTATGTATAATTGTATTTATGTGTACCTGTGACAGAGAGAGAGAGAGAGAGAGAGAGAGAGAGAGAGAGACAGACAGACAGACAGACAGACAGACAGACAGACAGACAGACAGACAGACAGACAGACAGACAGACAGACAGACAGACAGACAGACAGACAGACAGACAGACAGACAGACAGACACACACACACACACACACACACACACACACAGACACACACACACACACACACACACACACACACACACACACACACACACACACATGTACAACAGGCCGCCTAGTGTCTGATCGACATGTGCCAAGGACAAAATGGTAATGCACGCACGCCAGCCAGCCAGCCAGCCAGCCTAGCCAGGCAGCCAGCCAGCCAAGCCAGCCAGCCAGCCAGCCAGCCTAGCCAGCCAGCCTAGCCAGCCAGCCTAGCTAGGCTAGCCAGCCAGCCAGCCTAGCCAGGCTAGCCAGCCAGCCAGCCTAGCTAGCATAGCCAGCCAGCCAGATAGCCAGCCTAGCCAGCCAGCCTAGCCAGCCAGCCAGATAGCCAGCCAGCCAAGCCAGTCAAACCAGCCAGCCAGCCAGCCAGCCAGCCAGCTAAGCCAGCCTAGCCAGCCAGCCAGATAGCCAGCCAGTCAGATAGCCAGCCAGTCAGATAGCCCCCACTGCCTCTCACCCCCCCCTTACTGCCTATCCCAACCACTCAGACTGCTGGAGAGTGATGTATTCCTTATGCTTGGCTTAGTTGCAAAGGTGCACTGAATTACCACTCACACAATGCAATGCGGGTGCATAAATTTTTTTTCCTACTGTGCACACTTACCACATAGACCCATTCTATCACATGTAGGATTATCAGCTCTCTCCTGCTCAATTTGAAGGCACTAGAATTTATGCATACTAGTATGTCAATAACCCTGGCGTGTAACCCGTACTAGTACATCGGAAACCCTGAAAGGGTTAATGAAGTGTTTGGCCCCAGTGTGAAGAAATACCTTCTGGAAAATAAATTGCCACTCAAGTGCCTCCTAGTAATGGACAATGCTCCTGCTCATCTTCCAGGCTTGGAAGAGCGAATGGTGGAGGACTTTACTTTCATCATGGTGAAGTTCTTGCCTCCTAATACCACTCCTCTCCTCCAGCCCATGGACCAGCAGGTCATTTCAAACTTCAAAAAACTGTACACCAAAGCAGTGTTTCAAAAGTGCTTTGAAGTGACCTCAGACACTGAATTGACCCTAAGAGAGTTCTGGAAAGATCACTTCAGTATCTTCACTTGCATAAACCTTATAGGTAAGGACTGGGAGGGAATGACTTGCAGAACTTTGAATTCTGCTTGGAGAAAATTGTGGCCACAATGTGTATCAGAGAGGGATTTTGAAGGGTTTGGGGCTGACCCTAAGGAGCCTCTGCCAGTTGTGTAAAGTATTGTGTCATTGGGGAATTCCATGGGGCTGGATGTGAGTTTTGAGGATGTGGAAGAGTTGGTGGAGGACCATGATGAAGAGCTAACCACTGCAGAGCTGCAAGAGCTTCATCTGCAACACCAACAAACCACAACTCAGAAAATTACTGCAGAGGAGGAAGAGAGATGGAGGAAGGTGCCTTCTTCAAAGATTAAGGACATTTGTGCAAAGTGGACTGAAGTGCAATTATTTATGGATGAACTTCACTCTGACAAAGCTGTTGCAGGCCGTACTGGCAACATATACAGTGACAGTGTTGTGTCCCACTTCGGACAAATCTTAAAGAAACGCCAGAAACAGAGCTCTCTGGACAGATATTTTGTGCGACAGGGGTCCAGTGACTCTCAAGTTGTTCCCAGCATCATTAAAAAACAAAGAAGGGAAGTAACTCCAGATAAGGACTTGGTACCTGAAGTCTTTATGGAAGATAATGAGGATGGATAATGAGAATGTTCAAAATGAGAGATGCCAAGCCAATGATGATCCTTTTCAAATCACTTGTTCTCTCTAGGCTGGAATACTGCTGTACATTAACATCTCCATTCAAAGCAGGTGAAATCGCAGATCTAGAGAGTGTACAGAGATCCTTTACTGCACATATAAGTTCTGTCAAGTACCTTAACTACTGGGAACGCTTGGAAGCACTTGACGTGTACTCGTTGGAACGCAGAAGGGAGAGATATATCATAATCTACACTTGGAAAATCTTGGAAGGAATGGTCCCAAATCTGCACACAGAAATCACTCCCTACGAAAGTAAAAGACTGGGCAGGCGATGCAAAATGCCGCCAATAAAAAGTAGGGGCACCATTGGTACACTAAGGGAAAACACCATAAGTGTCCGGGGCCCAAGACTGTTCAACAGCCTCCCATCAAGCATTAGGGGAATTGCCAATAAACCCCTGGCTGCCTTCAAGAGAGAGCTGGCAGATACCTAAAGTCAGTGCCGGGCTGTGGCTCGTACGTCGGACTGTGTGCGGCCAGCAGTAACAACCTAGTTTATCAGGCCCTGATCCATCGGAAGGCCTGGTCATGGACCGGGCCTTGGGGGCGTTGATCCCCGGAATAACCTCCAGGTAAGGGGATTCCCTTTCCAAACAATAATGTACGCCTTCCTCCTATCTCCTCCTCCCGTCTTCCATCTACCCAGAAGTCTTCAGTAAAGGTAAGTGTAATATTATTATTTTATATATGTATGTATTTTATCTAAATACTGTTCACATATATGCTTCAATGTAAACACTTGATCTACATTGAAGCATATATGTGAACAGTATTTAGATAAAGGTAGGGAAGTTTTTATTGCATTTATGGATTTAGAAAAGGCATATGATAAGAGTGGATAGGGGAGCAATGTGGCAGATGTTGCAAGTATATGGAATAGGTGGTAAGTTACTAAATGCTGTAAAGAGTTTTTATGAGGATAGTGAGGCTCAGGTTAGGGTGTGTAGAAGAGAGGGAGACTACTTCCCGGTAAAAGTAGGTCTTAGACAGGATGTGTAATGTCACCATGGTTGTTTAATATATTTATAGATGGGGTTGTAAAAGAGGTAAATGCTAGGGTGTTCAGGAGAGGGGTGGGATTAAATTATGGGGAATCAAATTCAAAATGGGAATTAACACAGTTACTTTTTGCTGATGATACTGTGCTTACGGGAGATTCTAAAGAAAAATTGCAAAGGTTAGTGGATGAGTTTGAGAATGTGTGTAAAGGTAGAAAGTTGAAAGTGAACATAGAAAAGAGTAAGGTGATGAGGGTATCAAATGATTTAGATAAAGAAAAATTGGATATCAAATTGGGAGGAGGAGTATGGAAGAAGTGAATGTTTTCAGATACTTGGGAGTTGACGTGTCGGCGGATGGATTTATGAAGGATGAGGTTAATCATAGAATTGATGAGGGAAAAAAGGTGAGTGGTGCATTGAGGTATATGTGGAGTCAAAAAACGTTATCTATGGAGGCAAAGAAGGGAATGTATGAAAGTATAGTAGTACCAACACTCTTATATGGGTGTGAAGCTTGGGTGGTAAATGCAGCAGCGAGGAGATGGTTAGAGGCAGTGGAGATGTCCTGTCTAAGGGCAATGTGTGGTTGTAAATATTTGCAGAAAATTCGGAGTGTGGAAATTAGGAAAAGGTGTGGAGTTAATAAAAGTATTAGTCAGAGGGCAGAAGAGGGGTTGTTGAGGTGGTTTGGTCATTTAGAGAGAATGGATCAAATTTAGAATGACATGGAAAGCATATAAATCTATAGGAGAAGGAAGGCGAGGTAAGGGTCGTCCTCGAAAGGGTTGGAGAGAGGGGGTAAAGGAGGTTTTGTGGGCAAGGGGCTTGGACTTCCAGCAAGCGTGCATGAGCGTGTTAGATAGGAGTGAATGGAGATGAATGGTACTTGGGACCTGACGATTGTTGGATGTGAGCAGGGTAATATTTAGTGAAGGGATTCAGGGAAACCGGTTATTTTCATATAGTCGGACTTGAGTCCTGGAAATGGGAAGTACATGTACAATGCCTGCACTCTAAAGGAGGGGTTTGGGATATTGGCAGTTTGGAGGGATATGTTGTGTATCTTTATACGTATATGCTTCTAAACTGTTGTATTCTGAGCACCTCTGCAAAAACAGTGATTATGTGTGAGTGTGGTGGAAGTGTTGAATGATGATGAAAGCATTTTCTTTTTGGGGATTTTCTTTCTTTTTTGGGTCACCCTGCCTCGGTGGGAGACGGCCGACTTGTTGAAAAAAAAAAAAGTATGTATTTGATTTCTCACTGTTTTCTGTATGTAAATCTTTAATTTAAAAAAAAAAAATACTTTTTTTTTTTTTTAATATTTTTGGGTGTCTGGAAGGGATTAATTTTGTTTCCATTATTGTTATGGGGAAAATGGTTTCGCCATTCAGCAATTTCGTCATTTGGCAGACACTCTGGAATGGATTAATCACGAAACTCGGGGGTCCACTGTATATATATTCTTACTGCTAGTGCCCTGAATATTTAAAAAAAAAAAATTGAAAGAAGAAGGAAGAAGAAGAAGAAAGAAGGAAGATGAAGGAAGAAAGAAGGAAGAAGAAGGAAGAAGAAGGAAGAAGAAGGAAGAAGAAGGAAGAAGAAAGAAGAAGAAAAAGGAAGAAGAAGAAGAAATTCCCTTGAAGCATGATGTAAGACAAGTGAGTGATTAGCTCCGCAAGCGAGGGTGCATGACATCTGATGAGTGGTCTAGTGATAAGATGAGATAAGGGGTGACATTTTGATGAGCGCCGGCAAGGGTCCAGCGATAAGATAACTGGTGGCAATATAAACACAAATGCAGTATAATGTGATCCTTTATTGACTACGTTTCGCCCACACAGTGGGCTTTTTCAAGTCACAAACAGAACTACCTGGGGTGGAAGAAACGCGAGTATTTATAGTTTCTTCCACCCCAGGTAGTTCTGTTTGTGACTTGAAAAAGCCCACTGTGTGGGCGAAACGTAGTCAATAAAGGATCACATTATACTGCATTTGTGTTTATATTGCCATTGTGTCGGTATTTTATACCATTTATTTCCAAGATAACTGGTCACATTTGATGAGGGTTGGCATCTCTGTTTCTGCTTATCTGTCTCTCTCAGAAAGAGCCACTGTGAACTAACAGGTATTCTTACGCATTATATCTACAAGCACAGTATTGCACTTTGTCTGGATTTTTTGGGTTATCCTAGGTAATTTACGCTATGTATAATTGTATTTATGTTTACCTGTGAGACAGAGATAGAAAGAGAGAGACAGAGACAGAAAGAGAGAGACAGAGACAGAGACAGATAGACACATTCCAGAATTGTTTCTCTTTACTAAGGGCATTGGTTATATGACATTCTGTAAGGGTGTTGCACATGGGTTATTATCGAGGTTTTGATATTTCCTTGACCACTTGTGGCCACATCCACCTCAAAGCCACTAAACTTGGGGTCAACATCACTTTCTTCTTAAAAGGGGAGTGTTAATATGACATGACATCAGTGAATCCTTGGTGTTTGCATCACTGTTTTCTCTAGCTGGCACTCAATTTAACTGGTGCTTCCACAAGGTACTAAGTGGTCCCAGATTTTTTTAATACAGTGCACACCAAGTATTAAGACACATTCTATGCTGACCAGGCATCTCAGGCCAATCGTGCCAAATTTGGAGGAAGGAAAAATAAAACGTTAATGTATGTTTGGGGCACTAGCGGTAAGAACGTATATATATGTTTGGACCGTTTACAGGTTAAAAAACATGCAATAAATATTCACTTGAGATGCATAACAAAAAGTAAAGCTCCTCATTACTGAAAACTGTTTATGAATATTATTCTCTAGCACCCAATCACTATTAAAGTTCTAACAAACGAAACTTGTTAGAACATAACATAATGTAAACATAACAATGTAAATTGTCTTGCTTTACTGTAGAGAAAAATGGATAATATTGACTGCCTAAAAACATATAACTGGTTACCTGTAAATCTGGGGCTAGTTTCAAGGTTACATTTCCCAGGACCAAGAGGTAATCTCTCCCTCTAAGTGTGTGATTCCAGTTAGATATGAGAGTAAAGAGGCCATCCCGAGCATCAGTAATCAAGACGTGGGCACAAGAGGATGACAGGCTGAAGATTCGACCATCCAAGCTTAAAAAGTGTGTGTTTCCAATGATGGCACCTTGAGCTGTAATTTGGAACAAGTGGGGCTGAAAGTTATGCCATAATAAATTTGAACAATGATATAGTACTTTTCATGCTTCATAAGCCAAGTAATATTTTCAGAAAAGCACCCAATATAAATTACAGTGGACCCCCGGTTTTCGGCCGGTGTGGAAATTGTACAATTTGGACTTCGAGCACTTTTTTTCGGTGAAATTTTCCCCCAGGTTTCATACACTGGCTTGGAAACCGACGGTACTAGATGCGTCCACCTGGACTGCTCATACGTTCGTGGCTCACTCTTGGGCACATTAAATGTCTTATTTTTATGTTAATATAGACATTTTCATTAATCCATCTATGATATTTTCTTCAAAATTATGTAAGAAACACGTTACATGTCATATAAACATGCCTTTGTTACTCGTTCACTAAGAGTGACCTTCTAGTCTTAACGCCATAGTAATACTAATAGTACGTAATAATAATCACTCTTGTGCACATTAAATGTCTTTTTTAGGTTAATATAGACATTTTCATTAATCCATCTACAATATTTCCTTCAAAATTATACTATAAGAAACACGTTACATAGCATATAAACATGCAATGTTTATTTGCTATCAAGGGGTCAGTGGAGGATAAACATTACATTTTCTCTGGTTCAGCTTCAGAGAAAATGTGTACGAATCTGAGTTGGCCAGTAACTACCCTTAATAGTACATAAGGCTTTTGTTTACAATTGCCAATATGAATTACTCATTACTTCTCCCTTTGTTTAAGATGGCATCTAAAGGTAGTTGTTAGAAATAATTAAACTCAGTGAACATGGTTTGTTGATGGTAATAATATGGCTGTAGGTCGCAGTGTATGTAGTCGGTAGGTATAGGCTGGGATGTAGCCCCTCTGGGACTACAAATAAATACTACTCACCAACAAGAGTCTTGAATAAAGGTATGTAACATTCATTTATCATTAAAATTAGTCATTTATATTTATTTCTCATTGTTTTCTGTATGTAAAACTAGTTACTATCTATAAAATATATTTTTTGTTAATATTTTTGGGTGTCTGAAACAGATTAATTGGATTTACATTATTTCTTATGGGAAATATCACTTTGGTTTTTGGCTATTTCGGATTTAGGCCAACCTTCTGGAATAGATTAATTACGAAAACCGGGGGTCTTCTGTATTCAAGTCTGAAAAGAAAGCAATAAGTCAAATTTTGGTGATAATTGTAGGCTATCTGTACTATTTACATGTAACAAAATTGCTAACACTACATTCTTTAGTACACTAATAGAAATCTCAAAAGTACATAATTTATGAACATACAAACCTCTGAAAGGAGGTGTAAAATAATGAATCAGCTGTGCAGGGTGAGTGAGAAGATGCCACCAGCGGTAAACAGCGGATGACAGTAACACCTGGTGCCAAGATGGATGTGAGGAACCTCCCACATAATGCCACACATCAAACAATGAATGACCACACTCTGGCAATGGAATCTAAAAAATGCCAAAAATGTGAGTATTAATACTGATATAAGGTACTTACAATATTAAGTAGAAAAAGAACAGTATTACTTTACCCTGAAAAAGTATAAGAATTAATAAAATGTAACTGGAAAATCAAAGTGCAACAAAATGAGAATTTGGGGAAGTACAGTGCCTGCAATTTATGCGCTGAATGAAGATGTTGCTATAGAATAAAGACAAGTATGAAATGCTTGTGACTATTAGGGCTTTACTAGCTTACAACAAAGAAAAAAATATTGCTGTTTGGTGTATGGTGAGAACAATGATTAAACCATATCTTGGTAAGGGGCATACATCATATAGTACTTACAACTGGTACACAAGCCCCTTACTTAGTGATTTCCTGTATGTGAACATGACAGACGTGTGGTATGGTGCATGGAAATCGTAAATGTATGCCTATGTTTGATGTAGGCACTTGTAGTGGTGAGGTGCAGGTGTCTCTGGATCATGATATCTATATCTTTTTGGATCCCATTGTTCTACAGCTTTGAAGCCTGGGTAGGTCCCATTGTTCTATGTGATGAGCTCAGCTCTCTCAGATAAGCTGAGAGTTGTAAATTTGGGCCTAGATACAAGAGAATGGGTCTATGCAGTAAGTGACCACCATATAAAAAATACTGCAGCATGCAGTGCATTAGAAAAATATAACTGCTAATGTGTTTTTGGTTTAAAATAGCAGCTTTATAGTGTATTTTCATAAGATTTTTATTGTTGTATTCTCGGTTTCTTGGTCTCATTTGATAGAATGGAAAATATATTACAGAAACAGAGATTATTTTGATTGGTTTCAAGAATGAAAGTAGATTGAAGTTGAGCTCAAAGTAGCAGAAATGTTCAATTTTTGCCAATATTCCAGAGTACACAAACTGTCACTCATCCAATATGTGTCCAACTGGTTGGTCTAATACATGTTCATAAATGCACTGACATTATTTATACAATTATTACAATAATGCAGTATTCTGCATAAGAGTAAATCTTATATTTTTTGTGTGAATAAAAATTTAAAATGGAAAGTAAGTGTAAATATTACTACCTCATATTTTTTTTTAAATACTATCAATTGATATTACCTACTTAAATTAATAATTATCATTTTTACTATAATTTCAATTTACTCTTAACATTTTTGACATTTAATAACCATTACTTGTCTAATTACCTTTACCTGTTTTATACCACATTTACTATCTTAGAGTACTCTTAATTACCTTGTACTGCCATATAACCTCTAGTATAACTACCAGTGCAATATTGAATGAAATAAACATTACTTTTTCACTTTTTTTGTAATCATTATTACTTACTAAAATTTTATTAAACACCATTTTTACTACCAGTCAATTTTACTTTTGTACATTAAACATAATTTTATACTTCCCATAACATTTTGTTGCCAAATTTTCAAGTTTGCATATTCAACTCCAACCTTTATATTATCCTTTGTACCTGTCTACCATCTTACTATCATATTATAACCAAGACATTACCATTATTCATTGTTCTTACCTGTCCATTTAATTTTGTTTACCACTACAGTGGACCCCCGCATACCGGACGCATCGCATACCGTACAATCCGCATACCGGACGCTTTGATCGCAAAAATTTTGCCTCGCATACCGCCCAAAAACCCGCTCACCGCCCTTCGTCCGAGACGCGTCCAATGTGCGGCCTGAGCCACGCTCACATGTTCCGCCGGTGGCATTATTTACCAGCCAGCCTCCGCGGTAACATCAAAGCATACAATCGGAACATTTCGTATTATTACAGTGTTTTTGGTGATTTTTTCTGGAAAATAAGTGACCATGGGCCCCAGGAAAGCTTCTAGTGCCAACCCTACAGCAATAAGGGTGAGAATTACTATGGAGATGAAGAAAAAGATCATTGATAAGTATAAAAGTGGAGTGCGTGTCTCCGAGCTGGCCAGGTTGTATAATAAACCCCAATCAACCATCGCTACTATTGGTGGTACAGCTGCTGCTGTACCACCGTCAGCTGCTGCTGCACTGTCAGCTGCTGCTGCTGTACCACCGTCAGCTGCTGCTGCTGCTGTAGTACCGTCTGCTGCTGCTGTAGCATCGTCTGCTGCTGCTGTAGCATCGTCTGCTGCTGCTGTAGCATCGTCTGCTGCTGCTGTAGCATCGTCTGCTGCTGCTGTAGCATCGTCTGTTGCTGCTGTAGCATCGTCTGTTGCTGCTGTACCACCGTCAGCTGCTGCTGCTGCTGTAGCATCGTCTGCTGCTGCTGCTGCTGCTGCTGTAGCATCGTCTGCTGCTGCTGTAACATCGTCAGTTGCTGCTGTAGCATCGTCTGCTGCTGCTGTAACATCGTCAGTTGCTGCTGTAGCATCGTCTGCTGCTGCTGTAGCATCGTCTGTTGCTGCTGTAGCATCGTCTGTTGCTGCTGTAGCATCGTCTGTTGCTGCTGTAACATCGTCAGTTGCTGCTGTAGCATCGTCTGCTGCTGCTGTAACATCGTCAGTTGCTGCTGTAGCATCGTCTGTTGCTGCTGTAGCATCGTCTGTTGCTGCTGTACCACCGTCAGCTGCTGCTGCTGCTGTACCACCGTTGTTGGTGTGGCTTATTGAGAATACCAAGAAACAATTAACCCCAGAGGATTTGCAACCCAGGATAACCCAAAAAAGTGTCAGTGTCATCGAAGACTGTCTAACTTATTTCCACTGGGGTCCTTAATCTTGTCTCCCAGGATGCAACCCACACCAGTCGACTAACACCCAGGTGAACAGGGAAAATGCCTGGAACTAGTGCTCATATTGGTGAATTTAGAGCCAGCAAAGGTTGGTTTGAGAGATTTAAGAATCGTAGTGGCATACACAGTGTGATAAGGCCTCTTCTGGAAGAAAATACCAAACAGGACCTACAGTACTCAGGAGGAAAAGGCACTCCCAGGACACACTGTCTCATCAGTCATTGCTGCATCTTCAATAAAGGTAAGTGTCATTTATTCTTCATTTAGTAGAGTAGTACATGCACAATATATATTGTGCATGTACTACTCTACTATTGTGCGTGTATCCTTCTCTTTGTGTGTAGGAAAATGTATATTTCATGTGGTAAAATTTTTTTTTTCATACTTTTGGGTGTCTTGCACAGATTAATTTGATTTCCATTATTTCTTATGGGGAAAATTCATTCGCATACCGAACATTTCGCATAACAACCAGCCCTCTTGCACGGATTAAGGTCGCTATGCGGGGGTCCACTGTACTTGTTTTTTTAGTCACTTTTTATTGTGTGTGCAATTAGTGTATATTCCAATTACTTTTTTGCAAGTACCAATACAGTGGACCCCCGCATACCGTTGGCATCACATAACGATTAATCCGCATACCGCTTGCTTTAATCGCAAAAATTTTGCCTCGCATACCGCTTAAAAACCCGCTCACCAATTTTCGTCCGAGACGCGTCCAATGTGCGCCCTCAGCCAGCCTCACATGTGCCGCCAGTGGCATTGTTTACCAGCCACCCTCCGCGGTAACATCCAAGCATACAAGAGGAATATTTCGTATTATTACAGTGTTTTCGGTGCTTTTTCTGGAAAATAAGTGACCATGGGCCCCAAGAAAGCTTCTAGTGCCAACCCTACAGCAATAAGGGTGAGAATTCCAATAGAGATGAAGAAAGAGATCATTGATAAGTATGAAAGTGGAGTGCGTATCGCCGACCTGGTCAGGTTGTACAAGAAACCCCAATCAACCATCGCTACTATTGTGGGCACCAGAAAGGCAATCAAGGAAGCTGTTCTTGCCAAAGGTTTAACTGTGTTTTCGAAACAAAGATCGCAAGTGATGGAAGATGTTGAGAGACTCTTATTGGTGTGGATAAATGAAAAACAGCTAGCAGGAGATAGCGTCTCTCAAGCGATCATAAGCGAAAAGGCTAGGAAGTTCATGAGGATTTAATTAAAAAAATGCCTGCAACTAGTGCTGATGTGAGTGAATTTAAGGCCAGCAAAGGTTGGTTTGAGAGATTTAAGAAGCGTAGTGGCATACATAGTGTGATAAGGCATGGTGAGGCTGCCAGTTCGGACCACAAAGCGGCTGAAAATATGTGCATGAATTCAAGGAGTACATAGAGACTGAAGGACTGAAACCTGAACAAGTGTTTAATTGTGATGAAACAGGCCTGTTTTGGAAGAAAATGCCAAGCAGGACCTACATTACTCAGGAGGAAAAGGCACTCCCAGGACATAAGCCTATGAAAGACAGGGCTTACTTTGTTGATGTGTTCCAATGCTACTGGTGATTGCTAAGTTAAGCCTTTATTAGTGTATCACTCTGAAACTCCCAGACCGTTCAGGCAAAAGAATGTCCTCAAGGAGAATTTGTGTGTGCTGTGGAGGGCAAACAGTAAGGCATGGGTCACTAGGGACTTTTTCTATGACTGGTTACACCATGCATTTGCCCCCAATGTGAAAGATTACCTAACTGAAAAGAAATTAGAACTTAAGTGCCTCCTGGTGTTAGACAATGCCCCTGGTCATCCTACAGACGTGGCAGAGCGACTTTATGGGGACATGAAATTCATTAACATCAAGTTTTTGCCCTCCTAATACCACTCCTCTCCTGCAGCCCATGGACCAGCAGGTTATTGCAAACTTCAAAAAACTGTACACAAAAGCTCTGCTTGAAAGGTGCTTTGTAGTGACCTCAGAAACTCAACTGACTCTAAGAGAGTTTTGGAGAGAGCACTTTAATATCCTCAATTGTATAAACCTTATAGGTAAGGCTTGGGAGGGAGTGACTAAGAAGACCTTGAACTCTGCTTGGAAGAAACTGTGGCCAGAATGTGTAGACAAAAGGGATTTTGAAGGGTTTGAGGCTAACCCTGAGAGGATTAGGCCAGTTGAGGAATCCATTGTGGCATTGGGAAAGTCCTTGGGGTTGGAGGTTAGTGGGGAGGATGTGGAAGAGTTGGTGGAGGAGGACAATGAAGAACTAACCACTGATGAGCTGATAGATCAACTTCAACAGCAAGAGGCCAGACCTGAGGAAACTGGTTCAGAGGAGGGGAGAGAGAAATTGAAGAAGTTGCCTACTACAAAGATTAAGGAAATGTGAGCAAAGTGGCTTGAAGTGCAAACCTTTTTTGATGAAAATCACCCTCACACAGCTATTGCAAGCCGTGTTGGCAACCTGTACACTGACAATGTTGTGAAACACTTTAGGGAAGTCATAAAGGAACGAGAGGTACAGGCCACTATGGACAGATATGTTGTGCGAAAGAAGTCCAGTGACTCTGAAGCTGGTCCTAGTGGCATTAAAAGAAGAAGGGAAGTAACCCCAGAAAAGGACTTGACATCTCAAGTCTTAATGGAAGGGGATTCCCCTTCTAAACACTAACACTCTCTCTCCCCTCCTCCCATCCCATCAATCATCACCAGATCTTCAATAAAAGTAAGTGTCATGTAAGTGTGCATGCCTTTTTCAGTTTGTGTGTATTAAAATTAACATTTCATGTGGTAAAAAAAATTTTTTTTCATACTTTTGAGTGTCTTGCACGGATTAATTTGATTTCCATTATTTCTTACGGGGAAAATTCATTCGCATACCGATTATTTCGCATACCAATGACCCCTCTTGCGCGGATTAAAATCGGTATGCGGGGGTCCACTGTACTATCTTTTGCTAGCTAGTACCAGCTACCTCATTTTTTTTTTTTTTACTTTTTATTGTGCAATAAACTGCTCAACTTATTTAATATTACAAATCAGATCTTACTCCTAAACACAATATTATTTCATAGTGACTATCTGTCCCCCCATTTTTTAACTGTTGACATTCTCAATTGTAGTCCCTTATATATTTTTTGTCCTTTATTTTAGCTCTAATAAATATAAAATACTAGTAGTGTTAGAATGTTCAGCAGAAGTTTGTGGTGTTCATAGGAAGTGGTGCAGGAGGGAGGGAAGAGGAGCGATTGGGTGGAATGATGATGTAAAGAGAGTAGTATGGGAGAAAAAGTTTAGATCTGAGAAGTTTTACAAAAGGTAGAAGTGATGCAGGAGGGAAGTTATATGGAGAAAAAGTGAGAGGTTAAGAGAGTGGTGATGAAGCATTGTAAAAAAAAAGAGAGCGAATGAGAGATTGGGTGAGATGTTATCAACAAT
The DNA here is from genome assembly GCF_026875155.1 of Cherax quadricarinatus. Classification (NCBI taxonomy): domain Eukaryota; kingdom Metazoa; phylum Arthropoda; class Malacostraca; order Decapoda; family Parastacidae; genus Cherax; species Cherax quadricarinatus. The sequence goes on from NC_069405.1 coordinate 75,658,460, forward strand.
TTGTTGAAAATAAGAAAAAAGTTTTGGTGTGAGATTAAACAAGTTAGAAAGCTAGGAGACAAATGGATTTGTCAGTTAAAAATAGGAGAGGAGGTTATTAAATGGAGAGTTTAGAGGTATGGGAGATGGAGGGAATATTTTGAGGAATAGTTAAATGTTGATGAAGATAGGGAAGCTGTGATTTAGTGTATAGGCAAGGAGAATACATTTGTAGGAGTGAGGAAGAGCCAGTTGTTGAGTGTGGGGGAAGTTCGTGAGGCAGGAGGTAAAATGAAAGGGTGGTAAGGCAGCCGGGATTTGATGGGATAAGATAGAATTGTTAAAAGCAGGTGGGGATATAGTTTGGAGTGGTTGGTGAAATTTTAATATTTGTATGGAAGGAGGGGTAAGGTACATAGTGATTGGCAGAGAGCATAGCATAGTTTCCTTGTATAAAGGCAAAAGGGGATAAAAGAGAGTGCAAAACATTATAGGGGGATAAGTCGTTGAGTGTACCTGTAATGTGTATGGTAGAGTTGTAATGAAAGAATTAAGAGTAAGACGGGAGAATGGATAGCAGATGAAACAAGGAGGCTTTAGGACAGGTAGGGGTGATGGTGGACCAGGTGTTATACAGTGAAAACATATAAGTGAAACAAGTATTTAGATAAGGCTAAGAGGTCTTTGTGGCATTTATGGATTTGGGAAAAGGGATGACAGGGTGGATAGGGGGCAATTGTGGCAGATGTTGCAAGTGGTAGGGTATGTAGGAGGTTGGTTACCTGAAAGCAGTGAAGAGTTTTTACGAGGATAGTGAGGATCAAGCTTAGAGTAGTAGGAAGAGGGTAATTTTTCCCAGTAAAAGTAGGCCTTAGCAAGGATGTGTGATGTCACCGTTGGTTGTTTAATATATTTATAGATGGGTTGTAAGAGAAGGAATTGGAGGGTTTGGCAAGAGGCGGGAGTTAAAAGGATATAGGAATCAACACAAAGTGGGGTTGTAACAGCGACTCTTTGCTGATGACACTGTGCTTTTGGAGATTCTGAAGAGAAGCTGCAGAGGATGGTGGATGAAAATTGGTAGGGTGTGCAAAAGAAGGAAAATTAAAGGTGAATACAGGAAGAGTAAGGTTTTGAGGATAACTAAAGATTAGGTGATGATGGAAAGATTGAATAAATTCAGATTGGAGGGAGGAGGGAGTATGGAGGAGGTGACGTATTCAGCTACTTTGGGAGGTGGAGTGTCAGCGTATGGGTTCTATGAAAGATGAGGTGAATCTTGAATTGATGAGGGAAAAAGAGTGTGTGTGCACTTAGGAGTCTGTGGAGACAAAGAACTTTGTCCTTGGAGGCAAAGAGGGGATGTATGAGAGTATAGTTTTACCAACGCTCTTATATGGGTGTGAAGCGTGGGTGTGAATGTTGCAGCGAGGAGAAGGCTGGAGGCAGTGGAGATGTCATGTCTGAGGGCAATGTGTGGTGTGAATATAATGCAGAGAATTCGTAGTTTGGAAGTTAGGAGGAGGTGCGGGATTACCAAAACTGTTGTCCAGAGGGTGAGGAAGGGTTGTTGAGGTGGTTCGGACATGTAGAGAGAATGGAGCGAAACAGAATGACTTCAAGAGTGTATCAGTCTGTAGTGGAAGGAAGGCGGGGTAGGGGTCGGCCTAGGAAGGGTTGGAGGGAGGGGGTAAAGGTTTTGTGTGCGAGGGGCTTGGACATCCAGCAGGCATGCGTGAGCGTGTTTGATAGGAGTGAATGGAGACAAATGGTTTTTAATACTTGACGTGCTGTTGGAGTGTGAGCAAAGTAACATTTATGAAGGGATTCAGGGAAACTGGCAGGCCGGACTTGAGTCCTGGAGATGGGAAGTACAGTGCCTGCACTCTGAAGGAGGGGTGTTAATGTTGCAGTTTAAAAACTGTAGTGTAAAGCACCCTTCTGGCAAGACAGTGATGGAGTGAATGATGGTGAAAGTTTTTCTTTTTCGGGCCACCCTGCCTTGGTGGGAATCGGCCAGTGTGATAATAATAAATAAAATAAATACCTTAGATCATATATTCGCAATTGTTAAACTAATCAAGGTGCTATTCCCAGATGCTAAAGTTAATAAGTTCACTATTTTGCCATTATACTCCAAAGCTCATTTATTTGATTACCACTTTATTGTTCACCACAACTTATATTAGTCCCTTTTATATTATAATTTTATATTATAATTATTATAATTATTATTATAATTATGTGGAGTAAAATAAAGATTGGATGTGAAAAGTGGGTTATAGTAAGCGTGTATGCACCTGGTGAAGAGAGAAGTGTAGAGGAGAGAGAGAGATTCTGGGAAATGTTGAGTGAATGCGTGGGGAGTTTTGAATCAAGTGTGAGAGTAATGGTGGTTGGGGATTTCAATGCTAAAGTGGGTAAAAATGTTATGGAGGGAGTAGTAGGTAAATTTGGGGTGGCAGGGGTAAATGTAAATGGGGAGCCTTTAATTGAGCTAGGTGTAGAAAGAAATTTGGTAATAAGTAATACATATTTTATGAAAAAGAGGATAAATAAATATACAAGGTATGATGTAGCACGTAATGAAAGTAGTTTGTTAGATTATGTATTGGTGGATAAAAGGTTGATGGGTAGGCTCCAGGATGTACATGTTTATAGAGGGGCAACTGATATATCAGATCATTATTTAGTTGTAGCTACAGTTAGAGTAAGAGGTAGATGGGAAAAGAGGAAGGTGGCAACAACAAGTAAGAGGGAGGTGAAAGTGTATAAACTAAGGGAGGAGGAAGTTCGGGCGAGATATAAGCGAGTATTGGCAGAAAGGTGGGCTAGTGCAAAGATGAGTAGTGGGGGGGTTGAAGAGGGTTGGAATAGTTTTAAAAATGCAGTATTTAGAATGTGGGGCAGAAGTTTGTGGTTATAGGAGGGTGGGGACAGGAGGAAAGAGGAGTGATTGGTGAATGATGAAGTAAAGGGTGTGATAAAAGAGAAAAAGGTAGCTTACGAGAGGTTTTTACAAAGCAGAAGTGTTATAAGAAGAGCAGAGTATATGGAGAGTAAAAGAAAGGTGAAGAGAGTGGTGAGAGAGTGCAAAAGGAGAGCAGATGAAGAGTGGGAGAGGCACTGTCAAGAAATTTTATTGAAAATAAGAAAAAATTTTGGAGTGAGTTAAACAAGTTAAGAAAGCCTAGGGAAAGTATGGATTTGTCGTTACAAACAAAGTAGGGGAGTTAGTAGATGGGGAGAGGGAGGTATTAGGTAGATGGCGAGAATATTTTGAGGAACTTTTAAATGTTGAGGAAGAAAGGGAGGCGGTAATTTCATGCACTGGCCAGGGAGGTATACCATCTTTTAGGAGTGAAGAAGAGCAGAATGTAAGTGTGGTGGAGGATACGTGAGGCATTACGTAGAATGAAAGGGGGTAAAGCAGCTGGAACTGATGGGATCATGACAGAAATGTTAAAAGCAGGGGGGGTATAGTGTTGGAGTGGTTGGTACTTTTGTTTAATAAATGTATGAAAGAGGGGAAGGTACCTAGGGATTGGCGGAGAGCATGTATAGTCCCTTTATATAAAGGGAAAGGGACAAAAGAGATTGTAAAAATTATAGAGGAATAAGTTTACTGAGTATACCAGGAAAAGTATACGGTAGGGTTATAATTGAAGAATTAGAGGTAAGACAGAATGTAGAATTGCGGATGAGCAAGGGGCTTCAGAGTGGGTAGGGATGTGTAGATCAAGTGTTTACATTGAAGCATATATGTGAACAGTATTTAGATAAAGGTAGGAAAGTTTTTATTGCATTTATGGTTTAGAAAAGGCATATGATAGAGTGGATAGGGAAGCAATGTGGCAGATGTTGCAAGTTTATGGAATAGGTGGTAAGTTACTAAATGCTGTAAAGAGCTTTTATGAGGATAGTGAGGCTCAGGTTAGGGTGTGTAGAAGAGGGGAGAATACTTCCCGGTAAAAATAGGTCTTAGACAGGGATGTGTAATGTCACCATGGTTGTTTAATATATTTATAGATGGGTTGTAAAAGAAGTAAATGCTAGGGTGTTCAGGAGAAGGGTAGGATTAAATTATGGGGAATCAAAATTCAAAATGGGAATTGACACAGTTACTTTTTGCTGATGATACTGTGCTTATGGGAGATTCTAAAGAAAAATTGCAAAGGTTAGTGGATGAGTTTAGGAATGTGTGTAAAGGTAGAAAGATGAAAGTGAACATAGAAAAGAGTAAGGTGATGAGGGTATCAAATGATTTAAATAAAGAAAAATTGGATTCAAATTGGGGAGGAGGAGTATGGAAGAAGTGAATGTTTTCAGATACTTGGGAGTTGACGTGTCGGCGGATGGATTTATGAAGGATGAGGTTAATCATAGAATTTGATGAGGGAAAAAAGGTGAGTGGTGCGTTGAGGTATATGTGGAGTCAAAAAACGTTATCTATGGAGGCAAAGAAGGGAATGTATGAAAGTATAGTAGTACCAACACTCTTATATGGATGTGAAGCTTGGGTGGTAAATGCAGCAGCGAGGAGACGGTTGGGGCAGTGGAGATTGTCCTGTCTAAGGGCAATGTGTGGTGTAAATATTATGCAGAAAATTCGGAGTGTGGAAATTAGGAGAAGGTGTGGAGTTAATAAAAGCATTAGTCAGAGGGCAGAAGAGGGGGTGTTGAGGTGGTTTGGTCATTTAGAGAGAATGGATCAAAGTAGAAGGACATGGAAAGCCTATAAATCTATAGGGGAAGGAAAGAGGGGTAGGGGTCGTCCTCGAAAGGGTTGGAAAGAGGGGGTAAAGGAGGTTTTGTGGGCGAGGGGCTTGGACTTCCAGCAAGCGTGCATGAGCGTGTTAGATAGAAGTGAATGGAGACGAATGATACTTGGGACCTGACGATCTGTTGGAGTGTGAGCAGGGTAATATTTAGTGAAGGGATTCAGGGAAACCGGTTATTTTCATATAGTCGGACTTGAGTCCTGGAAATGGGAAGTACAATGCCTGCACTTTAAAGGAGTGGTTTGGGATATTGGCAGTTTGGAGGGATATGTTGTGTATCTTTATACGTATATGCTTCTAAACTGTTGTATTCTGGGCACCTCTGCAAAAGCAGTGATAATGTGTGAGTGTGGTGAAAGTGTTGAATGATGATGAAAGTATTTTCTTTTTGGGGATTTTCTTTCTTTTTTTTTTTGGGTCACCCTGCCTCGGTGGGAGACGACCGACTTGTTGAAAAAAAAAAAAAAATTCTAACTTTAAAGAATTACCTTTAAAGTACTACCTACTATCATATTCCCAAGCTCCATTATTTGATCATCACTTTATTTGATCACCACAAATTATTTTAGTCCCTTTTATATTGTCTCCTTTATTTTAGCTTTAAAAACTACCTTAGCTCATTATTTTTTACATTTGTTAAATAATTCAGGTGCTATTATTTTTAGCTTTAGAATATTTACTTTATTTTTTACTTAATTCTAACTATAGATCCACTACAAATCTTATGATTACAAGCATTGATCCTGATACCAACCTCTTATTTAATGACTTAAATGATTCAAACAGTTACTGTAATTACTACACAGCAGAACAATCAAAGGCACTTCTCAGAGCCAACAACAACATAACTATCTTTAACTACAATATCAGATCTTAAGCAAGCATTATGATGACCTCCTAGCATTACTAAATTCCTTGCATGCCAATATGTCCATTATTACACTAACTGAAACCTGGCTAAAGCCTGATACTACAGATGTCTATGCCATTCCTGGTTACACAGCCACACACAACTGTAGGCCAGACCAACAAGGGGGTGGCACAGCTATATACTACTCAGACCAACTAGAATGTATCACTAATACTTGCACAAGGGATGAACATGGGGAATATATAATAGCTAAATTCAAATCCAAATATCTACAAAAACCTCTCACAGTGATAAACATCTACAGAATTCCACAATCAAACATTAGCCAATTTAGTCAAAACCTAGGAAGTATGATAACTGATGCACGCATGAACAAAGATCACTTACTACTCTCAGGTGACTTCAATATAAATCTCTGCAAGACCAGGACCCACACGTTACTGAATTCACAAACACAATGAGTAACTGCATGTGTGCTACCAACAGTAACAAAACCTACAAGAGTTACAGAGACTAGTGTTTCCCTACTTGACCACATCTGGACCAACACCATATCCCCTTTAAAATCAGGCATAATTACAGATAATACCACAGACCACTACCCTACTTTCCTCATAACAACTCTTGGTAAAATACCCCAAGACACTACTAAAGTCACCTTCAGACTTCACAATGAGGCAGCCATTAATAACTTAACAACAGCAGTAACAAACATTGACTGGCACACTGAGCTAGAAATCTATACAGATATTGACGAATGTTTTAATAATTTTCTAAAAAAGAACCCAATACCTTTATAACAAGCACTGCCCTAAAAAAACTAAACAGATGACAGCTAAGAGACTGAACAGTCCCTGGCTAACCCAGCATTCTCAAATCCTAAATACAAAACACCGATATGAAAACAGTACAGAATGGGTCACATAACCAGAGACCAAACAAAACGTTACTCGTCAATCCTAACCAGCCTGATAAGAAGGGCAAAAAAATTGTATTATGAGAACAGATTATCCAACTTACGAGGTGATATAAAAAAAACCTGGAAGACCCTATCAGAAATTCTGGGAACAAAAAAGATATCACGACATAGCGAAATAAAATTAGCAAATCAGATGAACTCCAACTCCCACCAACAGAAACAGCAAACAGACTCAATGATTTCTTCTCCACTATAGGTCAAAACCTTGCCAATAATATCCCAAGCTCAGATACCCCACCAAATGACTACCTCACTGGCAACTACCCGAACACACTGTTCCTAGCTGACTAACCCATACGAAGTCTCCCTTATTATCAACGCACTGAAAAACAAGGAAGGAGATTTAAATACCTTACCACCCTTTATATACAAAAAAGCGTCACAAGTACTATCACCAATCATTGCAACACTCTTCAACAAATCCATTGAATCCTCCACCTTCCCTACAGTTCTCAAAATAGCAAGGGTCACCCCGATCCATAAAGGAGGAGACCAAACAGAGTTGAATAACTATAGGCCAATATCCAATTTACACCCTCTCTCAAAAATCTTCGAAAAATTAATTCATAAATGAATCCACTCCTACCTCATCTCCCATAACATTCTGAACCCCTGCCAATTTGGATCAGCTAATAAAAATACTAATGATGCTATTTATACACATGCTAGAACATATATACACTGCAATAGAGAAAAAAGAAGTCCCACTGGGGATCTTCATTGACTTACGTAAAGCTTTTGATACAGTTGACCATGACTTGTTCCACGTAAAATTGTCACACTATGGTATTAGAGGGCACTCCCTCAACTACCTCAAGTCTTACCTCAGCAACAGAAGCCAATATGTGTACGCAAATGGGGCAAGCTCTTCCGCACAACCAATTACAGTTGGTGTCCCACAGGAAGTGTCCTTGGCCCTCTTCTCTTTCTCCTATACATAAATGACCTACCAAATGCTTCGCAATTACTCAAACCCACACTTTTTGCAGATGACACCACATACGTCTTCTCTCACCCGAGCCCAGTCACGCTAGCCAATACTGTAAACACCGAATTACAGAAATATCTACCTGGATGAGGACTAACAAACTTACACTAAACATTGACAAAACCTACTTCATTCAGTTTGGTAGCAGAGCTACAGATGTACCTCTTAACATAACGATAAATGGATCACCTATCACAAGCTAACAGAGGGAAAATTCTTAGGAATCCACCTCGATAATAGACTCAAATTTCATACACATATACAACAAATTTCTAAGAAAATTTCCAAGACTGTAGCATACTATCGAAGATACGGTACTATGTTCCACAGTCAGCCCTCTGGCCCTTTATCACTCTCTTATTTACCCCTATCTCACCTATGAATTTGTGCATGGGGCTCAACAACAACTAACCATCTCAGACACTAATTACCCAACAAAAGGCTGCAGTTAGAATGATAACAAATTCTCACTACAGGCAGCACACTCCACCAATATTCAAAACACTCAACCTACTCAACATACAAAACATCCATACTTATTATTGCACTTATTACATACATAGAACACTTAACTCTGATATTAACCCTCCCCTCTAAACATCTCCTTGCCAACCTCAACAGAACACATGACCATAATACAAGGCACAGATCACTCTTTGATGTTCCTCGTGTCCATCTCACGCTATGCAAAAACTCAATGCACATAAAAGGCCCTAAAATCTTGGAATTCATTACCTGTAAATATAAAAGAAACACTACCTGTTTATAAATTCAAGTCTCTTCTCAAAGTTCACTTACTCACTCAAAACCAAATAAATACTGAATAACTGAACCATATAAATTGTATATCCTAAATGTTATTCACAATTATATCACACAAATGTTAAACCTAACTTTGTTATTTTTTTAAATACACTACCTAACAGAATACTCCATTCTACTGAATGAACAGCAATGCATGCAACCATAGGACCTGTCTTTGTAATACTCTTTTTGTATTTTATAGTTATCTGTTTACAATAATGTTTTATCACTGATTTCATCATTGCTTAGTTAATCTTAAGTTAATTTTAAGCCAGCCCGTAATGCTATGCATATAAGTGGCTTTGGCATGCTGCTCTTACCTGTATTTTTTGTACCTCTGTTTGTATGCTAAAATTTCTAAATAAATAATACAGGAGAGACCTGTTGACATAACTGATGAAGAGAGAAAATAGTTTTTTCGATGCTAGGAATGTCTACATTGTTTATTCTGGACCCAATTTTCAAATTGGCAATTTTTAAATTTTGTGTGAAATTAGCCAAATTACCAAATTCTGATCACTTTATTAGGTAGTTGAAACAGATATACAGACAATTTCTTGTAGCCAATGATTAGAATAGAGTGAATTCTAGCAAAATAACTATGAGTTTGGAATGGAATTGGCCAAAAAAAGGGCTTAAAGTGGGTGAAATCACACCAATGCATAAATATTGCCAAGATTTCTAACTTTGCGAGAGGGTAATTCTGCAAAAAACAAAAAAAGTCACAATACCGTGACTGGAACGATACACAAATGGTCTAAGTCTGACCAAAACGTTGTCACAAGCTCCTCTAATTCTGTATGTTTTCCATCAAATTTTGTACTTTTGGTTTCATTACCTTAGGAAAAAGATTCTCTATCATTTCATATTTTTTTTTTTTTAAGTTCTTCGACTCTGAGAGTAAGTCTTAGTTCAGGGGGTCTGACCCTGAAAGGGCTAAGAACCTAGAACCCTCCTGTGTAGTATCTGCACTCCATTTTCAATCTATCATCACATAAAACAACACTTTTCTGTATTTCCTGACTAATAAATTATAACCAAAATTCTTGGACATAGTTTAGGCTGTCCTAAAGACCTAATAAAAACTCATAAAACTGACCAGGGAGGTTTGGAAAGAGCCCCTACCCTTTCCCAGGAAATTGCCAAAATTTGACTGTTTGTACTTCTGGTTCTAAAATCTTTTTAACTTCACTAGTATGTCTTCTGGTAGCAACAAACAGCCAAGAAAACCACCCTTAAATGTATCCTCAACACAGGGTCAAAGGTTAGCTGTTCTCATCATTCACTGCATGGAGGCAGGATTTTTTTTATACTGTGCACACTCACCGCACAAACCCATTCTCTCATGTCTAGACCAAAATTTGCCACTTGCAGCAAATTTGAGGGTGCTACGAGAATGTATACTAGTACATCATGGATGCTGGTCACTGTGATGTACTAGTACGTGACAGACAGCAACTTTTGTCATCTCCCACCATAATCTTCCCTCTCAACACTGTTGTTAACGAAGAGCTTGTAAGACTAATGACCTGGATGACTGCCAATAAACTTACACTTAACCCTTTCAGGGTTGGTGCCGCACTAGTACGACTTGCGTGCCAGGGTTTGTGCCGTACTAGTACACATAAATTCTAGCATCCTCAAATCAAGGAGGAAAAGGCTGGTAGTCCTGGATGTGAGAGAATGGGTCTCCATGGTCAGTGTGCGCGGTATAAAAAAAATCGGGGACTCAGTGGTGCATTGTGGGAAAGCCATTTTATTATACCTTGTTCACCATGTCTAGCGGTAAGAAACTCCTCACTCCTCGGCTAACTGGGGCTCTTATGTTCCCAAGTGACAGTTCAAACACAGATGGAAGTGTCAATGAAGATGAATTTCATGGTTTTGAGGAGTTTGTGACCGAAAGCAATGCCCAGGAAACCAACTTGAAGGAAGGAAGGAAGAAAGAAGGAAGGAAGGTAGAAGAAAGAGAGGAAATAAGGAAGGAAGGTAGAAGAAAGAAGGAAGAAATGAGAAGAAGGAAGGAAGAAAGGAAGAGATGAGAGGAAGGAGGGAATGAAGGAAGGAGGGAATGAAGGAAGAAGGGAAGAAAGGAATGAAGAAGGGAAGAAAGGAATGAAGAAGGGAAGAAAGGAAGGAGATCATCAACCTAGAATAACTCAAAAAATTCAGTGACTTATTTCCATGTGGGTTAGTGGGGTAGGGAGGAAGGGATGGGTGTTGACAGGCAGTGAGGGTGGTGAGTGGTGGTGTTATTTGTCATTGTGACACTAATTAGGCCGGTGACTCAGCATAATTACAAGTCCACCCCCACACAACAACTACAAGCTTTACAGAAGCTGTAGCAATTTCTGGGGAGTGTCCAGTGACTTTGTGTGTATATATGTGATAGAAAAATAGTAATAAACAACATTTTTTATTGTTGGTTTGTGTAAACATGTTTTGTAAACAATATGATAACTGTTTGTGCAGTTACTGTGTAGCAGACAATGAGTGAATATACATTCAATATACCTTATATTGGTCTCACAGGCCAGAAAAGTTACTTGAAGGAAGGAGGGAGGGAAGGAAGGAGGGAAGGAAGGAAGGAGAGAAGGAAGGAGGGAAAGTAGATAGGAAGAGATGAGAGGAAGGAGGAGGGAAGGTAGGTAGGAAGAGAATGAAGGAAGGTAGGTGTGTGGGGAGGAAGGGATGTGTTGTGGAAGGCACTGAGGTTAGTGAGTGGTGGTATGATGCATCATTGTGACACATGACACACTGGTGACTCAGCATATTTACAAGTCCACCCCCACACTACTACAAGCTTTCAGAACCTCTTGTGGTTATAGGAACCTGTCCAGTGACTCTATATGAGTATATTTATGATAGAAAAATAGTAATAAGCAACATTTTTTATTGTTGGTTTGTGTAAACATGTTTTGTAAACAATATAATGATAGCAAAGTTTGTGCTGTTATTGTGTAGTATACAATGAGTGAATATATACCAAATAGTCTTTATATTGGTCTCAGAGGCCATAAAAGTTACTTGAAAAAATAAAATATTAAAAATTAAAAGAAAAAAGTAGAAAAAACAAAATAAACTATTATTGGGTGACCGGCAGTTGGCGATGTTGCCGTATGCGGTTCAATTTCTGTCAGCTTCACGCCTCCATATCTCGGTAAGTATTGATGGCAAAAAAATATTTTTTAGCCTATAAAATTTAGAAAAAAAAATCTATCTTTTCATAAGAATTTTTTTTTTTTTTTTAATTTTTACCGACCCTGAGAACAGGTTTGGGAGAGGGCCTGCCACCTTGAAAGGGTTAACAGCGGAGCAAGTGATGTCCAACTAAACATTATGATTAACAACATTCTTATTGTTCAACATGAGGGAAAATTTGGGGGTCAGCACTTTGACAGCATATCCAACACATGACAAAAAAAAAATATTTAAAACAGTTGGCATCCCCTCAGAGATAAGTTAGTATATACAATAGACCATCATTTAACACGGTAGTTATGTTCCTGAAAACCCCATTTTAGTTAAAACTGTGTTAGACAAACTGAAGAACTTATGGGAAAAATAGGGTTATGTTTCTGGGAGCCCCAAAAAAAGCCAAACAACTTTTTTATAGACCTCCAGATCTTACAAAAATAAAAGTGAATGTGTAATTGTAGTTCATTGTTGTGATGTATTATGTTGATGATCCCTGGAATCATTAACAAATTACTATACAGTAAGGCCCCACTTATAAGGCAGGTTAGTTCCAGGTTACCACCATAAAGCGGAAATTGCCGTAAAGTGGAGCACCCTTTTTTCCACTTATAAATGCATATAAATACTAGATAAGTACTTTACACTAACATATATTAAGTAAACAATAGAAGTAGGCATTAAAAACAATAAAAAGGAAAATACAGTGGACCCTCGAGTTTCGAATGTACTGATTACTGAACTTTTCGAGTTTTGACCACTTTTTTCAAACCAATTTTGTTCCGAGTATTGAACTCTACCTGTCTTTCATACCGGACCTGTCTACCAGCCCGCTCTGTTCTCCTTCCCTTGTGAGCCAGTCTTGCTTTGTTGATGCTTGAGTGAACACTAATCTGCCACTCATTTAAACATTTCACAATTAATTCATTGTGTTTGGTGCTTGTTTATTAAGTGCGACTGTGAAATAAGCTACCATGGTGGTGATGGCTATCTGGCTGGCTGGTTATCTGGCTGACTGGCTGGCTGGCTAACTGGCTGGCTGGCTGGCTGGCTATCTGGCTGGCTGGCTGGCTAGCTATCTGGCTGGCTGGCTAGGCTGGTTGGCTGGCTATCTGTGTCTCACAATCGAATCGAATCGAAGATGACGAGAGCTGTCGTAAGATGGGAAGGAAGAAGGGTAAGGAAGGATGGAAATAACTGGAAAAGGATGGGAAGGAGGGGAAGAGGAGGAATCAAGGCAAGTGGCCCAACCACTTAGGGACATGTGGTACCGAAGTACTGGAGGAGTAGATGGAGATGTTCAGAAACACTGACGAAGACGTTGTAGAAGGCAACAGGAACTCAGCAGGTGCTGGCTGCATCTTGCTGGATGGATGATTACTGCAACTTGAATGATGATAGGCGGCTACAGGCGACAAGGAAGGAGCTCATCGTTGATTGGTCAGTTCATAGAGGTTTGGTGGTTACCTGGAGTCATGGCGTTGTTTTACGATTCGGTTCCGTTTTCAAGACGTTTAAAACATTGTAGAGGGAGCAAATTTATACGTGTTAGCAAGTGTTTTTGGCTGGAATCCTCTGCTTCTAGTTGGTCTACAATGGCCTTTAGTATAGTAGAAAGTTCAATTGTACGAAGAGTTCCAGCTGAGCAGGAAGAATCGATGGTAAATTTGACTTTCTTTTCGATGAGGCAAGAATAAAATTCAGGAAGCAGCATGTCTTGATGATATTTTTCTGTAGTGTAGAAGTTGATTCCATTCCATGAAGTATATTTTTTATTATCTTCATCATTATCATGTCAAGAGTCGTGAGATGATGATTTTTTTGCTGTTTTTTCTTTCTTGTTAGGTGGTGTTGAATGTGGAAGTGAATATTCGTTGTCATCTTCAGTAGACGAATAGGAAGATGTTTCTGGTGGCAAGGCTTCTGATTGGTTGGTTTCAATGAGGAGTGGTGGCAGTGAAGGCTTCTCATTGGACGTTGTTGGAGTGACGCCACTAGTTGTTGGTGGTGTTGGATCTGCTACATCCGAGGTTGTAACTAAGTCTTTGGTGAATTTGAGAATTTCTTCAGAAGGTGGCGATACTGGAAATGTGAATGATGGCATGTTATTTAATGCAAATAACTCGTTGATGGAAGAGTTAAAAGATCCAGGTACAGCCATGTTCTGCATGTGAGCATATAGTAGACAATAGTGGATCTTCATTACGTCACATGTTGGAGGAGTGATGGTGGTGGAGGCGGTCTGAGTAGATGCTTGAAGTAATTTTTTTGTGTCTGCTTGCAACTTTGCAATTGCGGCATACCGTGGTGTGTTGTTGGTAGATTTTTTCTTTGGTGCATCTTGTCGTTTCTTCATTATATCCTTTCTTGTAAGACATTTTGCTGCCAATGTATGGTGATCATTACTTTTGCAATTTAAACACTCTGGTTGTGTTGGAGCAGCAGTGGTACAGGAACTGAAGGTGTGTCCCTCACTACCACATGTAGTGCAGAACTTCTTGTCTTTTACTGGACATGCTTTGGTGGTGTGAAGATAAGAATAGCAGTTCCAGCAATGTTGGATGTAGTGGTATCTCTCTGCTTCAATGTAGGTGGGACTGATGTAGTAATAGTAGCCAGCAAGACCTTCATTCAGAGCAGTGGCAGCCATGTTCACGTCGGTAAAGGTGACCTTGAGCATAGACGATGCATTCAGGATTTTGGTAATGCTATCAACAGTAGCCCAAGTATTTTGCATTTCAATGGATGACTTGAGTTCAGCAATTGATTGAGAAGTTTAGAATCTTGGGCCAGTTTTTTTTAGAATACTGAATTTCTTGCCCTGAGGGCAGGAGAGGATGTAACAGTAAATCCTTGAGCAGTAAGAGTAGTGGTGGCTTCTGTGGTGAGTAACTTCTCTGCTTCAGCATCATCGTGACATACAACAATGAATGCTTATTTCAGTGACAAAATAGCATTGAATTTCACTTGCAATGCTCCCTGCACAACAGTGGCAAGAGCAAGCTTCGCTGAATCATCAACGGTACTACTTTTTGGCTTGATCTTTACACGATTTGCGTAGCTCATCGTGCAAGTCAAGGTGAAGACAATGCTGGTAAAGGTTCCCCTCCCCAACGGGGATTGTAGGGAGACCTGTCTCACAGGTACACATAAATATAATTATACACAGTGTAAATTACCAAGGATAACCCAGAAAATCCAGACTGGCAAATAATACGTATCAGGTCTCAGATGTGACGCAGTGTACCCTCATCAAATGGCACCACTGTCAGCCAGCCAGCCAGCCAGCCAGCCAGCCAGCCAGCCAGCCAGCCAGCCAGCCAGCCAGCCAGCCAGCCAGCCAGCCAGCCAGCCAGCCAGCCAGCCAGCCAGCCAGCCAGCAGCCACCCCCAGCCACCCAGCCAGCCAGCCAGCCAGACAGACAGACAGACAGACAGACAGACAGACAGACAGACAGACAGACAGACAGACAGACAGACAGACAGACAGACAGACAGACAGACAGACAGACAGACAGACAGACAGACAGACAGACAGACAGACAGACAGACAGACAGCCAGCCAGCCAGCCAGCCAGCCAGCCAGCCAGCCAGCCAGCCAGCCAGCCAGCCAGCCAGCCAGCCAGCCAGCCAGCCAGCCAGCCAGCCAGCCAGCCAGCCAGCCAGCCAGCCAGCCAGGCCAGCCCAGCCAGCCAAGCCAGCAGCCAGCCAGCAGCCAGCCAGCCAGCCAGCCAGCCAGCCAGCCAGCAGCCAGCCAGCCAGCCAGCACCAGCCAGCCAGCCAGCCAGCCAGCCAGCCAGCCAGCCAGCCAGCCAGCCAGCCAGCCAGCCAGCCAGCCAGCAGCCAGCCAGCCAGCCAGCCAGCAGCCAGCCAGCCAGCCAGGCCAGCCAGCCAGCCAGCCAGCCAGCCAGCCAGCCAGCCAGCCAGCAGCCAGCCAGCCAGCCAGCCAGCCAGCCAGCCAGCCAGCCAGCCAGCCAGCCAGCCAGCCAGCCAGCCAGCCAGCCAGCCAGCCAGCCAGCCAGCCAGCCAGCCAGCCAGCCATCCATCCATCCATCCATCATCCATCCATCCATCCATCCATCCATCCATCCATCCATCACCATCCATCCATCCATCCATCCATCCATCCATCCATCCATCCATCCATCCATCCATCCATCCATCCATCCATCCATCCATCCATCCATCCATCCATCCATTAAGGACATGTTACCTAAAGTCTTTATGGAAGGGGTTTCCCCTTCCAAACAATAAGTGCTCCCTCACTCCCCCCTATCTTCCAGATGCCATCTTTATTTAAATGTTTATCTATCTATTACTAATTGCACTATGTGTGTTTGTTGTGTGTATGAAAAACTATAATGTAATCTCTATAAAATGTATTTTTTGTGAATATTTTTGGGTTTTGGAACGGATTAATTGTATTTCCATTATTTCTTATGGGAAATATTGGTTCAACTTTCAAACATTTTGACTTTAGAACTAGCTCCTAGAACGGATTAAGTTCGAAACTTGAGGGTCCACTGTACACATATAGTACACTTATTACTTTCCTTAAAATATTTGTAGTCTTAATCTAGGGTGAGATTAGTAGTATTTATTGTAAGAAATCAAGTGTGGTATGTATGGTAGCCAACCAGGCTGCCATACCACGCCGCCATACCATGCCACCCCATCTACACATAATTTTCTATGACATTTAAGCATCTCAGAGCAATAAAATGCATATACAGTTCACTCATTACTTACCTTAAAATATTTGTGGTCTTAACCCTTTCAGGGTCCAAGCCGTAGTTGTAAGGCTTTGAGTTGTGGGTCCAAACCGTAGGACTAAGCCAAAATTCTAATGACCTCAAATTTAGCTTGAGAAGGCTGCTAGGCCTACATCTAAAAGACTGGGTCTGTGTGGTCAGTGTGTGCACTATACAAAAAATCTGGATGCACACATGTCATTGTGAGAACGCCGCCAAAGTAGCTTTGTTCACCATGCCTGGCGGCAAGGAAGCTCTCACTCCCCAGGCGAATTCTGACTCTCCTCTTCCCAACTTACAGTTCTAAGACTGATGGAAGTGGATCTAAAGAGGAATTCTCTGGTTTTGAACCATATGGTACAATATTATATGGTACAATATTACCATATGGTACAATATTACCATATGGTACAATATTACCATATCATACAATGGTATATGGTACAATGGTACCATATGGTACAGTGTATCATATGGTACATTATACCATATGGTACATTGTACCATATGATACATTGTATCATATACATTGTACCATATGGTACAGGGACCCTAATGGAAATAAGTCTGTCTGACTTTTTTGGGTTATCCTAAGTTCTCCAAACATATGCTGCTATTTATGATAATCTATGTAACTTTATTTGTGTATACCTAAATGAACTTACAACACCACATGTGCTTAGGTAAGTTTATTCAGGTGTACACAAACACAGTTACATAGATTATCATACATAGCAGCATATGTATAAAATCTTAGGATAACCCCAAAAAAGTCAGGGTCACTTATTTCCATAGGGATCCCTGTATCTGTACCATATGGTGCCCTGTACCATATGGTATTCTGTACCATATGGTACCCTGGACCATATGGTACCCTGTACAATGCTACCCTGCACCATCTTCTCTTAGCTGGAGACTTCAATATCAACCTTGGCCTACTAGATGATCAGCCTGTAACTGATTTCATCAACAATATGAACAACACACTTCTCATACCAACAATAACTAAACCAACCAGGCTCACTGAGACAAGTGCAACCATAATAGACCACATATGGACCAATATACTAGCCCCCCTTAAATCAGGGATAATCACAGACAGCACTACAGACCACTACCCAACCTTCCTCTTAACAAACATTAGTAAGCCACCACTCGAATACAACAAAATTTCATTTAGATTCTATGACGAGGCCTTAATAATGAAGTTCACAACAGACCTAGAGACTGTTGACTGGCCTACAGAATTCTCCAAGGCCAATGGTATTGACGACTGGACACACATCTTTCTTAACAAATTACATAGACTATACAACAAACATTGTTCTATAAAAACGAAACAGATCACGAATAAACGGCTCGGTTGCCCATGGCTAACCAGCAGCATTCTGAAATCCATTGATATGAAACACCAATATGAAAAGCAATATAGACAGGGCTTAATACACAAAGATATTCTTAAACACTATTCATCAGTTCTCACCAAATTAATAAAACAAGCCAAACAACTGTACTACTCCAGCAGATTCACTGACACAAGAGCAGATATAAAAAAGACCTGGAAAACACTCTCTCAGATTCTGGGCACCCACAAACTGAAAAAAAAAACAAGAATATTGTCATAACTAAACATAATGAAACACCACTGCATCCCACTGAAACAGCTAACAAGATAAACGACTTCTCAACCATAGGATCTAATCTTGCCAGTAAAATCCCACGTACCAACGCCCATGCCGGGGACTATCTATGTGAGAATTTCCCAAATTCCTTCTATCATGTACCAACTGAGCCCACTGAAGTCACTGAGATTATAAAGTCACTTAAAAATAACTCGGGGAACCTATCTCATGTCCCACCATTATTGTACAAGCGAGCAGCCCATGTCCTTCCGCATGCTATTTCATTACTTTTTAAGAAGTCACTAGAAACTAGCACCTTCCCAAAACTATTCAAGACAGCAAGGGTTACACCATTACATAAAGGTGGTGACCCGACAGATGTAAACAACTTAGGCCAATATCAAACTTACCATTGCTATCCAAAATCTTCGAGAAACTTGTGCACAGGAGACTGTATTCATTTATAACGGCACAAAACATACTCAACCCCTGCCAATATGGATTCAGGAAAAATAAAAGCACTAATGATGCAATTGTAAAAATGCTAGATCTGCTTTACACAGCATTGGAAAATAAGGAATATCCGCTGGGAATTTTTTGACCTAAAAAAGTTTTTGACACAGTAGACCACAGCATCCTACTCCACAACTTGACCATTATGGTATAAGAGGCCATGCGCTTGCATATTTCAAATCCTACCTTACTAAAAGGTATCAGTATGTCACCATTAAAGACACAGCATCACAACACGCCACTTGATACTAGAGTTTTGCAGGGAAGTGTCCTTGACCCCTCCCTTTTCCCTCATTTAATCAATGATCTTCCAAAACGTATCCCAACACCTGAAACCCATTCTCTTTGCTGACGACACGACTTATGTCATCTCCCCACCCTAACTTGCCACCCTCAACACCATTGTAACGAGGAGCTGCTCAAAAAAATCAACTTGGATGACAGCCAATAAACTTACACTTAACACTGACAAAACCTACTATATTATTTTTTGGTAGCAGAGCGGTGCTGCGCAACTAAACATTAAGATCAACAGCACTCTAATTGCCAGACATAATGAGGGCAAATTCCTAGGCCTGTACCTCGACAACAACCTGAATTTCAGCACCCATATCCAACACATATCAAAAAAAGTATCCAAAACAGTTGGGGTCCCTCCAAGATACGATACTACGTGCTGCAAAATGCCCTTCTCACACTATACCTTTCACTCATTTATCCATACCTCACTTATGCTATTTGTGCTTGGGGATCAACTGCAGCAATACACCTAAAGCCAATAATAACTCAACAAAAAGCTGCAGTAAGAATAATCACTAAATCCCATCCCTGGCAAACAGCCCCCCCCCTCTTCATAGATCTAAACTTACTCCCTGTTCAGAACATCCACACTTACTACTGTGCAATCTACATATACAGGACCTTAAATTCTAATATTATCCTTGACCTAAAATGCTTTCTTGATGGTTGTGACAGGACCCACAAGCATAACACCAGACAAACATCTCTACGAGATCCCCCGTGTCCGACTAAACCTTTACAAAAATTCAATGTATGTCAAAGGCCCTAAAATCTGGAACACCCTACCTGAAAACTCTAGAACTGCAGACACATTCATCACCTTCAAAACTACCGTTAGAAAACATCTTATCTCCCTGATACACCCCGTCAACTAACTACATAAAAACCACCTGGTGGTTCACACTTACACTCACTCATTCACCCATTTGACTATAAGCACAGAAACATGTATCTTAATCTTAAAATAATGATCCCTAACAAGTCACAAGTTTGCTTGTGATACTCTAATATAGAAACTATGTATTGTGCCATAACAAAAGCATTCACATTGCTAAACTCACAAACTAGTATTCGTCACTTAGTATTTAGTCAACTTACTCCACAATTTGTAATAATTTAGGGTTAAGAATTAATCTAAGTTTGCCCAAAATGCCTAGCCATGCTAGGTGTTCTAGTGGTCCCCTCTGTAATTAGTATTTTATTACATGTAAACCCCACAATAACCAAAATCTGTAAACCGCACATTGTAATCCTTATCGAGAATAAACTTTGATTTGATTTGATTTGATATGGTACCCTGTACCATGTGGTACCCTGTACCATATGGTACCCTGTACCATATGGTCAGTAGGAGGTGTTGGTGCCACGAGGCACCAGCCCAGACTGAGAGTGAGTGGGGACCCATGCCACTGATTCAGCAGTTTCCAAGACTAAGCGCTTCGTCATCCACCTCTAGGAACATGTCCAGTGGCTGTACATATATAAATATATAATAGAACATTACTGATATACAACATTTTTGCATATTTTTTGTTGTTAACTATTCGTGTAAGCCAAATAATGATGAAAATATTAGTGTGGTTATTGTGTTGAATACAACAGTACCATATGGTACAGTGCACCATATGGTACACTGTACCAGGCATACCATCTAAAGGGGACAAAAAGATACAAAACATCCAGGCCATGGGAAAACCTGGGTAGCCACAGCCACTCAAGAGGGAGAGGTTTTTTAGTGCCAGGAAGGAAAAAAAAACTGGCAGGAAATGGCAGAAATCGTACACCAAATCCAGTCATTCCTGGAGTGGAACCACAGTCGATGGCCTCCACTCCAAACCAACAGATACAGATACTAATGCTGGAAAAAAAATCCCCCCCCCAGTACCAACAATACCACCAGTCCGATAACATTCTTCTTTGCAAATATACAGGGTCTAAAGCCAGCAACAAACAACAAAATACCTTTCATCCGTGGACTGCTTGCAGAGGCAAAGGCAATGTTCGCGACTTTCACTGAGACCCACATAAAGGATCACTTGGACAACGAAATATGGATCCCAGGTTACAACCTATACAGATGTGACAGAGTGAACAGGCAAAAGGGGGGGGGGGGGTTGGCCTGTACATTGCAGAGTCACTTGTTTGCACAGAACTGCTAAATGCCTCAAATGATGTAGTGGAAGTTTTAGCAGTAAAGGTCGAGAACCAAAACCTAGTCATTGTGGTAGTCTACAAGTCTCCTGGATGCAACATCCCAGCAATTCCAGGAACAGCTGTTAAAAATTGACCACTGTCTGGAAAACCTTCCAGCTCCTGCACCCAACATCTTGCTCCTGGGGATTTCAACTTAAGGCACCTAAAATGGAGGAATATAGCAAATAATATTGTTGCAGTAATAACACCAGGAGGCAGCTCTGATGAAAACTCACACTCAGCGAGCTTTTAAATCTCTGCACAAAATTCAATTTAAACCAGCAAATAATAGAGCCTACTAGACTGGAGAATACACTAGACCTCATCTTCACTAACAATGATGATCTGATAAGAAATGTCACCATATCAAAAACAATATACTCAGATCACAACATAATTGAGGTTCAGTCATGTATGCGCGGAGCCCCAGACCGACATAATGAGATTAGTCACGAGGGAGCATTCACCAAATTCAACTTCAATAACAAAAACATAAAGTGGGACCAAGTAAACCAAGTCCTAACCGATATAAGCTGGGAAGATATACTAAGCAACACAGACCCCAACTTATGCCTAGAACAGATTAACTCGGTGGCACTCGATGTATGCACAAGGCTTATTCCTCTAAGAAAAAGGAGGAGTAGATGTAAAAACAGAAAGAGACAGGCGCTCCCTTTACAGGTGATGAAAAGAATAACAGAGCGGCTAAAAGAGGTCAATATATCTGAAATGCGTAGGGAGACACTGGTCAGAGAAATAGCAAGCATCGAACTTAAGCTAAAAGAATCCTTTAGGAGTCAGGAATCGCGGGAAGAACTAAAAGCCATAAATGAAATCGAAAGAAACCCAAAGTATTTCTTCTCCTATGCCAAATCAAAATCGAGAACAAGTCCAGTATTGGGCCCCTACTTAAACAAGATGGGTCCTACACAGATGACAGCAAGGAAATGAGTGAGCTACTCAAGTCCCAATATGACTCAGTTTTTAGCGAGCCGCTAACCAGACTAAGAGTCGAAGATCAAAATGAATTTTTTATGAGAGAGCCACAAAATTTGATTAACACAAGCCTATCCGATGTTATCCTGATGCCAAATGACTTCGAACAGGCGATAAATGACATGCCCATGCACGCTGCCCCAGGGCCAGACTCATGGAACTCTGTGTTCATCAAGAACTGCAAGAAGCCCCTATCACGAGCCTTTTCCATCTTATGGAGAGGGAGCATGGACACGGGGGTCGTCCCTCAGTTACTAAAAACAACAGACATAGCCCCACTCCACAAAGGGGGCAGTAAAGCAACAGCAAAGAACTACAGACCGATAGCACTAACATCCCATATCATAAAAATCTTTGAAAGGGTCCTAAGAAGCAAGATCACCACCCATCTAGAAACCCATCAGTTACACAACCCAGGGCATCATGGGTTTAGAACAGGTCGCTCCTGTCTGTCTCAACTATTGGATCACTACGACAAGGTCCTAAATGCACTAGAAGACAAAAAGAATGCAGATGTAATATATACAGACTTTGCAAAACCCTTCGACAAGTGTGACCATGGCGTAATAGCGCACAAAATGCTGCTAAAGGAATAACAGGAAAAGTCGGTCGATGGATCTATAATTTCCTCACTAACAGAACACAGAGAGTAGTCGTCAACAGAGTAAAGTCCGAGGCAGCTACGGTGAAAAGCTCTGTTCCACAAGGCACAGTACTCGCTCCCATCTTGTTCCTCATCCTCATATCCGACATAGACAAGGATGTCAGCCACAGCACCGTGTCTTCCTTTGCAGATGACACCCGAATCTGCATGACAGTGTCTTCCATTGCAGACACTGCAAAGCTCCAGGCGGACATCAACCAAATCTTTCAGTGGGCTGCAGAAAACAATATGAAGTTCAACGATGAGAAATTTCATTACTCAGATATGGTAAACATGAGGAAATAAATCTTCATCAGAGTACAAAACAAATTCTGGCCACAAAATAGAGCGAAACACCAACGTCAAAGACCTGGGAGTGATCATGTCGGAGGATCTCACCTTCAAGGACCATAACATTGTATCAATCGCACTGCTAGAAAAATGACAGGATGGATAATGAGAACCTTCAAAACTAGGGAGGCCAAGCCCATGATGACACTCTTCAGGTCACTTGTTCTATCTAGGCTGGAATATTGCTGCACACTAACAGCACCTTTCAAGGCAGGTGAAATTGCCGACCTAGAAAATGTACAGAAAACTTTCATGGCGCGCATAACGGAGATAAAACACCTCAATTATTGGGAGCGCTTGAGGTTCCTAAACCTGTATTCCCTGGAATGCAGGAGGGAGAGATACATGATTATATACACCTGGAAAATCCTAGAGGGACTAGTACCGAACTTGCACACGAAAATCACTCACTACGAAAGCAAAAGACTTGGCAGACGATGCACCATCCCCCCAATGAAAAGCAGGGGTGTCACTAGCACGTTAAGAGACCATACAATAAGTGTCAGGGGCCCGAGACTGTTCAACTGCCTCCCAGCACACATAAGGGGGATTACCAACAGACCCCTGGCAGTCTTCAAGCTGGCACTGGACAAGCACCTAAAGTCAGTTCCGGATCAGCTGGGCTGTGGCTCGTACGTTGGTTTGCGTGCAGCCAGCAGCAACAGCCTGGTTGATCAGGCTCTGATCCACCAGGAGGCCTGGTCACAGACCGGGCCGCGGGGGTGTTGACCCCTGGAACTCTCTCCAGGTAAACTCCAGGTACCATATGGTATCATTGTACCATATGGTATCATTGTACCATATGGTACCATTGTACCATATGGTACCATTGTACCATATGGTTCCATTGTACTATATGGTATTATTGTACATATAGTACCATTGTACCATATGGTACATTGTACCATATGGTGCCAATGTACCATATGGTACCTTTGTACCATATAATACTATATGGTACCGTTGTGTTCAACACAATAACCGCACTAATATTTTCATCATTATTTTATTTATAATAAACTTGTTAACAAGTTATTTAAGCAATATAATGATAAATTTATTTGTGCAGTTAATGTGTTAAAAACAATTTATTTATTTATTTATTTATTTATTTGAACATGATACAGTGAAGTACAAAGTTACTGCAGTGTAACATACCAAAGCCCCTTGTATGCAGAGCATTATGGGCAGGCTTAAAATTAACTTACGATTAACTAAGCAATGATATATTCAGTGGTAAAAACATTATTGTAAACAGATAAAAATTTAGCACAATGAGTATTACAAAGACAGGTCATATGGTCATTTACTGTGTTGCTGAGCATTCAGTAGAATGGAGTATTCTGTTAGGTAATGCAATTAAAAAATAAAGTTTGATTGGGTCACAGGTTAGACATTTATGAGATACAATTATTCAGTATTTATTTAGTTGTGGGTGAGTAAGTGATCTTTGAGAAGAGACTTGAATTTATAAACAGGTAATGTTTCTTTTATATTCACAGGTAATGAATTCCAGATTTTAGGGCCTTTTATGTGCATTGAGTTTTTGCATAGCGTGAGATGGACTCGAGGAACATCAAAGAGTGATCTGTGCCTTGTGTTATGGTCGTGTGTTCTGTTGAGGGTAGTAAGGAGACGTTTGAGGGGAGGGTTTATATCAGAATTAAGTGTTCTACGAATGTAGTAGGTGCAGTAATAAGTATGGATGTTTTGAATGGTGAGTAGGTTTAGAGTTTTGAATATTGGTGGAGTGTGCTGCCTGTAGTGGGAATTTATCATTATTCTGACTGCAGCCTTTTGTTGGGTAATTAATGGTCTGAGATGGTTTATTGTTGTTGAGCCCCATGCACAAATTCCATAGGTGAGATAGGGGTAAATAAGTGAGTGATATAGGGCCAGGAGGACTGACTGTGGAACATAGTACCGTATCTTCGATAGTATGCCTACGGTCTTGGAAATTTTCTTGGAAATTTGTTGTATATGTGTTTGAAATTTGAGTCTATTATCAAGGTGGATTCCTAAGAATTTTCCCTCTGTGAGTTTTGTGATAGGTGAACCGTTTATCATTAAGTTAAGAGGGACGTCTGTAGCTCTGTTACTAAACTGAATGAAGTAGGTTTTGTCAATGTTTAGAGTAAGTTTGTTAGTACTCATCCAGGTAGATATTTTCTGTAATTCGGTATTTACAGTATTGGCAAGTGTGACTGGGCTTGGGTGAGAGAAGACGTATGTAGTGTCATCTGCAAATAGTGTGGGTTTGAGCAGTTGCGATGCATTGGTAGGTCATTTATGTATATGAGAAAGAGAAGAGGGCCTAGGACACTTCCCTGTGGGACACCAACTGTAATTGGCTGTGAGGAAGAGTTTGCCCCGTTTGTGTACACATATTGGCTTCTGTTGCTGAGGTAAGACTAGGTAGTTGAGGGAGTGCCCTCTTATACCATTGTGCAACAATTTTATATGGAGCAAGTCATGGTCAACTGTATCAAAAGCTTTATGTAAGTCTATGAAGATCCCCAGTGGGACTTCTTTTTTCTCTATTGCAGTGTATATGTGTTCTAGCATGTGTATAATAGCATCATTAGTATTTTTATTAGGCCTGAACCCAAATTGACAGGGGTTGAGTATGTTGTGATAGATGAGGTAGGAATAGATTCGCTTATGAATTAATTTTTCGAAGATTTTAGAGAGAGGGTGTAAGTTGGATATTGGCCTATAATTATACATTATACATTATATTGATTTCACTGGCCACAAAAGTTACTGGAAAAAAAAAATATTAGAAAAGACAAGAAAAAGTAACAAAAACCTAAAATAAAATAACGCAACTTTACGGAAGTCCTGGATGTTGCCGCCACCAGGTCACTGAAAGTCAACTTCATGCGTCTATATCTCGGTAACTACTGATCAAAGAATTTTTTTGTTTGTTTTATTACCTACAGAAAGTTATTATCTTTAATTCTGTAAGAAAAATAATTTTTGTTTTTTCCAAAAATTCTTGGACCCTGGTGCACCCTTTAAGATTTAGCTTCTGGACCCTGAAAGGGTTAATGTAAGGTCAGAGGTGAGTAAACAAGATAAAACGAATAAATAGTAGAGAGAGACCATGCAGTACATGAAAGAGGACAGGTGTGGAGTTACGAACAAACAGGTGAGGAAGTTTTGTAGACAAACCAGGGGAACACGTCTCGTTGTGACAAGTTGTCTTTATGTTAATACAGTAGAATAAATAAAGAGGGACACTCCCATTCTCATGTAACACCATTTTTAGAAGAAATGAAGCTCGTGAAGGCATACGAAACAAATAATTTTCTACAGTTACCCCTAGTAACACATTTTCTCTGATGTTGGACTAGAGAAAATGTAATTCTTGCCGTCACTCGTACAAGTTGTCTGGCTACCACATCTCATATTTATGTTAAGTTATTCTACTGTGGGGTGTATTTATCATGTTTATATGTTACGTATCAGGTTTATTATATAATTTTGAAAAAAATATCATAGATGGATTAATGAAAATGTGTATACAGTGGTCCCCCGACCTACGATATTATTCCGTTCCTGAGAGCCCATCGTAAGACGAAATGATCGTAGGTTGAATTAATTTTCCCCATAAGAAATAATGGAAATCAAATTAATCCGTGCAAGTCACCCAAAAGTATGAAAAAAAATTTACCAAGTGAAATATACGTTTTCTATTTTACTCTACAAAACGAAGAATAAACGACACTTACCTTTATTGAAGATGCAGCAATGACTGATGAGACACTGTGTCCTGGGAGTGCCTTTTCCTCGTGAGTAATGTAGGTCCTGTTTGGCATTTTCTTCCATAACAGGCCTTATCACACTGTGTATGCCACTACGATTCTTAAATCTTTCAAACCAACCTTTGCTGGCCTTAAATTCACCAATATGAGCACTAGTTCCAGGCATTTTTTTCCTCTTCAGCTGGGTGTTAGTCGACTGGTGTGGGTCGCATCCTGGGAGACAAGATTAACCCTTTCAAGCTCCCCAGGCCCTCTCCGAGACTTGTTCTCAGGGTCCCCAAATTAAAAAAAAAATTGTTTCTTAGGAAAAGATAGAGAATCTTTTCCTGATCATAATGACACCAAAAGTATGAAATTTGATGGAAAACTTACGGAATTATGCTCTTGCGAAGTTAGTGGTCTTGACGATGTTTATGTATTGGCGATTTTGCCCACTTTGAGCCCTATTTTCGGCCAATTCCACTGTACTAGTCGACAAAAATCATAACTATTTTGCTAGAACTCCATTTTTTCTATCGAATGAGTACAAGAAACCACCCATTTACCGATTTCAACTATCCAATAAAGTGGTCAGAGTTTAGCAATTTTGCCAATTTCACACAAATTTCAAAAGATGCCAATTTCTGAATAGGGTCTAGAATAAACAAGAAAGACATTCCTGGCACTAAAATAAGTTCTCTGTTCGTTAGTCACATTCCCAGGCCCCTCTTATATTTCTTTGGCTTTCCACTTTGAATTTTTATTCTTACAAAAAATAGAAGATTTACTGTTATGCAGACTACTGCATTAGTGTAGAAATAGTACAAATAATATCAGCGCACTTGTGAAAGAATATTAGACTCACCAGTTGACGTGTATTGGATGCTTGGCATGATTTGTTTACTTTTGAACTTTGGTAAAAATCGAACATTTCTGCTACTTTGAGCTCAATTACAAGGTACTTTTCATTGTAAAACCAGTCAAAATCATCTCAATTTCTGTAATATGTCTTCCATTCTATAAAATGAGACCAGGAAAACTAGAATACAACAATAAATACCATACGAAAATACAGTGCAAAGTCGCTGTTTTAATCCAAAAAACACGGTCAATTTTTTTTTTTCTCATTACACACTGTGTGCTGCAGGATTTTTTTTATACTGTGCACACTGACCACATAGACCCATTCTTTCATATGTAGGCCTACCAGGTTTCTCTCACTAGATTTGAGGGCGCTAGAATTTAGGCGTACTAGTACGTCAAAAACCCTGAGGCATAAGCCGTACTAGTACGGCTGAAACCCTGAAAGGGTTAAGGACCCAATGGGAATAAGTTAGACAGTCCTTGATGACACACTGACTTTTTTAGGTTATCCTGGGTGGCTAACCCTCTAGGGTTAATTGTTTCTTGGTATTCTCGATAAGTCACACCAATAACGGTGCTACAGCACCAGCTGATGGTGCTAAAGCATCAGCAGCTGACAGTGCTACAGCAGCAGCAGCTGATGGTGCTACACAGCAGGGTAGGGCGCAGCAGCAGCAGCTGATGGTGCTACAGCAGCAACAGCAGCTGATGGTGCTACAGCATCAGCAGCTGACGGTGCTACAGCAGCAGCAGCTGACTCTGCTACAGCAGCAGCAGCAGCTGACAGTGCAGCAGCAGCAGCTGAGTCCTACAGCAGCAGCAGCTGCTGATGGTGCTACAGCAGCAGCAGCAGGTGACGGTGCTACAGCAGCAGCAGCAGCTGATGGTGCAACAGCAGCAGCAGCTGACAGTGCTACAGCAGCAGCAGCAACTGATGGTGCTACAGCAGCAGCAGCAGCTGACGGTGCTACAGCAGCAGCAGCTGACAGTCCTACAGCAGCAGCAGCAGCTGATGGTGCTACAGCAGCAGCAGCAGCTGACGGTGCTACAGCAGCAGCAGCAGCAGCAGCAGCTGATGGTGCAACAGCAGCAGCAGCTGACGGTGCTACAGCAGCAGCAGGAACTGATGGTGCTACAGCAGCAGCAGCTGACGGTGCTACAGCAGCAGCAGCAGCAGCAGCTGACGGTGCTACAGCAGCAGCAGCTGATGGTGCTACAGCAGCAGCAGCTGATGGTGCTACCAGCACAGCAGCAGCTGACGGTGCTACAGCTGAGCAGCAGCAGCAGCAGCAGCAGCAGCTGATGGTGCTACAGCACCATCGGCTGCTGCTGAAAGTGCTGTCTAGTTGGCACTAGAAGCTTTCTTTGGGCTCATGGTGGCTTATTTAGCAGTTAGAAGCACTAAAAATACTGGAATAATACAAAATATTCCTAATGTATGCTTGGGAGTGACCGCTCTGGCTTATAAACATTGGCACACTAACTGAAGGCAGGCCAGCTGAGGTGCGCTCGGGCGGACAGACATGTGGATGCGTACCGGAAGAATGCTGTAGGTCGCGTTTTTCAATGTATACATCGGGGTCAAATTTTTACGCTGAAAAGCATCGTAGGTTGGTTTTAATGTAGGCTGGGGACATCGTATGTCGGGGGTCCACTGTATTTACATAATATACGACATTTAATGAGAATCAGTGATTATTACTATTCTTATTATCATTACTAATATGGCATCTCAAGACATAAGACACTCTTACTGATTTTAATGTGTACCTGCATGTCAGCACAGTGTGTACGTTTATTTAAGTACAAGTATACATAAGTATAATTATCAGCGTATACATAAAATATGAAATAACTTTCAAAAACACTTGAAATTTTGGAATTTCCAGATATAATGGAGAGATGTGGTGCTTACAGAGCTCACGGAGAATTTAAACAAACTGGGTGGGGGAGTCGTATAGTAAGTTTTGGTCATAATTTGAAATGTCTGTATTAGCAGAACGCCATGAAGCAAAATGCCATAAAGCGGGGCCCTACTGTACATTGGACCCTCAGGTAATGGTGGCATCGGCTAATGCCAAAATCGGATAGTGGTGTGTTTTTGCATCAAAGTATTGGCTCGGCTAATGCCCAAGAACTCGGTTAAGGGCATTCGTCCCAAATGTGTCCGCCTATCCGCCCGGCCTGAGTTGCCCTGCCTTCAGCTAGTGTGCCATTGTTTACAAGCCAGAGAGGACGATTCCACACATACCTGTGATACATTTTGTATTATTCCATTGTTTTTAGTATTTGTAACTGCTAAATAAGCCACATGGGCCCAAAGAAAGCTTCTAGTGCCAACCCTGTGGTAAAAAGGGTGAGAAATACTATTGAATTAAGGAAAGAGATCATCGCAAAGTATGAAAGTGAAGTGCATGTCTCTGAGTTGGCCAGGTTATATAAGAAACCCCGTTTAACCATCACTACTACCTTGGCCAACAAAAAGGCAATCAAGGAAGCTGTTGTTGCAAAAGGTGCAAGTATGCTTACAAAACAGAGATCGCAAATACTCGAAGATGTGCAGAGACTTGTTGGTGTGGATAAACGAGAAACAATTATCAGGAGATAGTGTTTCTCAGTCAATAATATGTGAAAAGGCAAGGAAGTTGCATGATGATCTCATTAAGAAAATGCCTCAAAATAGTGCTGCTGCTGATGAATTTAAGGCCAGCAAAGGCTGGTTTGAGAGATTTAAGATTCGTAGTGGCATACACAGTGTGGTAAGGCATGGTGAGGCTGCCAGTTCTGACAAAAAAGTGGCTGAAAAATATGTGCAGGACTTTAAGGGGTACATAGAGACTGAACAATTAAAACCCCAACAAGTGTTCACCTGTGATGAAACAGGCCTGTTTTGGGAGAAAATGCCCAACAGGACCTACATTACTCAGGAGAAATAGGCACTCCCAGGACACAAGCCTATAAAAGACAGGCTAACTCTCATGTTTTGTAGCAATGGTAGTGGGGATTACAAAGTGAAGCCTTTACTGGAGTATCACTCTGAAACTCCCAGAGTGTTCAAGAAAAACTATGTTGTCAAGACTAAATTGTGTGTGATGTGGAGAGCAAACAGTAAGGCATGGGTCACTAGGGACATTTTCCTTGACTGGTTCTATGATGTGTTTGTCCCCACTGTGGAAAAATACCTCCTGGAAAAGAAATTGTCACTCAAGTGCCTCCTAATAATGGACAGTGCTCCTGCTCATCCTCACGACTTGCAAGAGCAAATTGTGGGCGAGTTGAGCTTCATCAAAGTGAAGTTTTTGACTTCTAATACCACTCCTCTCCTCCAGTCCATGGACCAGCAGGTCATTTCAAACTTCAAAAAACTGTACACCAAAGCAGTGTTTCAAAAGTGCTTTGAAGTGACCTCAGACACTGAATTGACCCTAAGAGAGTTCTGGAAAGATCACTTCAGTATCCTCAGTTGCATAAACCTTATAGGTAAGGCTTAGGAGGGAGTGACTTGCAGGACTTTGAACTCTGCTTAGAGAAAACTGTGACCAGAATGTGTACAAGAGAGGGATTTTGAAGGGTTTGGGGCTAACCCTGAGGAGCCTATACCAGTTGTGGAATCTACTGTCATTGGAGAAGTGCATGGGGTTTGAGGTTAGTGGCGAGGATGTGGAAGAGTTGGTGGAGGATGACGATGAAGAACTAATCACTACAGAGCTGCAAGAGCTTCAGGTGCAACAGCAACAGATCACAGCTCAGGAATATGCTTCAGAGGAGGAGGAAGAGAGATGGAGGAAGTTGCCTTCGTCAAAGATTAAGGACATTTGTACAATGTAGACAAAGGTGCAAGCATTTATGGATGAACATTATCCTGACACAGCTGTTGCAAGCCGTATTGGCAACATGTACAATGACACTCTTGTGTCCCATTTTAGGGAAATCTTAGAGAGATGCCAAAAACAGAGCTCTCTGGACAGATATTTTGTGCGACAGGGATCCAGTGACACTCAAGCTGGTCCTAGTGGCATTAAAAAACAAAGACAGGAGGTAACCCCAGAAAAGGACTTGTTACCTGAAGTCTTTATGGAAGGGGATTCCCCTTCCAAACAATAGTGCACCTCCATCTTCTCCCCTCCTCCTGTCTCATCAGTAAGTCCACAACAAAGGTAAGTGTCATTTCAGTATTGTTTATTGTGCATGTCTCATTGTTTTCTGTGTAGGGAAATGTATATTTCATGTAAAAAATTATTTTGTTTAATACTCTTGGGTGTCTGGAATGGATTAACCCTTTCAGGGTCGAGAGGCCCTCTCTTAAACTTGTTTTCGAGGTCGAAAATTTTTCGGAAAAAAAACAAATTAATTTTTCTTGTGAAATGATAGAGAATCTTTTCCCAATCGTAATGACACCAAAAGTATGAAATTTGATGGAAAACTTACAGAATTATGCTCTCACAAAGTTAGCGGTCTCAACGATGTTTACGCATCGGTGATTTCGGCCACTTTGAGCCATATTTTCGGCCAATTGCTGTGTACTAGTCAACAAAAATCATATTTATTTTGCTAGAACTCCATTTTTTTATCGAATGAGTACAAGAAACCACCCATTTACCAATTTCAACTATCCAATAAAGTGGTTAGAAATTGCCAATTTCACACAAATTTCAGAAGATGCCAATTTCCAAACAGGGTCCAGAATAAAAAAGACAGACATTCCTGGCACTAAAATAACAAGTTCTCTGTTCGTTAGTCATGTCCCCAGGCCCCACTTATATTTCTTTTGCTTTCCACTTTGAATTTTTATTCTTACAAAAAATAGAAGATTTACTGTTATGCAGAATACTGCATTAGTGTAGAAATAGTATAAATAATATCAGCACACTTGTGAAAGAATATTAGACTCACCAGTTGACGTGTACTGGACGCTTGGCATGATTTGTTTACTTTTGAACTTTGGTAAAAATTGAACATTTCTGCTACTTTTCATCGTGAAACCAATCAAAATCATTTCAATTTCTGTAATATATCTTCCATTCTATAAAAGGAGACCAGGAAAACTAGAATACAACCATAAATACCATACAAAAATACAGTGCAAAGTCGCTGTTTTAATCCAAAAATATGGTCAAAGTTTTTTTTTTTCTCATTACGCACTGTGCTGAAGGATTTTTTTTTTTTTACTGTGCACACTGACCACATAGACCCATTCTTTCATATGTAGGCCTACCAGCTTTCTCTCGCTAGATTTGAAGGTGCTAGAATTTAGGCGTTCTAGTACGTCAATAACCCTGGTGCGTAAGCTGTACCAGTATGTCGAAAACCCTGAAAGGGTTAATTGGGTTTCCATTATTTCTTATGGGAAAAATTAATTCGGCTAACGTCCAAATTGGTTAAAGGCAATCTCTCTGGAATGGATTAATTCCGTTACTCAAGGGCCCACTGTATAAGGGAACAGCATTAACAATATCATCATGATTTATAAGTAATCAGCTATTTTTTTTTTATCTAGTGCAATAATTTAATATATTTTACCTGACATCTGAACTTCTGTAGTCATTAAGACTATCTGATAAAGATACAGTACACTACCAAAGAAAACAAGCTTACATAAACATTCCATACTCCTCCTCCTGCCACCTGGCTATACACGTTTCCTTCATCAGAATACAGAAGAGAAATCACCTAAAAAGAAAAAAAACTTTATTATCAAATATGAACTTACTCTCTCTCCTATGTGATTGCCAATGAAAATACATTGCACTGCTCAATTTTGCTAAGTTATCCTAGATTAAATCAGAATAATTTACCACCAATGTATACATAAAACAATTTATGCTTACTGGCCATTGTATAAATGTATAATACTATCTGTAAAACAGTATGCAGTTAACCTGAATATGGCTGATCTCATTTTGCTTAACAAAAGAAACAATGTTCATCAGTTAAAAACATTAGGTCATTAATATAAAAAAAAAATATACTTGCCTTATGAAGGACTTGACCTGCAGAGATTATAGTCTCTCTTATGAAAATGAATGTTGTTGATTTTTGGAAGCATCTGACATGAGTCGCTATCCACTGAGTGAAGTTCCCTACAACAGGCACTGTTAAGACTGCACATAAGAAAGAACATGTTTTAGTTTATTTCACTAATATAATCTTATTAATACTGAAAGATGAGGTGAACCATAGCACTGATAAGGGGAAAAAAGTGGGTGGTGCATCAAGGCATCCATAGAGTAAAGGATGTTATCCATGGAGGCAAAAAATAAAATGTATAAGAGTACAGTGGTACCAACACTCTAATATGGGTGTGAAGCATGGGTTGCGAATGTTGAAGTGAGGAGAAAGCTGGAGGCTGTGGAGATGTCGTGTCTGAGTGCAATGTGTGGTGTGAATATTATGCAAAAAATTCATAGTTTGGAGATTAGCAGCAGGTGCAGGATTACTAAAAGTATTATGCAGAGGGCTGAGGAGGGGATGTTGAGGTGCTTTGGACATTTAGAGAGGATGAAGCAAATTAGGATAATTTGGAGGATGAATAAATCTGTAGTGGAGGGGAGGTGGGGTAGGACTCACCCTAGGAAAGGTTGGAGGGAGGGAGTAAAGAAGATTTTGTATGTGAGAGGCTTGGTCATCCAGCAAGTGTGTGAGAGCATGTTAGATATGAGTGGAGGCTTCTTCTTCATAGATTTGCTATTACTGCCAGCCCTGGTCTCTGCCAGTTGGCGACCCGGCTTTGGCTCCCTATCGCGGGAGTGTCTGAGACATACGTCTGCCAAGGGAGGAGGTACAAGTACCTCATCATCTTCTGAGACCAGCCATTCCCAGGCCTGGCCCCATTCCCCACCCTCATGGGGCTCGTAGGGAGAAGCTAGGCACCTTTGGTCACTAACCCTGCCCCCCCATGGGCGGGATTAGTGGCAACCGAAGGTGCTGCATAGGCAGCAAGGACTTCAGGATGCTTTTGGAGCCACACCCCAGCTTTGGCTGCAGCCCAGGAGCTGAGGAAGCTCAGGAATGCCTCTTGCTGTGTGTGCTGACTACTGCTGCCTCTTCACTTGTCTGTTGCACTCCTTGGTTGCTCGCCGCCTTCTTCTTGAGTGGAGGCAAATGGTTTTTGGCCTTGACAAGCTGTTGGAGTGTGAGCAAGGTAACATTGATGAAGGAATTTAGGCAAACTGGTTAGTTGGACTTGAGTCCTGGAGGGGGTAAGTACAGTGCCTACAGTCTGGAGGGGTGGGGATATTTGAAGTCTGGAGGGGCATCTGAACAGTAGTGTCAGTGCACCGCTGGCAAGACAGTGATAATGTGAGCGATGGTGAAAGTGTTTCTTCTTTTTAGGGCGATGGCCAGTGTTAAAAAAAAAATGCTGTATAACAAAAATAGTTTGCCAGTTTTTCCCATAAGCAGACTAGACAAACAGCTTTCTGATAACATTAAAAGCAGCTGTTGTTTTTGAGACTTGATGTCCCCTTTTATGAGTGTGAGTGTATGTGTACTCACCTATATGTGGCTGCAGAGGTCAAGTCTCAGCCCCTGGCACAACCTCTTCACTGGTTGCTGCTAGGTTCACTCTTTCCTAGCTTTAAGAGCCTTATCATACTTCTTCTTAAAACTCTGAATTAATCCTGCCTTTATCATTTCACTCTCCAAGTCATTCCACTTCCTGACTACTCTGAGGCTGAAGAAATACATCCTAACATCCCTATGACTCACCTGAGTTTTCAACTCTCAGTTGTGCCCTCATATTCCTTGCCACACTGTGAAATCTGTTGTTCAATGACTTTTTGACTTTGAGTAACCCTTCTTCAAAAATTAGCCAATGAGAACCTCTGGGCTGAGAGAGAGAGAGAGAGATCTACAAGGTAAGGATATCAACCCCTTCCATGGCTTAGGTCACCATTCATGACTTGTGGGGGAATTTACCCTATGAAATACTGAAGAATTTGTGTTAGTCACTTCTCAAACTGTTGAAGGATGTCCTAAAGTGCAAGGGACAACCTATTTTGTGGTTGTAATTTTAGAGGGGGGCCAGAGTATGTGTACAGGTACAGAAACCTAGGCTTCACTTCTTATCTGTTAATCAGTAAGCATGTTTATGTACAATATTTATCAACCTGAAGCTATAGACCTCTTTAAGGTTGGCTCCTTGTCGTGGTAAAGAGGCTATCAGTCTGAGGAATTGGACCCCTTGGTCTTCTTCCTCCAACTGAACCTAATTACCCCCCCAATCCCCCCTTCCCTATCCCTTCCTCCCCATACCTTCCCTTTTTTCCCTTCATTACCCTCTCCCAACCCTCCCATTTTTCCCTGCCCCATTTGTAGCCTCTGGGATCCTTCCCTCTGGCATTGTGGTTTCTCGGTGGGAGGTGGTGTGCTGGGGTTCGTCCCCCTTCACATGGTTCCTCGGGAGTGAGGTAGTTTGCTGTGGAATCCGAATTGTCTGAGGATGCCCTACTCCCTTCCCGGTTTCTGGGTCGTGGGCGGGGTGTCCTTCGGATAACGGGTGTATCTCCGGAAGCTGCCTGTCGGTTCTGAGGGGGTGGCAGCCAAAGGAGGTATGCTTCGTGGCGGGTTTCCGATTGTCCTTTCTTTTGTCCGCCGAGGTAGCTCGGTAGATGTGAGGCTGCTATCCTGGAGCGCTGGTTTACTGGCATGAAGGGTAGGGTATGGCATGGGTTCCATGCTGCATCTTCTCTTCACCGCCAGTGGGCTCGAGGCCATCTTGGATAAGGGGGGGGAGCTTTCAGCCCCTCCATACCTCCCAGCGACTGTCCCTCCACTGTCCCTCTTTTTTTTTCTTACCTTCTTTCTTTTTCTCTTAATTAAAATAACAAGAAAGGAGATATCACAAAAGATGCACCTATTATTATGGAATCTTCACTCAGTGTAACCCTTCCTCCCTCGAGGCCCCATTCTGATCCCACACCCTGTTCTGACCTGGCTTCGTTATCAGACCATTCTCTTGACTCTACTCATACCCCTGTACCTTCTGCCAGTGATGCTTCATCACCTGCTTCAAGTGCTGTGGTGTCACCTGTTTCTGTTCATGCCCCTGCTTCAGCACCTT
>NC_069405.1:75695595-75752795 GCF_026875155.1 Cherax quadricarinatus
GAGGGAAGGACCCCAGAGCTACAAATGGGGAGGGAAAAATGGGAGGGTTGGGAGAGGGTAATAAAGGGGAAAAAAAAAGGGAAGGTATGGGGAGGAAGGGATGGGGAAGGGGGGATTGGGGGGGTAATTAGGTTCAGTTGGGAGGAAGAAGACCAAGGGGTCCAATTCCTCAGACTGATAGCCTCTTTACCACGACAAGAGCCAACCTTAAAGAGGTCTATAGCTTCAGGTTGATAAATATTGTACATAAACATGCTTACTGATTAACAGATAAGAAGTGAAGCCTAGGTTTCTGTACCTGTACACATACTCTGGCCCCCCCCCTCTAAAATTACAACCACAAAATAGGTTGTCCCTTGCACTTTAGGACATCCTTCAACAGTTTGAGAAGTGACTAACACAAATTCTTCAGTATTTCATAGGGTAAATTCCCCCACAAGTCATGAATGGTGACCTAAGCCATGGAAGGGGTTGATATCCTTACCTTGTAGATCTCTCTCTCTCTCTCAGCCCAGAGGTTCTCATTGGCTAATTTTTGAAGAAGGGTTACTCAAAGTCAAAAAGTCATTGAACAACAGATTTCACAGTGTGGCAAGGAATATGAGGGCACAACTGAGAGTTGAAAACTCAGGTGAGTCATAGGATGTTAGACGTATTTCTTCAGCCTCAGAGTAGTCAGGAAGTGGAATGACTTGGAGAGTGAAATGATAAAGGCAGGATTAATTCAGAGTTTTAAGAAGAAGTATGATAAGGCTCTTAAAGCTAGGAAAGAGTGAACCTAGCAGCAACCAGTGAAGAGGTTGTGCCAGGGGCTGAGACTTGACCTCTGCAGCCACATATAGGTGAGTACACATACACTCACACTCATAAAAGGGACATCAAGTCTCAAAAACAACAGCTGCTTTTAATGTTATCAGAAAGCTGTTTGTCTAGTCTGCTTATGGGAAAAACTGGCAAACTATTTTGTTATACAGCATTTTTTTTTTTAACACTGGCCATCGCCCTAAAAAGAAGAAACACTTTCACCATCGCTCACATTATCACTGTCTTGCCAGCGGTGCACTGACACTACTGTTCAGATGCCCCTCCAGACTTCAAATATCCCCACCCCTCCAGACTGTAGCACTGTACTTACCCCCTCCGGACTCAAGTCCAACTAACCAGTTTGCCTAAATTCCTTCATCAATGTTACCTTGCTCACACTCCAACAGCTTGTCAAGGCCAAAAACCATTTTGCCTCCACTCAAGAAGAAGGCGGCAAGCAAACCAAGGAGTGCAACAGACAAGTGAAGAGGCAGCAGTAGTCAGCACACACAGCAAGAGGCATTCCTGAGCTTCCTCAGCTCCTGGGCTGCAGCCAAAGCTGGGGTGTGGCTCCAAAAGCATCCTGAAGTCCTTGCTGCCTATGCAGCACCTTCGGTTGCCACTAATCCCGCCCATGGGGGGGCGGGTTAGTGACCAAAGGTGCCTAGCTTCTCCCTACGAGCCCCATGAGGGTGGGAATGGGGCCAGGCCTGGGAAGGTGCCAGAAGATGTGAGGTACTTGTACCTCCCCCTTGGCGAGTATGTCTCAACACCCCCGCGTAGGGACCAAAAGCCGGGTCCCAACGGGCAAAACCCAGGGGGGCAGTAATAGCAATCATGAAGAAAAGCCTCCACTCATACAAACAGCTCTCACACATTGTATGCCCAAGCCCTCAATACAAAATTTTTCTTTACTCCCTCCCTCCAATTTTTCCTAGGTGACCCTCCCCCACCTCCCCCCCACACGATTTATTCTCCCCCAAATTACCCTTTTTGCTTCATCCTCTCAAAAGCCAAAAGCACCTCAACACCCCCTCCTCACCCTCTGCATAATACTTTTGAACCCTCACCTGGCTAATCCCCAAAACTATAATTTTTTGCATAATTCACCCACACATGCACTCGACACACTCTCCACAGCCCCAGTTTTCTCCTCATTTCAACATTTCGAAACCCCAGCTTCACACCCATATTAATTTTGGTACCACTGTCTCTTATACTTTTTATTTTTTCCCTCCATATAACTCCTTTATCTAGGGGCCCTTGATACCACCCATTTTTTTCCCCTTATCAGTGCTAGGGTTTCATCACTTCATTTTTAAAATAAGATTTATTAGTGAATAAACTAAAACAGGGTTCTTTTTTAGTGCATTTTAAACAGTGCCTGTTGTAGGAATTCATCAGTGGAAAACCTCATGTCAATTTTCCCAAAAAAATAAACAACATTCATTTTCATAAAGAGACTAAATCTCTGCATCAACCTTAAATAAGGCAAGTATATTTTTTTTTTTTATTAAGACCTAATGTTTTTAATTTTGAACATTGTTTCTTTTTTTAAGCAAAAAAGATCACCATATTCATTAACTCTTTTTTTTACAGATATAAAAATACATTTATACAATGGCCAGTAAGCAAAATTGTTTTATGTTACGGTGGTAAATTATTTATTTTAAACTAGGGTAACTTTGCAAAATTGAGCAGTGCAAGTATTTTCATTGGGGAATCACATAGGAGAGAGAGTAAATTCTATTTGAAAAATAAATTTTTTTCTTTTTAGGGGATTTTCTTTTGTATTCGATGAAGAACGTGTAACCCGGGGCAGGAGGAGGAGTAGGAAGTTTTTTAAAAATTGTTTTCTTGGTAGTTTAAAGTATCTTTACAGATAGTCTTAAGACTACAGAAGTTTGTGTCAGGTAAAATATATTAAAAATTTTTGCATAGATAAAAAAAAAAAAAAAAGCTGATTACTTTAAACATGATGAATTGTTAATGCTGTTCCCTTTTAACAGGGGGCCCCTTTAGAACGGAAAATTAAACCCCTTTCCAGAGAGATTGCCTTTAACCAATTTTGGATTAGCCGAATTAATTTTTCCATAAAAATAAGGGAAACCCCAATTAACCCCTTTTAGGGGTTTTTACATACTGGGACAGCTTACGCACCAGGGGTTTTTACGTACTAGAACCCTAATTCTACACCTTCAAATCTACGAGAGAAAGTGGTAGGCCCACATAAAGAATGTCATGTGGGGCAGTGTGCACAGTAAAAAAAAAAAAATCCTCAGCACAGTGCGTAATGAGAAAAAAAAAAAATTTGCCATTTTTTTGGATTAAAAAAGCGACTTTCACTGTATTTTTGTATGGTAATTTTTTTGGGTTTTTTATTTCCCGGCTCCTTTTAGAATGGAATAAATTACAGAAATTGAAAGATTTTATTTGGTTTTACATGAAAGTCAGAAATTTTTAATTTTTTCCAAGTTCAAAAATAAACAAATCATGCCAAGCGTCCAGTACACGTCAACTGGTGAGTCTAATATTCTTTCACAAGTGTGCTGATATTATTTATACCACTTTTACACTAATGCAGTAGTCTGCATAACAGTAAATCTTCTATTTTTTGTAAGAATAAAAATTCAAAGTGGAAAGCAAAAGAAATATAAGTGGGGCCTGGGGACATGACTAACAACAGAGAACTTGTTATTTTAGTGCCAGGAATGTCTGTCTTTTTTATTCTGGACCCTGTTTGGAAATTGGCATCTTCTGAAATTTGTGTGAAATTGGCAATTTCTAACCACTTTATTGGATAGTTGAAATTGGTAAATGGGTGGTTTCTTGTACTCATTCGATAAAAAAAATGGAGTTCTAGCAAAATAAATATGATTTTTGTTGACTAGTACACAGCAATTGGCCGAAAATATGGCTCAAAGTGGCCGAAATCACCGATGTGTAAACATCGTTGAGACCGCTAACTTTGTGAGAGCATAATTCTGTAAGTTTTCCATCAAATTTCATACTTTTGGTGTCATTACGATTGGGAAAAGATTCTCTATCATTTCATAAGAAAAATTAATTTGTTTTTTTTCCGAAAAATTTTCGACCTCGAAAACAAGTTTAAGAGAGGGCCTCTCGACCCTGAAAGGGTTAATCCATTCCAGACACCCAAGAGTATTAAACAAAATAATTTTTTACATGAAATATACATTTCCCTACACAGAAAACAATGAGACATGCACAATAAACAATACTGAAATGACACTTACCTTTGTTGTGGACTTACTGATGAGACAGAGAGGAGGGAGAGAAGATGGAGGTGCACTATTGTTTGGAAGGGGAATCCCCTTCCATAAAGACTTCAGGTAAACAAGTCCCTTTTCTGGGTTACCTCCTGTCTTTGTTTTTTTAATGCCACTAGGACCAGCTTGAGTGTCACTGGATCCCTGTCGCACAAAATATCTGTCCAGAGAGCTCTGTTTTTGGCATCTCTCTAAGATTTCCCTAAAATGGGACACAAGAGTGTCATTGTACATGTTGCCAATATGGCTTGCAACAGCTGTGTCAGGATAATGTTCATCCATAAATGCTTGCACCTTTGTCTACATTGTACAAATGTCCTTAATCTTTGAGGGAAGGCAACTTCCTCCATCTCTCTTCCTCCTCCTCTGAAGCATATTCCTGAGCTGTGATCTGTTGTGTTGCACCTGAAGCTCTTGCAGCTCTGTAGTGATTAGTTCTTCATCGTCATCCTCCCACCAACTCTTCCACATCCTCGCCACTAACCTCAAACCCCATGCACTTCTCCAAGGGACAGTAGATTCCACAACTGGTATAGGCTCCTCAGGGTTAGCCCAAACCTTCAAAATCCCTCTCTTGTTAACATTCTGGTCACATTTTTCCCTTAAGCAGATTTCAAAGCCCTGCAAGTCACTCCCTCCTAAGCCTTCCCTTATAAGGTTTATGCAACTGAGGATACTGAAGTGATCTTTCCAGAACTCTCTTAGGGTCAATTCAGTGTCTGAGGTCACTTCAAAGCACTTTTGAAAACTGCTTTGGTGTACAGTTTTTGAAGTTTGAAATGACCCGTGGTCCATGGACTGGAGGGAGAGGAGTGGTATTGAAGTCAAAAACTTCACTTTGATGAAGTCAACTCGCCCACATTTGCTTTCAGTCGTGAGGATGAGCGGAGCACTGTCCATTATTAGGAGGCACTTGAGTGACAATTTCTTTTCCAGGGGGTATTTTTCCACAGGGGGGGACAAAACATCATAGAACCCGTCAAGAAAATGTCCCTAGTGACCCATGCCTTACTGTTTGCTCTCCACATCACACACAATTTAGTCTTGAAAACATAGTTTTTCTTGAACACTCTGGGAGTTTCAGATGTACCCAGTAAAGGGCTTCACTTTGTAATCCCACTACCATTGCTACAAAACATGAGAGTTAGCCTGTCTTTTATAAGGCTTGTGTCCTGGGAGTGCCTATTTCTCCTGAGTAATGTAGGTCCTGTTGGGCATTTTCTCCAAAACAGGCCTGTTTCATCACAGGTGAACACTTGTTGGGGTTTAATTGTTCAGTCTCTATGTACCCCTTAAAGTCCTGCAATATTTTTCAGCCACTTTTTTGTCAGAACTGGCAGCCTCACCATGCCTTACCACACTGTGTATGCCACTACGAATCTTAAATCTCTCAAACCAGTTTTGCTGGCCTTAAATTCATCAGCAGCAGCACTATTTTGAGGCATTTTTTAATGAAAATCATCATGCAACTTCCTTGCCTTTTCACATTATTGACGAGAAACACTATCTCCTGATAATTGTTTCTCGTTATCCAAAACCAACAAGTCTCTGCACATCTTCGAGTATTTGCGATTTTCTGTTTTGAAAAGCATACTTGCCCCTTTTTGCAACAACAGCTTCCTTGATTGCCTTTTTGTTGGCCAAGGTAGTAGTGATGGTTAAACGGGGTTTCTTTATAACCTGGCCAACTCAGAGACATGCACTTCACTTTCATACTTTGCGATGATCTCTTTCCTTAATTCAATAGTATTTCTCACCCTTTTTACCACAGGGTTGGCACTAGAGCTTTCTTTGGGCCCATGTGGCTTATTTAGCAGTTACAAATACTAAAACAATGGAAAATACAAAAGTATCAAGGTATGTGTGGAATCGTCCTCTCTGGGTTGTAAAAAAAATGGCACCTAGCTGAAGGCGGCAACTCAGGCCGGGCGGATAGGCGGACACATTTGGGACGAATTTCCCTTAACCGAGTTCTTGGGGATTAGCGAGCCCAAAACTTTGATGCAAAAACACACCACTATCCGATTTTGGCATTAGCCGATGCCCCACCATTACCTGAGGGTCCAATGTACAGTAGGCCCGCTTTATGGCATTTTGCTTCATGGCGTTCTGCTAATTTCAGACATTTCAATTATGACCAAAACTTACTATTTCGACTCCCCCACCCAGTTTGTTTAAATTCTCCGTGAGCTCTGTAAAACACCACATCTCTCCATTTATCTGGAAATTCCAAAATTTCAGTGTTTTTGAAAGTTATTTCATATTTTATGTATACGCTGATAATTATACTTTTGTATATTGTACTTAAATAAACGTTCACACTGTGCTGCATGCAGTACACATTAAATCATAAGAGTGTCTTATGTCTTGAGATGCCATATTAGTAATGATAATAAGAATAGTAATAATCACTGATTTCATTAAATGTCGTATATTATGTAAAATACAGTGGACCCCCGACATACGATGTCCCCAGCCACATTAAAACCACCTACGATGCTTTTCAGCGTAAAAATTTGACCCCATGTATACATGAAAACGCGACCTACAGCATTCTTCCGGTATGCATCCACATGTCTGTCCGCCCGAGCGCACCTCAGCTGGCCTGCCTTCAGTTAGTGTGCCAATGTTTATAAGCCAGAGCGGTCACTCCCAAGCATACATTAGGAATATTTTGTATTA
This sequence comes from Cherax quadricarinatus, assembly GCF_026875155.1. Taxonomy (NCBI): domain Eukaryota; kingdom Metazoa; phylum Arthropoda; class Malacostraca; order Decapoda; family Parastacidae; genus Cherax; species Cherax quadricarinatus. The sequence goes on from NC_069405.1 coordinate 75,702,372, forward strand.
TTCCAGTATTTTTAGTGCTTCTAACTGCTAAATAAGCCACCATGAGCCCAAAGAAAGCTTCTAGTGCCAACTAGACAGCACTTTCAGCAGCAGCCGATGGTGCTGTAGCACCATCAGCTGCTGCTGCTGCTGCTGCTGCTGCTGCTGCTGCTGTAGCACCGTCAGCTGCTGCTGCTGCTGTAGCACCATCAGCTGCTGCTGCTGTAGCACCATCAGCTGCTGCTGCTTGGTAGCACCGTCAGCTGCTGCTGCTGCTGCTGCTGTTAGCACCGTCAGCTGCTGCTGCTGTAGCACCATCAGTTCTGCTGCTGCTGTAGCACCGTCAGCTGCTGCTGCTGTGCACCATCAGCTGCTGCTGCTTGGCTGCTGCTGCTGTAGCACCGTCAGCTGCTGCTGCTGCTGTAGCACCATCAGTGCTGCTGCTGCTGTAGGACTGTCAGCTGCTGCTGCTGTAGCACCGTCAGCTGCTGCTGCTGCTGTAGCACCATCAGTGCTGCTGCTGCTGTAGCACTGTCAGCTGCGGGGGTGCTGCTGTTGCACCTTCAGCTGCTGCTGCTGCTGTAGCACCGTCACTGCTGCTGCTGCTGTAGCACCATCCAGCACGCTGCTGTGCTGTAGGACCTCAGCTGCTGTGCTGTCACTGTCAGCTGCTGTGTGCTGTAGCAGGTCAGCTGCTGCTGCTGTGTAGCACCTCAGCTGCTGATGCTGTAGCACCATCAGCTGCTGTTGCTGCTGTAGCACCATCAGCTGCTGCTGCTGTAGCACCATCAGCTGCTGCTGCTGCTGTAGCACCATCAGCTGCTGCTGCTGTAGCACTGTCAGCTGCTGATGCTTTAGCACCATCAGCTGGTGCTGTAGCACCGTTATTGGTGTGACTTATCGAGAATACCAAGAAACAATTAACCCTAGAGGGTTAACCACCCAGGATAACCTAAAAAAGTCAGTGTGTCATCAAGGACTGTCTAACTTATTCCCATTGGGTCCTTAACCCTTTCAGGGTTTCAGCCGTACTAGTACGGCTTATGCCTCAGGTTTTTGACGTACTAGTACGCCTAAATTTCTAGCGCCCTCAAATCTAGTGAGAGAAACTGGTAGGCCTACATATGAAAGAATGGGTCTATGTGGTCAGTGTGCACAGTATAAAAAAAATCCTGCAGCACACAGTGTGTAATGAGAAAAAAAAATTGACGTGTTTTTGGATTAAAACAGCGACTTTGCACTGTATTTCGTATGGTATTTATTGTTGTATTCTAGTTTTCCTGGTCTCATTTTATAGAATGGAAGACATATTACAGAAATTGAGATGATTTTGACTGGTTTTACAATGAAAAAGTACCTTGTAATTGAGCTCAAAGTAGCAGAAATGTTCGATTTTTACCAAAGTTCAAATGTAAACAAATCATGCCAAGCATCCAATACACGTCAACTGGTGGTCTAATATTCTTTCACAGTGCGCTGATATTATTTGTACTATTTCTACACTAATGCAGTAGTCTGCATAACAGTAAATCTTCTATTTTTTGTAAGAATAAAAATTCAAAGTGGAAAGCCAAAGAAATATAAGAGGGGCTGGGAATGTGACTAACGAACAGAGAACTTATTTTAGTGCCAGGAATGTCTTTCTTGTTTATTCTAGACCCTATTCAGAAATTGGCATCTTTTGAAATTTGTGTGAAATTGGCAAAATTGCTAAACTCTGACCATTTTAATTGGATAGTTGAAATCGGTAAATGGGTGGTTTCTTGTACTCATTCGATAGAAAAAATGGAGTAGTTCTAGCAAAATAGTTATGATTTTGTCGACTAGTACAGTGGAATTGGCCGAAAATAGGGTAAAAGTGGGCAAAATCGCCATCATAAACATCGTAAGACCACTAACTTCGAAAGAGCATAATTCCGTAAGTTTTCCATCAAATTTCTATTTTGGTGTCATTATGATCAGGAAAAGTTCTCTATCTTTTCCTAAGAAAAAATTTTTTTTTTTTAATTTGGGGCCCCTGAGAACAAGTCTCGGAGAGGGCCTGGGAGCTTGAAAGGGTTAATCTTGTCTCCAGGATGCGCCCCCAAAGGGGGCTCCCCAGGAAAGGAAAAAATCCTGGCTAGGGGCCCAAATTTTGGTAATAACAAAATTTTAAATTTAAAATCTATGGAAAAATTTTTTTAAAATTTATAAAAAATGACGGAACTTTATACGAAAAACACCCCAAAAAGTGATCATTTTTATTTAATAAAGTGGCGATTCCCCGGAGGGTAAAATAAAAAAACTTTTTCACCTTAAATTTTTTCCATACTGTCTTTTCCGGGTGTTTTACATAAGTTTTTAATTTTTGGAAAATTAAAAACCCCTTTTCCTTCGGGGGAGTGCAGGCCCCCTGTACCTTTTTTCCCCATCTAGATAATCCCTCTTTCCCTAAATCCCTTCATAAAAGTTACAGTAGAATAACTTAACTTAAATATGAGATGTGGTAGCCAGACAACTTGTACGAGTGACGGCAAGAATTACATTTTCTCTAGTCCAACATCAGAGAAAATGTGTTACTAGGGGTAACTGTAGAAAATTATTTCTTTCGTATGCCTTCACGAGCTTCATTTCTTCTAAAAATGGTGTTACATGAGAATGGGAGTGTCCCTCTTTATTTATTCTACTGTATTAACATAAAGACAACTTGTACACAAACGAGACGTGTTCCCCTGGTTTGTCTACAAAACTTGCCTCCACCTGGTTTGTTTACGTAACTCCACACCTGTCCTCTTTCATGTACTCATTGTCTCTCTCTCACATTTATTCGTTTTATCTTGTTTACTCACCTCTGACCTTACATTAACCCTTTCAGGGTCCAGAGGCTAAATCTTAAAGGGTGCACCAGGGTCCAAGAATTTTTGGAAAAAACAAAAATTATTTTTCTTACAGAATTAAAGATAATAACTTTCTGTAGGTAATAAAACAAACAAAAAAATTCTTTGATCAGTAGTTACCGAGATATAGACGCATGAAGTTGACTTTCAGTGACCTGGTGGCGGCAACATCCAGGACTTCCGTAAAGTTGCGTTATTTTATTTTAGGTTTTGTTACTTTTTCTTGTCTTTTCTAATATTTTTTTTTTCCAGTAACTTTTGGGCCAGTGAAATCAATATAATGTATAATGTATAATTATAGGCCAATATCCAACTTACACCCTCTCTCTAAAAATCCTCGAAATAATTAATTCATAAGCGAATCTATTCCTACCCTCATCTATCACAACAACTCAACCCTGTCAATTTGGGTTTCAGGCCTAATAAAATATACAATGATGCTATATACAACATCTAGAACACAGATACACTGCAATAAGAAAAAGAAGTCCCACTGGGGATCTCATAACTTACATAAAGCTTTTGATACAGTTGACATGACTTGCTCCATATAAAATTTTGCTCAATGGGTAAAGAGGGCACTCCCTCACCTACCTATCTTACCTCAAGCAACAGAAAGCAATATTTGTACACAAACGGGCAAACTCTTCCTCACACCAATACAGTTGTGTCCCACAGGGAGGGTCCTAGGCCCTCTTCTCTTCTCATAGACATAAATGACCTACCAAATGCAACGCAACTGCACAAACCACACTATTCAGATGACACTACATACGTCTTCTCTCCCCAAGCCCAGTCACACTAGCCAATACTTTAAATACCGAATTACAGAAATGTATCTACCTGGATGAGTACTAACAAACTTACTCTAAACATTGACAAAACCTACTTCATTCAGTATTGTAACAAGCTACAGACTTCCCTCTTAACTTATGATAAACGGTTTCACCTACACAAACTCCACAGAGGGAAAATTCATAGGAATCCACCTTGATAATAGACTCAAATTTCAACACATATACAACAGAATTCCAAGAAACTTTTCCAAGACCGTAGGCATACTATCGAAGATACGGTATATGTTCCACAGTCAGTCCTCCTGCCCTATATAACTCACTAATTTACCCCTATATCACCTAAGGAATTTGTGCATGGGGCTCAACAACAAAAAACCATTACTCAGACCATTAATTACCCTACAAAAGGCTGCAGTCAAATATGATAAATTCCCACTAAAGGCACACACTCCACCATATTCAAACTCTAAACCTACTCACATTCAAAACATCCATACTTTATTTACTGCACCTACTACATTACGAAGAACACTTATTCTGAATAAACCCTCCTCAAACGTCTCCTTACTACCCTCAACAGAACACACGACCTAACACAAGGCACAGATCACTCTTTGATGTTATCCTCGAGTCCATCTCACCTATGCAAAAACTCAATGCACATAAAAGGGCCCTAAAATTTTATCTGGAATTCATTACCTGTGAATATAAAAAAACATTACCTGTTTATAAAATTCAAGTGTCACTTCTCAAAGACATTACTCACCCACAACTAAATTAAATACGAATAATTGTATCTCATATATGTCTTCCTGTGACCAATCATACTTTATTTTATTGCATTACCTAACAGTATACACCCTTCAACAAATGCTCAGCACCACATAAATGACCATATGACCTGTCTTTGTAATACTCATTGTCTAAATTTTTATCTGTTTTACAATAATGTTTTTACCACGGAATAAATCCATTGCTTAGTTAATCGTAAGTTTAATTTTTAACCTGCCATAATCTTCTGCATACAAGGCTTTTGGTTTGTTACACTGCATAACTTTTGTACTTCCTATCATGTATCAAATAAATAAATAAATAAATAATAAATAAATAAATGTTTTTTAACACATTAACTGCACAAATAAATTTATAATTAATGCTTAAATAACTTGTTTTTTAACAAGTTTAGTTATAAATAAATAATGATGAAAATATTCGTGCGGTTATTTGTTTTGAACACAACGGTACCATATTAGTATATATGGTACAAAGGTACATATGGTACATGGCACCATATGTACAATGTACCATATAGGTACAATGGTAACAATATGTACAATAATACCATATATACAATGGAACCATAGGAACAATGTACCATATGGTACAATGGTCACCATATGGACAATGATACCATATGTACAATGATACCATATGGTATCCTGAGTTTTACCTGGAGAGTTTCCAGGGTCAACACCCCCCGCCCTCTGTGACCAGCCTCCGGTGGATCAATGCCTGATCAACCAGGCTGTTTGCTGCAGCTGCACCCAACCAACGTACAGCCTCAGCCCGCTGATCCGGAACTGACTTTAGTGCTTGTCCAGTGCATTTGAAGACTGCCAGGGTCCCTGTTGGTACCCCCTTATGTGTTGCTGTGAGCAGTTGAACAGTCTCGGGCCCCTGACACTTATTGTATGGTCTCCTTACGTGCTAGTGACACACCTGCTTTTCATTGGGGGATGGGCTTCGTCTGCCAAGTCTTTGCTTTCGTATGAGTGATTTTCGTGTGCAAGTTCGGTACAAGTCCCTCTAGATTTTCCAGTGTATATAATCTTTATCCTCCCCTGCCGTTCCAGGGAATACAGGTTTAGGAAACCTCAAGCGCTCCCAATAATTGAGTTTTAATCGCCGTTATGCGCGCCCTGAAAGTTCTCTGTACATTTTCTAGTCGGCAATTTCACCTGCCTAAAGGTGCTGTTAGTGTGCAGCAAAATTCCAGCCTAGATAGAACAATGGACCTGAAGAGTGTCAACCCCCCCCTCATGGCTGGCCTCCCTAGTTTTGAAGGTTCTCATTATCCATCCTTCATTTTCAGCAGATCGATTGATACAATGTTATGGTCCTTGAAGGTAAGATCCTCCGACATGATACTCCAGTCAATGACGTGGGTTTCGCTCTATTTTGTGGCCAGAATATGTTTTGTACTCTATGAGATTTAATTTCCTCATGTTTACCATATCTGAGTAACTGAAATTTCTCATCGTTGTACTCATAGTGTTTCTGCAGCCCCCCAAAAACCCTGAAAGATTTGGTGATGTCCGCCTGGACTTTGTCAGTGTCTGCATGGAAGACACTGTCATGCAGATTCGGGTTCATCTGCAAATGAAGCACGTGCGTGCTGACATCCTTGGGGGGGTGGTTCCCTAAGTCGATATGAGGATGAGAACAAGATGGGAGCGAGTACTGTGTCTTGTGGAACAGAGCTTTTCAACCTTAGCTCCTCGACATTACTCTGTTTACGACTACTCTCTGTGTTCTGTTTATGAGAAATTATAGACCATCACCGAGTTTTTCCTGTTATCCATTTAGCAAGCAGTTTGTGCGCTATTACGCCATGTCACACTTGTCGAAGGCGTTTCCAAGTCTGTATATATTACATCTGCATTCTTTTGTCTTCTATGCATTTAGGAGCCTGACGAATGATCCAATAGTTGAACAGACACGCGACCTGTTTCTAAACCCCTGATGCCCTTGGGTTGTAACTGATGGGTTTCCGATGGGGTGATTCTTGCCTTCTTAGGACCCTTTCAAGATTTTATATAAAGGAGTTAGTGCATCGGTCTGTAGTTTTCTTTGCTGTTGCTTTACTGCCCCCTTTGTGAGTGGGGCTATTCTGTTGTTTTTATAACTGTGGGGCGACCCCCGGGTCCATTCTCCCTCTCCATAAGATGAAAAGAACGTGAAAGCTCTTGCAGTTCTTGAGGAACACTGAGTCCATAGTCTGGCCCCCCGGGGCAGTGCCAATGGGCATGTCATTTATCGCCTGTTCGAGTCATTTGGGTCAGGATAACATCGGATAGGCTTGTGTTAATCAAATTTTTTGTGGCTCTCTCATAAAAATTCATTTTGATCTCCGACTCTTAGTCTGGTTATCGGCTCCTAAAACTGAGTCATATTGACTTGAGTACTCACTCATTCCTTCAGTCATCTGTGTAGGACCCATCTTGTTAAGTAGGGGCGCCAATACTGGACTTCTCGATTTTGATTTGGCATAGGAGATGATATACTTTGGTTTTCTTTCGATTTCATTTATGGCTATTATTCTCCCGCGAATTCCTGACTCTCAACCTAAAAGGATTCTTTTAGCTAAGTTTCGATGCTTTGCTATTTCTCTGACCAGTGTCTCCCTACGCATTTCAGATTATATTGACCTCTTTTGCCGCTCTGTTATCTTTTCTGTCACCTGTAAAGGAGCCCTGTCTCTTTCTGTTTTACATCTACTCCTCCATTTTTCTTAGAGGAATAAGCCTGTGCATACATCGATGCCACCGAGTAATCTGTTCTAGGCATAATTGGGGTCTGTGTTGCTTAGTATATCTTCCCACTTATATCGGTTAGGACTTGGTTACTTGTCCCACTTAATGTTGTTTTTGTTATGGAAGTTTGAATATTGGTAATGCTTCCCTCGTGACTAATCTCATTATGTCGGCTGGGGCTCCGCGCATACATGACTGACCTCAATTATGTTGTGACTGAGTATATTGTTTTTTTTGTTATGGGAAATTTCTATCAGATCATCATTTTAGTAAGATGAGGTCCTAGTGTATTCTCCATCCTAGTAGGCTCTATTATTTGCTGTTTAAATTGAAATTGTGCAAGAATTTTAAAAGCTCGTTGATTGTGATTTTCAATCAGAGCTGCCTCCTGGAGTATTACTGCAACCAATATTATTTTGCTATATTCTCCATTTTAGTGCCTTAAGTTAAATCCCCAAGAGCAAGAGTTGGGTGCAGAGCTGGAAGTTTACCCAGACCAGTGTCAATTTTTAACAGCTATCTGGAATTGCGGGATGTTGCATCAAGACTTGTAGACAACACAATGACTAGTTTTTTGGTTCTCGACCTTTACCGCTAAAACTTCCACTACATCATTAGGCAATTAGCAGATCTGTGCAAACAAGTTACTCTGCAATGTACATGCCAACCCCCCCCCCCCCTTTTTGCCTGTTCACTCTGTCACATCTGTATAGTTTGTAACCTGGATCCATATTTTTCGTTGTCCAAGTGATCTTTATGTGGTCTCAGTGAAAGTCGCGAAACATTGCCTTTGCCTCTGTTCAACAGTCCCCGATAAAGTATTTTGTTGTTTGTGCTGCTTAGACCCTATATATATGCAAAGAAGAATGTTATCGGACAGGTGTAGTTTGGGTACTGGGGGGGGATTTATTTTTCCAGCATTAGTAACTGTATCTGTGTTTGAGTGGAGGCCATCGACTGTGGTCCACTCCAGGAATGACGATTTGGTGTACCATTTTCTGCCATTTCCTGCCAGTTTTTTTTTTCCTTCCTGAGGCACTAAAAAACCTCTCCCTCTTGAGTGGCTGTGGCTACCCATTTCCCATGGCCTGGATGTTTTGTATCTTTTGTCCCCTTAGATGTTGCCTGGGGGTACAGTGTACCCATATGGTACAACTGTACCATTGGTACTGTTGTAATTCAACACAATAACCACACTAATATGTTCATCATTAATTTGGCTACACTGAATAGTTAACACAAAAAATATGCAAAATGTTGTATACATAATGTTCTATTATATATTTATATATGTACTCACTGGACATGTTCCTAGAGGGGATGACGAAGCCTTAGTCTGGAAACTGCTGAAACAGTGGCATGGTCCCCACTCTACCTCATCTGGGCTGTGCCTCGTGGCACCAACACTCTAATGACCATATGACAGTACCATATGTACAGGGTAACCACATGGGTACAGGTACCAAATAAAGCAAATCAAATTCAAAGTTTTATTCTCGATAAGAATTACAAAAAAAATGTGCGGTTTACAGATTTTGTTGTGTGTTTAATTAATAAAATAACAAATTACAGAGGGACACTAAACACCTAGCATGGCTAGGCATTTTGGCAAACTTAATTATTTCTTAACCCTAAATTATACAAATTGTGAGTTAAGTTGACTAAATACTAAGTGAACGAATAATATTTTGTGAGTTTACATGGTGAAATGCTTTGTAATGCACAATACATATGTCTATATTAGAATCACAACAAACTTGTGACTTGTTAGTGATCATTAATTTTAAGATTAAGATACATGTTTCTGTGCTTAATATCAATGGAATGATGAGGTAAGTTGAACCACCAGTGTTTTTATGTATTATTGAGGGTGTATCAGGGAGATAAGATGTTCTAACGTAGTTTGGAAGGTGATAATGTGGTCCTGCAGTGCTAGAGTTTTTCAGGTAGGTGTCCCAAATTTTAGGGCCTTTTGACAACATTGAATTTTTAAAGGTTACAGACACGGGGGATCCGTAGAGATGTTTGTCTGGTGTTATGCTTGTGGGTCCTGTCACAACCATCAAGAAAGCATTTTAGGTCAAGGATAATATTAGAATTTAAGGTCCTGTATATGTAGATTGCACAGTAGTAAGTGTGGATGTTCTGAACAGGGAGTAAGTTTAGATCTATGAAGAGTGGGGGGGCTGTGTTGCCAGGGATGGGATTTAGGGGATTATTCTTACTGAAAGCTTTTTGTTGAGTTATTATTGGCTTTAGGTGTATTGCTGCAGTTGATCCCCAAGCACAAATAGCATAAGTGAGGTATGGATAAATGAGTGAAAGGTATAGTGTGAGAAGGGCATTTTGCAGCACGTAGTATCGTATCTTGGAGAGGATCCCAACTGTTTTGGATACTTTTTTTGATATGTGTTGGATATGGGTGCTGAAATTCAGGTTGTTGTCGAGGTACAGGCCTAGGAATTTGCCCTCATTATGTCTGGCAATTAGAGTGCTGTTGATCTTAATGTTTAGTTGCGCAGCACCTGCTCTGCTACCAAACATAATATAGTAGGTTTTGTCAGTGTTAAGTGTAAGTTTATTGGCTGTCATCCAAGTTGATATTTTGAGCAGCTCCTCGTTAACAATGGTGTTGAGGGTGGCAAGATTAGGGTGAGAGATGACATAAGTCGTGTCGTCAGCAAAGAGAATGGGTTTCAGGTGTTGGGATACGTTTGGAAGATCATTGATGTAAATGAGGAAGAGCAGGGGTCCAAGGACACTTCCCTGCAAAACTCTAGTATCAAGTGGCTGTGTTGATGATGCTGTGTCTTTAATGGTGACATACTGATACCTATTAGTAAGGTAGGATTTGAAATATGCAAGCGCATGGCCTCTTATACCATAATGGTCAAGTTTGTGGAGTAGGATGCTGTGGTCTACTGTGTCAAAAGCTTTTCTTAGGTCAATAAAAATTCCTAGCGGATATTCCTTATTTTCCAATGCTGTGTAAAGCAGATCTAGCATTTTTACAATTGCATCATTAGTGCTTTTATTTTTCCTGAATCCATATTGGCAGGGGTTGAGTATGTTTTGTGCCGTTATAAATGAATACAGTCTCCTGTGCACAAGTTTCTCGAAGATTTTGGATAGCAATGGTAAGTTTGATATTGGCCTAAGGTTGTTTTACATCTGTCGGGTCACCACCTTTTTAAAATGGTTAACCCTTCTGTTTGATAGTTTTGGAAGGGTGCAGTTTCTAGTACTTTTTAAAAAAGTAGAAATAGCATGCAAAGGGACAGGGGCTGCCGTTTTCAAAAATGGGGGGACATGAATAGTTCCCAGTTTTTTTTAATTGACTTTAACCCCCAGTGACTTCAGGGGGCCATTTGGGGTACATATAGAAGGAATTTTGGGGGAAATTCACATAGATAGCCCCGCAGGGGGCTTTGGTACTGGGATTTTAGCAAATTAATCCTATGGTTGAAAAGTCTTTTTATCTTTTTACTGTTTCAGTGGGATGCAGTGGTGTTTCATTAGTTTTTTTATACAATTTTCTTGTTTTTTTTTTCAGTTTGGGTCCCAAAATCTAAAAGAGTGTTTTCCAGGTCTTTTTTATCTGCTCTTGTGTCATAAATTTGCGGGTAGACAGTTTTTTTTTGGTTTGTTTTTTTAAATTTTTGGTAAAAAACTGATGAATATGTTTAAGAATATCTTTGTGTTTTAACCCCTGTCTATTGCTTTCATATTGGTGTTTCATATCAATGGGTTTAGAATGTGTGGTTAGCCTGGGGAACCAGCCCTTTTTTCGTGATCTGTTTTGTTTTTTATAGAACAATGTTTGTTGTATATCTTTTAATTTGTTAAAAAGAGTGTGTCCCCTCGCAATACCATTGGCCTTTGGGGAAATTTTGTAGGGCCCTCAAAAGTCTCTAGGGCTGTTTTGAAATTCATTATTGGCCTCGTCATAGAACTAAAAGAAATTTTGTTTTTATTCGAGTGGGGCTTACAATGTTTTTTTAAAAAGGTTGGGTTGGTCTGTAGGCTGTCTGTGATTACCCCCGATTTAAGGGGCTAGTATATTTCCTATGTGGTCTTAAAGGTTCCTTGTCTCAGTAGCCCGGGTTTGGTTTTGTTTTTGTTTGGGATGAGAAGTGTGTTTTTCATATTTTTGATGAAAAAAAATTAAGGGGGATCCTATAGGCCCAAAGGTTTTAATTTAAGTCTCCCTAAGAGAAAATGGGGGTGCAAGGGGTACCAATGGTCCGGGGACCATATGGGACAAATACCAAAGGGACAGGGGCCCCCTTGGGGACAATACAGGGGCCCTATGGAAAAAAGTGACCCCGACTTTTTTTTTTTGGGGTTTTCCTAAGATTTTTTTAAAATGCTGCTATGTATGAAATCTATGTAAATGTGTTTGTGTACACCCGAATAAACTTTCCTAAGCACATGGGTGTTGTAAGTTCATTTTTGGTTAAAAAAAAATTTCATAGTTACATAAATAGCAGCATATTTTGGAGAACTTTGGATAACCCAAAAAAGTCAGACAGACTTTTTTCCATTAGGGGCCCTGTACCATAGGGGACAAAGTATATGATAAAAAGTATAAGGGTACAATTACCATATGGTAAATGACCATATGATACACACCATATGGTACCTTTGTACCAAAACCATTGTAATAGGGAAACCATTGTTTTTGAATAGGTAATAGAAAAAAACATATGGTAATATTGTACCTAAATATTGTACCATAGGGTTTCAAAACCAGGAATTCCTTTTTTGATCCACTTCCATCAGTCTTAGAACTGTAATTTTGGGAAAGAGGAGAGTCAGAATTCCCCTGGGGAGTGAGGCTTCCTTCCCGCCGGGCATGGTGAACAACTATTTTTGGCGCGCCCCCACAAGACAGTTGACAATTTTTTTGTATAGTGCAACACTGACCACAAAACCCCCGTCTTTTTAGATGTGGGCCCCTACCACCCTTCTCAAGCAAATTTTAAAAGCTTAAAATTTTTGGCTTATTTCCTACGGTTTTGGACCCACAACTCAAAGCCTTACAACACGGCTTGGCCCCAAAGGGTTGACCAAAATATTTTAAGGTAAGTAATGAGTGAACGAATTTGATTTTTTGCTCTGGAGTTTAAAGTCTAGAAAATTATTTGTAGAGGGGGGTGGCATGGTATGGGGGGCGGGGTATGGCACCCGGGTTGGGCTCCCATACATACCACACTTGATTTCTTACAAAAAAATACACAATTCACCCTAAAATTAAGACAAAATATTTTAAGGAAAAAATAAGTGTATATATTTGTACAGTGGACCCTAAGTTTCGAATTTAACCCTTTAGGATAGTTCAAAAGTCAAAATGTTTGAAAGTTGAACCAATTTTTCCCAAAAGAAATAAGGAAATACAATTAAAACCCTCCAAAAACCCCAAAAAAATTCCAAAAAATACATTTTTTAGAATTACATTTATTTTTTATACACAACAAAACACATAGGAATTAGTAATAGATAGTTTAAAAATTTAAATAAAAGATCATCTGGGAAAATAGGGGGGGGTTTAGGGAGACTTTTTGTTTTGGAAGGGGAAACCCCTTCCATAAAGTTTAAATTAAAATGTCCTTAATTTGGTGGGGTGGTGGATGGTGGGGGGTTTGGTGGTGGTGGGGAGGTGGGGGGGGTGGTGGTGGTGGTGGTGGTGGTGGTGGTGGTGGGGGTGGTGGGGTTTGGGGGGTTGGTGGTTTCTGGCTGGCTGGTGCGGCTGGCTGGCTGGCTGGCTGGCTGGGGGCTGGGTTTGTGGTCTGGGGGCTGGGTGGGGCTGGCTTGGGGGCTGGTCTGGGTCTTGGGGGTTCCTGGTTTTTTTTCGTGGTGGCGGCTCTTCGGGGGGGGGGCCCCCCTGGTCTCCTGCGCGTGGCTCGGGTTTGGGTGGTGGGGCCCTTCGGTGGCTTGGGGGCTGGGTCTGGGGGCCCGGTGGCGGGGCTGGGGGTTTCCGGGTTGGTCTGGTTTCTGGGGCCGGTGGGGGTGGCGGTCTCGGGGGCCCCCTCTCGGCTCGGTTCTGGTCTCTCTGGCGGGGGGGTTTTGTTCTTTTCCCCGCGCTTTTGCTTCTTTGGCGGTCTTTTTTTGGTTTTTTGCTTTCTGTTGTTGTCTTCCTTTTTGCTTTGCTGTCTTGCTGGGGGGGGCTCCGGTGGCGGGGCTCTGGTGGGGGCTGGGTGGGTCTCTCTGGCCCTTCTGGCGGGGTTCTCCCTTTTTGGTGGGTCTCTTAAGGGGGCCATTTAGAAAATGCCCCCCATTGGAGGGAAAATTTTTTTCCTTGGACTGGGTTACCAGGTTTAAAAACCGGGTTAAAAAAAATTTTTGGATGTAAAAGGTTTAAACCCGTTTAGGGGGGCCCTTTTCCCCCCACCTTATGCCGATGGGCAAAGTGAAAACAAACCAAAAAATACCTTAGATTTACAAGCTTCCCCACTTTTCAACATTGCCCAATGAAATTCAATGCTATTTTGTCACTGAAAAAACATTTTGTTTTGTCCCTTCAAAAAAGAAAATTTCAAAAACCCCCACATCCCATCCAGTTTTCCCACCCTCCCGGCCCCCAAAAAAAAGTATTCCCAAAAAAATGGAGATTTCACCCAACAATTGCTACTCAAACCCCCTAAAGCAAAAATTGGGGACTTTTCATTAAAAAAAACATCGCTTCCAAAACACCTTTACCAGGAACAGGGCCCCCCCTAAAAACCCCCGGAAAAAACACAACCCCCACTTTAACAGAGAATAATAATAAATTCTAAAAATTTTTTTTTTTCACACCACCAAAATTCATAAAAAACAAAATTTTTAAATTTTTAAAAGGGGGGGAAACCTTTGTTCCTCCCTGCTGCCCAACCCCGAGGGTTTTTTTCAAAATAAAACAAACATTGGAGAAAACTTTAAAAAAAGGATTAAGGAAAAACCCGGCCCCCAAAAAAAAATTTTCCCCCCCCAATTTTAAAAAAAAAAAAACAAAAAATTACTTCAACCACTCAGACGCCCCCACCCAAAAATCTCCCTTTCGAAGAAACCCTTTTCCTTATGCTCCCTCAAAATGGCGACCTGGATCCCTTTTTTCCCTTTAAACCCCTTTTTTTTTTTTAACATCCATCACCTCCTCCGACCCCGAAAAATTTTCCAAATTTTCCCCGCTTGTTCCCTCTTTAAAACCCCCAAAAACCACCCCCACCCCCCCAATAGAAACCTTTACGCCCCCCTCCTCATTAAAACCAAACCCGAACCTTGACCCGAAAACTTCCCCCCCAACGCAAAAATACAAAAAACACCCAATTCAACACCACCAAAAAAGAAAGAAAAAACAGCAAAAAAATCATCATCTCACGACTCTTGACATGATAATGATGAAGATAATAAAAAAAAATACTTCATGGAAGGGGAATAAAACTTCTACACTACAGAAAAATATCATCAAGACATGCGCTTCCGAATTTTATTCTTGCCTCATCGAAAAGAAAGTCAAATTTACCATCGTTCTTCCTGCTCAGCGGGAAAACTCTTCGACAATTGAACTTTCTACTATAAATAAAGGCCATTGTAGACCAAAATAGAAGCAGAGGATTCCAGCCAAAACACTTGCTAACACGTATAAAATTTGCTTCCTCTACAATTTTTAAACGTCTTGAAACGGAACCGAATCGTTAAAACAACGCCATGACTCCAGGTATAACCACCAAACCTCTATGAACTGACCAATCAACGATGAGCTCCTTCCTTGTCGCCTGTAGCCGCCTATCACATTCAAGTTGCAGTAATCATCCATCCACAAGATGCAGCCAGCACCTGCTGAGTTCCTGTTGCCTTCTACAAACGTCTTCGTCAGTGTTTCTGAACATCTCCATCTACTCCTCCAGTACTTCGGTACCACATGTCCCTAAGTGGTTGGGCCACTTGCCTTGATTCCTCCTCTTCCCCTCCTTCCCATCCTTTTCCAGTTATTTCCATCCTTCCTTACCCTTCTTCCTTCCCATCTTACGACAGCTCTCGTCATCTTCGATTCGATTCGATTCGATTGTGAGACAGACAGATAGCCAGCCAACCAGCCTAGCCAGCCAGCCAGATAGCTAGCCAGCCAGCCAGCCAGATAGCCAGCCAGCCAGCCAGCCAGTTAGCCAGCCAGCCAGTCAGCCAGATAACCAGCCAGCCAGATAGCCATCACCACCATGGTAGCTTATTTCACAGTCGCACTTAATAAACAAGCACCAAACACAATGAATTAATTTGTGAAAATTTTAAAAAGAGTGGCAGATTAGTGTTCACTCAAGCATCAACAAAGCAAGACTGGCTCACAAGGGAAGGAGAACAGAGCGGGCTGGTAGACAGGTCCGGTATGAAAGACAGGTAGAGTTCAATACTCAGAACAAAATTGGTTTGAAAAAAGTGGTCAAAACTCGAAAAGTTCAGTAATCAGTACATTCGAAACTCGAGGGTCCACTGTATTTTCCTTTTTATTGTTTTTAATGCCTACTTCTATTGTTTACTTAATATCATGTTAGTGTAAGTACTTATCTAGTATTTATATGCATTTATAAGTGGAAAAAAAAGGGTGCTCCACTTTACGGGCAATTTCCGTTTTATGGTGGTAACCTGGAACTAACCTGCCTTATAAGTGGGGCCTTACTGTATAGTAATTTGTTAATGATTCCAGGATCATCAACATAATACACAAACAATGAAATACAATTACCACAGTCACTTTTAATTTTTGTAAGATCTGGAGTCTATAAAAAAGTTGTTTGGCTTTTTTTGGGGCTCCCAGTGAAAAATAACCCTATTTTTCCCATAAGTTCTTCAGTTTGTCTAACACAGTTTTAACTAAAAAGGGGGTTTTCAGGAACTAAACTACCGTGTTAAATGATGGTTATTGTATATACTAACTTATCTCTGAGGGATGCACCAACTGTTTTAAATATTTTTTTTTTGTCATGGGTTGGATATGCTGATCAAATCTGACCCCCCAAATTTTCCCTCATGTTGAACAATAGAATGTTGTTAATTCATAATGTTTAGTTGGACATCACTTGCTCCGCTGTTAACCCTTTCATGGTCGGCAGGCCCTCTTCCCAACTGTTCTCAGTGTGGTTAAAAAAATTAAAAAAAAAAAAAAAAAATTCTTATGAAAGATAGATTTTTTTTTTCTAAATTTTATAGGGCTAAAAATATTTTTTTTTTGCCATCAATACTTACCGGATATGGAAGGCGTGAAGCGACAGAAATTGAAACGCAATACGGCAACATCGCCATCTGCCGGTCACCCAATAATAGTTTATTTTTGTTTTTTTCTACTTTTTTCTTTTAATTTTTAATATTTTATTTTTCAAGTAACTTTTATGGCTTGAGGACCAATATAAGACTATTTGGTTATATATTCCTCATTGGTATTACTACACAATAACAGCACAAACTTTGCTATCATTATAATTGTATTACAAAAATGTTTCACAAACACAACAATTAAAAAATGTTGCTATTACTATTTTTTATCTAAATATACTCATATAGAGTCACTGGACAGTTCCTATAACCACAAGAGGTTCTGAAAGCTTGTAGTAGTGTGGGGGTGGACTTGTAAATATGCTGGGGAGGTCACCAGAGTGTCATGTGTCACAATGATGCATTCATAACCACACTCACTAACCACAGTGCCTTCACAACACTTCCCTTCCTCACCCCATCCCACCTACTTCCTTCTTCTCTTCCTACATCACCTTCCCTCTCCTATCCCTCTATCTCTTCCTATCTACTTTCATCCTTCCTTCTTCCTTCCTTCCTTCCCTCCTTCCTTCCCTCCATCCTTCTTCAAGTAACTTTTCTGGCCTGTGAGACCAATATAAGGTATAGTTGAATGTATATTCACTCTTGTCTGCTACACAGTAACTGCACAAAACAGTTTCATATTGTTTACAAAACATGTTTACACAAACCAACAATAAAAATGTTGTTTATTACTATTTTTTCTATCACATAATAATACACACAAAGTCACTGGGACACTCCCCAGAAATTGCTACAGTTCTGTAAGATGTAGTGTTGTTGTGGGGTGTGGACTTGTAATTATGCTGAGTCACCGGCTAATTAGTGTCACAATGACAAATAACACCACCACTCACCACCCTCACTGCCTGTCACACCCATCCTTCCTCCCTACCCCATACCCTCATGGAAATAAGTCACTGAATTTTTTTGAAGTTATTCTAGGTTGATGACCTCTTCCTTCTTCCCTTCTTCATTCCTTTACTTCCCTTCTTCTTCCTTTCTTCCCTTTTCCTTCATTCCATTTCCTTTCATTCCCTCCTTCCGCTCATCTCTTCCTTTCTTCCCTTCCTTCTTTCTTTTTCCTTATTTCTTTCCTTCCTTCCTTATTTCCTCTCTTTCTTCTACCTTCCTTCCTTCTTTCTTCCTTCCTTCCTTCACGTTGGTTTCCTGGGCATTGCTTTCGGTCACAAACTCCTCCAAAACCATGAAATCATCTTCATTGGACACTTCCATCTGTGTTTGAACTGTCCACTTGGGAAACATAAGAAGCCCCAGGTTAGCCGAGGAGTGAGGAAGTATTTCTTACCGCTAGACATGGTGAACAAGGTATAATAAAATGGCTTTCCCACAATGCACCACTGAGTCCCCGATTTTTTTTATACCGCGCACACTGACCATGGGAGACCCATTCTCTCACATCAAGGGACTACCAGCCTTTTCCTCCTTGATTTGAGGATGCTAGAATTTATGTGTACTAAGTACGGCACAAACCCTGGCACGCAATCGTATAGTGCGGCACCCAACCCTGAAAGGGTTTAAGTGTAAGTTTATTGGCAGTCATCCAGGTCATTAGATCTTACAAGCTCTTCGTTAAAAACAGTGTTGAGGAGGGAAGATTATGGTGGGGAGATGACAAAAGTTGCTGTCTGTCACGTATCAGTACATCACAGTGACCAGCATCCATGATGTACTAGTATACATTCTCGTAGTACACCCTCAAATTTGCTGCAAGTGCAAATTTTGGTCTAGACATGAGAGAAAATGGGTTTGTGCGGTGGTGTGCACATTATAAAAAAAATCCTGCCTCCATGACAGTGGAATGATGAGAACAAGCTAACCTTTGACCTGTGTTGAGGGATGGATACATTTAAGGGTGGTTTCTTGGTGTTTGTTGCTACCTGAAGACAAACTAGTGAAGTTAAAAAGATTTTAGAACCAGAAGTACAAGTCAAAAATTTTTGGCAATTTCCTTGGGAAGGGTAGGGGCTCTTTCCAACCTCCTGTCAGTTTTATGAGTTTTTATTAGGTTCTTTAGGACAGGCCTAAACTAGTCCAAGAATTTTGGTTATAATTTATTAGTCAGGAAATACAGAAAGTGTTGTTTTATGTGATGATAGATTGAATATGGAGTGCAGATACTACACTCAGGTGGGTTTCTAGGTTTTCTTAGCCCTTTCAGGGTCAGACCCCCTGAACAAGACTTACTCTCAGGTCGAAGGACTTAAAAAAAAAAAAATATGAAATGATAGAGAATCTTTTTCCTAAGGTAATGAACCAAAAGTTACAAAATTTGATGGAAAAAAACATACAGAATTAGAGGAGCCTTGTGACACGTTTGGTCAGACTTAGACCATTTGTGTATCGTTCCAGTCACGGGTATTGTGACTTTTTTTGTTTTTTGCAGAATTACCCCTCTCGCCAAAAGTTAGAAATCTTGGCAATATTTATGCATTGGTGTGATTTCACCCACTTTTTAAGCCTTTTTTTGGCCAATTCCATTCCAAATCATAGTTATTTTGCTAGAATTCACTCTAATTCTTAATCATTGGCTACAAGAAATTGTCTGTATATTCTGTTTCAACATACCTAATAAAGTGATCAGAATTTGGTAATTGGCTTAATTTCACACAAAATTTAAAATTGCAATTTTGAAATTGGGTTCCAGAATAAACAATGTAGACATTCCTGATCGAAAAAACTATTTCATCTCTTCATCAGTTATGTCAAACAGGTCTCTCTGTATTATTTATTTTAGAAAATTTTACATACAAACAGGAGTACAAAAAAATACAGGTAAGAGCAGCATGCCAAAGCCATTATAATGCATAGCATTACGGGCTGGCTTAAAATTACTTAAGATAACTAGCCAATGATGAAATCAGTGATAAAACATTATTGTAAAACAGATAACTATAACAAAAACAAAAAGAGTATTACAAAGACAGGTCCTATGGTTGCATGCATTGCTGTTCATTCAGTAGAATGGAGTATCTGTTAGGTAGGTGTATTTAAAAAAAATAACAAAGTTAGGTTTACATTTGTGTGATTAATTGGTTTCTTGAATAACATTTAGGATATACCAAATTTATATGGTTCAGGTTATTCAGTATTTTATTTGGGTTTGAGTGAGTAAGTGAACTGTGAGAAGAGACTTGAATTTATAAAAAGGTAGTGTTTCTTTTTATATTTACAGGTAAATGAATTCCAGATTTTAGTGGCCTTTTATGTGCATTGAGTTTTTGCATAGCGTGAGAAGGACACGAGACATCAAAGAGTGATCTGTGCCTTGTTATTATGGTCATGTTGTTCTGTTGAGGTTGGCAAGGAGATGTTTGAGGGGAGGGTTAATATCAGAGTTAAGTGTTCTATGTATGTAATAAGTGCAATAATAAGTATGGATGATTTTTTGTATGTTGGAGTAGGTTGAGTGTTTTTGAATATTGGTGGGTGTGCTGCCTGTAGTGAGAATTTGTTATCATTCTAACTGCAGCCTTTTGTTGGGTAATTGTGGTCTGAGATGGTTAGTTGTTGTTGAAGCCCCATGCACAAAATTCCATAGGTGAGATAGGGGTAAAATAAGAGAGTGATAATGGGCCAGGAGGGTGACTTGTGGTAAATAGTATACCGTATCTTCGATTAGATGCCTACAGATCTTGGAAATTTCTTAGAAATTTGTTGTATATGGTATGAAATTTGAGTCTATTATCGAGGTGGATTCCTTAGATTTTCCCTCTGTTTAGCTTTGTGATAGGAGATCCATTTATGTATGTTGAGAGGTACATCTGTAGCACTGCTACCAACTGAATGAAGTAGGTTTGGTCAATGTTTAGTCTGTAAGTTTGGTTAGTCCTCATCCAGGTAGATATTTTCTGGTAAATTCGGTCTTGTTTACAGTATTGGCTTAGCTGACTGGGCTCGGGTGAGAGAAGACGTATGTGGTGTCATCTGCAAAAAGTGTGGGTTTGAGTAATTGCGAAGCATTTGGAGTATCATTTATGTTATAGGAGAAGAGATGAGGGCCAGGACACTTCCTGTGGGACACCAACTGTAATTCGGTTGTGCCGGTGAGCTTGCCCATTTGCGTAACATATTGACTTTCTGTTGCTGAGGTAAGACCCTGAGGGGTAGTTGAGGATAGTGCCCTCTAATACCATAGTGTGACAATTTTACGTGGAAAACAAGTCATGGTCAACTGTATCAAAAGCTTTACGTAAGTCAATGAAGATCCCCAGAGGGACTTCTTTTTTCTCTATTGCAGTGCTATTATATGTTCTTAGCTTGTGTATAATAGCATCATTAGTTTTTTATTAGGCATTGAATCAAATTGGCAGGGGTTCAGAATGTTATGGGAGATGGTGTAGGAGTGGATTCATTTATGAATTAATTTTGCGAAGATATTTGAGAGAGGGTGTAAATTGGGATATTGGCCATAGTTATTCAACTCTGTTTGGTCTCCTCCTGTTATGGATCGGGGGTTGACCCTTGTATTTGAGAACTGTAGGGAACGGTGGGGATCATGGATTTGTTGAAGAGTGTTGCAATGATTGGTGATAGTATTGTGACGCTTTTTTGTATATAAGGGTGGTTAAGGTATTTTAATCTCCTTCCTTGTTTTTCAGTGCGTTGATAATAAGGGAGACTTTGTATGGGTTAGTCAGAGCTAGGAAACAGTGTGTTCGGGTAGTTGCCAGTGAGGTAGTCATTTGGTGGGGGTATCTGAGCTTGGATATTTAGTTGGCAAGGTTTAGACTATAGTGGAGAAGAAATTCATTGGAGGTCTGTTTGCTGTTCTGTTGTGGGAGGTTGGAGTTCATCTGATTTTGTATTGTTATTTCGCTATGTCGTGATATCTTTTTTGTTCCCAGAATTCTGATAGGGTCTTCCAGGTTTTTTTTTATATCACCCGTAGTTGGATAATCTGTTCTTCATAATACAATTTTTTTTGCCCTTTCTTATCAGGCTGGTTAGGATATTGACGAGTAACGTTTTGTTTCGGTCTCTGGTTTATGTGGACCCATTCTGTACTGTTTTTCATATCGGTTGTTTTGTATTTATGGAATTTGAGAAATGCTGGAGTTTTAGCCAGGACTGTTCAGTCTCTATAGCTGTCATCGGTTTAGTTTTTTTAGGGCAGTGCTTGTTATAAAGGTTATTGGGTCTTTTTTAGAAAATTATTAAAACATTCGTCAATATCTGTATAGATTTCTAGCTCAGTTTGTGCCAGTCAATGTTTGTTACTGCTGTTGTTAAGTTTTAATGGGCTGCCTCAATTGTGAAGTCTGAAGGTGACTTTTGTAGTGTCTTGGGGGTATTTTACCAAGAGTTGTTATGAGGAAAGTAGGGTAGTGGTCTGTGTATTATCTGTAATTATGCCTGATTTTTAAAGGGGATATGGTGTTGGTCCAGATGTGCGTCAAGTAGGGAAACACTAGTTCTGTAACTCTTGTAGGTTTTGTTACTGTTGGTAGAGCAACATGCAGGTTACTCATTGTGTTTGTGAATTCCAGTAAACGTGTGGGTCTGAGTCTTGCAGGAGATTTATATTGGAAGTCACCTGAGAGTAGTAAGTGATCTTTGTTCATGCGTGCATCAGTTATCATACTTCTAGGTTTTGGACTAAATTGGCTAATGTTTGATTGTGGAATTCTGTAGATGTTTATCACTGTGGAGAGGTTTTTGTAGATATTTGGATTTAATTTTAGCTAGTATATATTCCCCATGTTCATCCCTTCTGGCAAGTATTAGTGAAACATTCTAGTTGGTCTGAAGTAGTTATAGCTGTGCCCCCCTTGTTGGTCTGGCCTACAGTTGTGTGTGGCTGTGTAACCCAGGAATGGCATAGAACATCTGTAGTATCAGGCTTTAGCCAGGTTTCATGTTAGTGTAATAATGGACATATTGGCATGCAAGGAAGTTAGTATGCTAGGAGGTCATCATTAATGCTTGCTAAGATCTGATATTGTAGTTAAAGATAGTTATGTTGTTGTTGGCTTGAGAAGTGGCCTTTGATTGTTTGCTGGGTAGTAAATTACGTATGTTTGAATCATTTAAGTCATTAAATATGAGGTTGGTATCAGGATTTCAATTGCTTGTAATCATTAAGATTTGTAGTGGAATCTATAGTTAGAATTAAGTAAAAATATAAAGTAAATATTCTAAGCTAAAATATAGCACCTGAATTATTTACCAAATTGTAAAAATAATGAGCTAAGGTAGTTTTTACAAGCTAAAAATAAAGGAGACAATATAAAAGGGAACTAAAATAATTTGTGGTGATCAAATAAATGTGATGATCAAATAATGGAGCTTGGGAAATAATGATAGTAGGTAGTACTTTAAATGTAATTCTTTAAAGTTAGATTTTTTTTTTTTTCAAAAGTCGGCGTTCCCACCGAGGCAGGTGACCAAAAAAAAAAGAAAGGAAAGAAAAATCCCCCAAAAAAGAAAATACTTTATCATCATTCATCACTTTCCCACACTCCACACAATTTATCTCTGCTTTTGCAGAGGTGCCAGAATACAACAGTTTAGAAGCATAGTACGTATAAAGATACACAAACATATCCCTCCAAACTGCAATATCCCCAAACCACTCCTTTAAATGAGGCATTGTACTTCCCTTTCCAGGACTCAAGTCCGACTATAAGAAAATAACCGGTGTTCCCTGAATCCCTTCACTAAATATTACCCCTGGCTAACAATCCAAAGATCGTCAGGTCCCAGTATCATTCGTCTCCATTCACTTTCTATCTAACACGCATCATGCACGCTTGCTTGGAAGTCCAATTGGGTGTGCCTCGCCCACAAAAAACCTCCATTTACCCCCTCTTTCCAACCCTTCGAGGACGACCCTACCCCTCTTTCCTCTCCCCTATAGATTATAGGCTTTCCATGTCCTTCTACTTGATCCATTCTCTCTAATGACAAACCTCCTCAACACCCCCCTTTTCTGCCCTCTGGACTAATGCTTTTATTAACTCACACCTTCTTCCTAAATTTCCACACTCCGAATTTTCTGCTAATATTTACACCACACATTGCCCTTTAGACAGGACATCTCCACTGCACTCCACCGTACTCCTCGTGCATGCATTTACCACCCAAGCTTCACATCCATATAAGAGTGTTCGGTACTACTCTATTTCATCATTCCCTTCTTTGCCTCCATAGATAACGTTTTTTTGACTCCCACATATACCTCAACGCACCACTCACCTTTTTTCCCTCATCAATTCTTGATTAACCTCATCCTTCATATTCCTCCGCCGAAACGTCAACTCCCCCAAAAAGTATCTGAAACATTCACTTCTTTCCATACTCCTCTCCCCCAATTTGATATCCAATTTTTCTTTATTTAAATCATTTGATACCCTCATCACCTTACTCTTTTCTATTGTACTTTCAACTTTCTCCTTTACACACATTCTCAAACTATCCACTTAACCTTTGCAATTTTCTTTAGAATCTCCATAAGCACAGTATCATCAGAAAAGTAACTGTGTCAATTCCCATTTTGAATTTGTTCCCCATAATTTAATCCTACCCTTCTCCTGAAACACCCTAGCATTTACTTCTTTTACAAATAAAAAAACCCCATCTATAAATATATTAAAACAACCATTGTGAACATTACACATCCCTGTTCTAAGACCTATTTTTACCGGGGGAACAAGTATTCTCCCTCTTTTCTACACCACCCTAAACTGAGCCTAACTATCCTCATAAAAGCTCTTTAACAGCATTTAGTAAACTTACCACCTATTCCATTAAACTTGCAACATCTGCCACATTGCTTCCCCTATCCACTCTATCATATGCCTTTACTAATCCATAAATGCAATAAAAACTTCCTACCTTTATCTAAATACTGTTCACAGATATGCTTCAATGTAAAAACACTTTTCTACACATCCCCTACCACTCTGAAGCCTCCATGCTCATCCGCAATTCTACTTCTGTCTACCTCTAATTCTTTCAATTATAACCCTACCGTATACTTTTCCTGGTATACTCAGTAAATATTCCTCTATATTTTTACAAATTCTTTTGTCCCCTTACCCTTTATATAAAGGGACTATACATGCTCTCGCAATTCCCTAGGTACCTTCCCCTCTTTCAATTTATTAAAACAAATGTACAACACTCCAAACTATATCCCCCCCTGCTTTTAACATTTCTTCATGATCCCATCCAGTTCCAGTGCTTTACCCCTTTCATTTCTTAGTAATGCCTCACGTACCTCACCACACTTACATTCTGCTCTTCTTCACTCCTAAAAAAGAATGGTGGTATACCTCCCTGGCCAGTGCATGAAATTACCGCCTCCTCCTCTTTCTTCCTCAACATTTAAAAAGTTCCTCAAAATATTCTCGCCATTCTACCTAATACCTCCCTCTCCCATCTACTAACTCCCCTACTTTGTTTGTAACGGACAAAGCCATACTTGCCCTAGCTTTCTTAAACTTGTTTAACTCACTCCCAAAATTATTCTTATTTCATTAAATTTCTTGACAAGTGCCTCTCCCACTCTTTCATCTGTTCTCTCCTTTTGCATCTCTCACCCACTATCTTCACCTTTCTTTTACTCTCCATATACTCTGCTCTTCTTATAACACTTCTGATTTGTTAAATAAACTCTCGTAAGCTACCTTTTTCTCTTTTATCACACCTTTACTTCATCATTCCACCAATCAATCCTCTTTCCTCCTGTCCCCACCCTCTATATACACAAACTTCTGCCCACATTCTAATACTGCATTTTTAAAACTATTCCAACCCTTCTCAACCCCCCCCACTACTCATCTTTGCTCTGCCACCTTTCTGCCAATACTCGCTTATATCTCGCACCGAACTTCCTCCTCCCTTAGTTATACACTTTCACCTCCCCCTTACTTGTTGTTGCACTTCCTTCTTTTCCCATCTACTCTTACTCTAACTGTAGCTCTACAACTAATAATGATCTGTATATCAGTTGCCCTCTATAAACATGTACATCCTGGAGCCTACCCATCAACCTTTTATCCACCCAATAATATCTACAAACTACTTTCATACGTGCTACCATCATTCCTTGTATATTTATTTATCCTCGTTTTCATAAATATGTTTACTTATTACCAATTTCTTTCTAACTAGCTCAATTAAGGCTCCCCATATACATTTACCCTGCCACCCAAATTTACCTACTACTCCCTCAAAACATTTTTACCCACTTTAGCATTGAAATCCCCAACCACCACATTACTCTCACACTGATTCAAAACTCCCCAGCATTCACTCAAACATTTCCCAGAATCTCTCTCTCTCCTCTACACTCTCTCTTTCAACCAGGTGCATACACGCTTACTATAACCCACATTTCACATCCAATCTTAATTTTACTCCACATAATTATAATAATTTAATTATATAATTATAATATAAAATTATAATATAAAAGGGGACTAATATAAGTGTGCGTGAAACAATAAAGTGGTAATCAAATAAATGAGCTCTTGGAGTATAATGGCAAATAGTGAAATTATTTACTTTAGCATCTGGGATTAGCACCTTGATTAGTTTAAAATTGCGAATATATGATCTAAGGTATTTATTTATTTATTCATTATCACACTGGACGAGGATTCCCACCAAGCCGCGGTGGCCGAAAAGAAAAACTTTCCCATCATTCATCCATCACTTGTCTTAGCCAGAAGGGTGCTTTTACACATACAGTTTTTAAACTGCAACATTAACACCCCTCCTTCAGAGTGCAGGCACTGTATTCCCATCTCCAGGACTCAAGTCGGCCTGCCAGTTTCCCTGAATCCTTCATAATGTTACTTTTGCTCAACCCAACAGCAGTTCAAGTATTAAAAACATTTGTCTCCATTCACTCCTATCATACAGCTAAGGCATGCCTGCTGGATGTCAGCCCCTCGCACACAAAACCTTTACCCCCTCTCCAACCTTCTAGGCCGACCCTACCCCGCTTCCTTCCACTACAGACTGATACACTCTTGAAGTCATTCTGTTTCGCTCCATTTCTCTACATGTCCGAACCACCTCAACAACCCTTCCTCAGCCTCTAGAACAGTTTGGTAATCCCGCACCTTTCCTCCTAATTCCAAACTACGAATTCTATGCACTTTATATTCACACCACACATTGCCCTCAAGACATGAACATCTCCACTGCCTCCAGCCTTCTCCTCGGCTGCAACATTCATCACACGCTTCACACCCATATAAGAGCGTTGGTAAAACTATACTCTCATTACCATTCCCTCTTTGCCTCCAAGGACAAGTTCTTTTGTCTCCACAGATCCTAAGTGCACACACACTCTTTTTCCCCATCAATTCTATGATTCACCTCATCTTTCATGACCCATCGCTGACACGTACCACTCCCAAATATCTGGAATCGATCACTCCTCCATACTCTCTCCCTCCAATCTGATATTCAATCTTTACATCACCTTAATCTTTTTGTTAATCCTCATAACTTATCTTTCGTATTCACCTTTAATTTTCTTCTTTTGCAAACCTACAAATTCATCCACCAATCTCTGCAGCCTTCTCTTCAGAATATCCCCAAAAGCACAGTGTCATCAGCAAAGAGCGGCTGTGAACCAAATCACTTTGTGTGTGATTCTTTATCTTTTAACTCCACGCTCTCTGCCAAGACCCTCTCATTTACTTCTCTTACCAACCCCATCTATAAATTATTAAACAACCACGGTGACATCACAACTCCTTGTCTAAGGCCTTCTTTTACTGGGAAAAAATTTTCCCATCTTTTCCTTACGTACTCTAACTTGATCCTCTCTATCCTCGTAAAAAACTCTTCATGCTTTCAGTAACCTACCTCCTACACCATTACACTTGCAACTTCTGCCACATTGCCCCCCTATCCACCCTGTATACGCCTTTTCCAAATCCAATAAATGCCACAAAGACCTCTTTAGCCTTATCTAAATACTGTTCACTTATATGTTTCACTGTAAACACCTGGTCCACACACCCCCTACCTTTCCTAAAGCCTCCTTGTTCATTGCTATTCCTATTCTCGTCTTACTCTCCTAATTCTTTCAATTACAAACTTCTACCCATACACTTACCGGGTACACTCACAGACTTATCACCCTATAATTTTTGCACTCTCTTTTATCCACTTTGCCCTTTATACAAGGAAACTATGCATGCTCTCTGCCAATCACTAGGTACCTTACCCTCTTCCCATACATTATTAAATAATTTCAACCAACACTCCAAAAACTATATCCCACTGCTGCTTTTATCATATCTATCTTTATCCATTCAATACCGAGCTGCCTTACCCCCTTTCATTTTTCTACCTACTGCCTCGACGAACTTCCCCCAAACTCACAACCTGGCTCTTCCTCACTCCTACAAGATGTTATTCCTCCGTGCCTTTACCACGAAATCACAGCTTCCTATCTTCATGTGTGGACACAGCAGCACACAGTAACAATCCCCTCTTCTCCAAAATATTCCCTCCATTTACCATACCTCTAACTCTCCATTTAAATAACTTCCTCTCCTATTTTTAACTGGACAAAATCCATTTGTTCTCTAGGCTTCTGTAACTTGTTAATCTCATCAAAACTTTTTTCTTTATTTTCAACAAAATTTGTTGATAACATCTCACCCACTCTCTCATTTGCTCTCTTTTTTTCTTTACATTGCTTCACCACTCTCTTAACCTCTCTCTTTTTCTCCATATACTCCTTCCTCCTTGCATCACTTCTACTTTGGTAAAAAACTTCACATATGCTAATTTTTCCCCTTACTACTCTCTTTACATCATCATACCAACCAATCGCTCCTCTTCCCTCCTGCACCACTTCCTCTGTAACCACAAACTTCTGCTGAAAACATTCTAAACACTTACATAGGTATTTTAATTTATATAGAACTAAAAAAAGGACAGAAAAACAAAATTATTTAATAAGGGACTACAATTGAGTAATGGTAAACAAAGTTAATGGAACAGATAGTCATCTATGAAATAATATTGGTTTGGAAGTAAGATCTGATTTGTAATATTAAATAAGTTGAGCAGTTTATTGCACAATAAAAAGGCTAAAAAAAAAAAATGAGGTAGCTGGTACTAGCAGCAAAAGATAGTCAGCTCCGGACCCCGCATACGATTTAATCCGGCAAGAGGGTTCATTGGTATGCGAAAAATAATCGGTATGCGAATGAATTTTCCCGTAAGAAATAATGGAAATCAAAATTAATCCGTGCAAGACACTCAAAAGTATGAAATAAAAATTTTTTTTACCACATGAAATGTTAATTTTAATACACACAAACTGAAAAGGCATGCACACTACATGACACTTACTTTTATGAGAAGATCTGGTGATGATTGGATGGGGATGGGAGGAGGGGAGAGAGAGTGTTAGTGTTTTAGAAGGGGAATCCCCTTCAATTAAGACTTGAGATTGTCAAGTCCTTTTCTGGGGTTACTTCCTTCTTCTTTAAATGCCACTAGGGGGACC
This sequence comes from Cherax quadricarinatus, assembly GCF_026875155.1. Lineage (NCBI taxonomy): Eukaryota > Metazoa > Arthropoda > Malacostraca > Decapoda > Parastacidae > Cherax > Cherax quadricarinatus. Next base: position 75,731,350 of record NC_069405.1, read on the forward strand.
AGCTTCAGAGTCACTGACTTCTTTCGCACAACATATCTTCCATAGTGGCCGTACCTCTCGTTTCCTTTATGACTTCCCTAAGTGTTTCACAACATTGTCAGAGTACAGGTTGACAACACGGCTTGCAATAGCTGTGTGAGGGTGATTTTCATCAAAAAAGTTGGCACTTCAAGCCACTTTGCTCAAATTTCCTTAATCTTTGTAGTTAGGCACTTCTTCAATTTTCTCTCTCCCCTCCTTCTGACCAGTTTCCTCAGGTCTGGCCTCTTGCTGTTGAAGGTTGATCTATCAGCTCATCAGTGGTTAGTCTCTTCATTGTCCTCCTCACCAACTCTTTCCACAATCCTCCACTAACCTCCAACCCCAAGGACTTTCCCAAAGCCAACAATGGATCCTCAATGGCCCTAATCCTCTCAGGGTTAGCCTCAAACCCTTCAAATCCCTTTTGTCTACACATTCTGGCCACAGTTTCTTCCAAGCAGAGTTCAAGGTTTCTTAGTCACTCCTCCCAAGCCTTACTATTAGGTTTATACAATTGAGGATATTAAAGTGCTCTCTCCAAAACTCTCTTAGAGTCCGTTGAGTTTCTGAGGTCACTACAAAGCACCTTCAAGCAGGAGCTTTTTGTGTACAGTTTTTTGAAAGTTTGCAATAACCTGCTGGTCCATGGGCTGCAGGGAGATGAGTGGTCATTAGGAGGCAAAAACTTGTATGTTAATGAATTTTCATGTTCCCCTAAAGTCGCTCTGCCACGTCTGTGGAGACCAGGGGCATTGTCTAACACCAGGAGGCACTTAAGTTCTAATTTCTTTTCAGTTCTAGGTATTCTTTCAAACATTGGGGGGCAAAATGCATGGTGTAAACCAGTCATAGAAAAAGTCCCTAGTGACCATGCCTTACTGTTTGCCCTCCACAGCACCACACAAATTCTCCTTGAGGACATTCTTTGGCCCTGAACGGTCTGGAGTTTCGAGTGATACACTAATAAAGGCTTAACTTAGCAATCCCAGTAAGCATTGGAACACATCAACAAGTAAAGTTAAGCTGTCTTTCATAGGCTTATGTCCTGGGAGTGCCTTTTCCTCCTGTGTAATGTGAGTCCTGCTTGGCATTTTCTTCCAAAACAGGCCTGTTCTTCACAATTAAACACTTGTTCAGGTTTCAGTCCTTCGTATCTATGTACTCTTGAATTCATTGCACATATTTTTTCAGCGCTTTGTAGTTCGAACTGGCTGCCCTCACCATGCCTTATCACACTATGTATGCCACTACGCTTCTTAAATCTATCAAACCAACCTTTGCTGGCTTAAATTACCACTCACTTCAGCACTAGTTTGCAGGCATTTTTTTAATTAAATCCTATGAAACTTCTAGCCTTTTCGCTTATGATCGCGTTGAGAGACGCTATCTCCTGCTAGCTGATTTTATTTATCCACACCAAATAATGAGTCTATCACATCTTCCATCACTTGCGATCTTTGATTCGAAAACAAAGTTAAACCTCTTGGCAAGAACAGCTCTTGATGCCTTTCTGGTGCCCACAATAGTAGCGTATGGTTGATTGGGTTTTCTTTGTACAAACACTGACCAGGTGGCGATACGCACTCCACTTTCACGCGACCACCCCTCATCCGTCCCCCATATTATCATTGATCTCTTTCTTTCATCTCTATTGGTATTCTCACCCTTATGCTGTAGGGTTGCGCACTAGAAGCTTTCTTGGGGCCATGGTCACTTATTTTCCAGAAAAAAAGCACGAAAACACTCGTAATAATACGAAATATTCCTCTTGTATGCTTGGATGTTTTACCGCGGAGGGTGGACTGGTAAACAATGCCACTGGGCGGCACATGTGAGGGCTGGCTGAGGGCGAACATTGGACGCGTCCGGACGAAAAATTGGTGAGCGGGATTTTTAAGCGGTTATCGAGGCAAAATTTTTGCGATTTTAAAGCAAGCGGGTATGCGGGATTAATCGTTATGTGATGGCCAACGGTTGCGGGGGTCCACTGTATTGGTACTTGCAAAAAAAGTAATGGGACATATACACTAATTGCACACACAATAAAACGTGACTAAAAAAACATGTACAGTGGACCCCCGCATAGCGACCTTCGGACAATTGAACTTTTTCTAACTAAAGGCCATTGTAGACCAACTAGATGAAAGAGGATTCCATGCAAAAAACCACTTGCCTAACACGTATAAAATTTGCTTCCCCTCTACAATGTTTTAAACGTATTGAAAATCGGAACCGATCGTTAAAACAACGCCATGATCAAGGTATCCACCAAACCTCTATGCTATGAACTGACGCAATCAACGAATGAGCTTCCTTCCTTGTCGCCTTGTAGCCGGCCTATCAGCATTCAAGTGTTGCCAGGATCATCCAACCAGCAAGATTGCAGCCAGCACTGCTGAGTTCCTGTTGCCTTCTACAAAGTCTTCGTCAGTGTTTCTTGAAACATCTCCATCTACTCCTCAGTACTTCGGTACCACATGTCCTAAGTGGTTGGGCCACCTTGCCTTGATTCCTCTATTCCCCTCCTTCCCATCCTTTCAAGTTATTTCCATCCTTCCTTACCCTTCTTCCTTTCCCATCTTACGACAGCTCTCGTCATCTTCGATTCGAATCATATTCGATTGTGAGGACACAGATAGCAGCCAACCAGCCTAGCAAGCCAGCCAGTAGTAGCCAGCCAGCCAGCAGATAGCCAGCCCAGCCAGCCAGCCAGTTAGCCAGCAGCAGTCAGCAGATAACAGCCAGCCAGATAGCCTATCACACCATGGTAGCTATTTTCACAGTCGCACTTAATAAAACAAGCACCAAACACAATGAATTAATTTGTGAAAAGTTTAAATGAGTGGGCAGTTAGTGTTCACTCAAGCATAACAAAGCAAGACTGGCTCACAAGGGAAGGAGAACAGAGAGGGGCTGGATAGACAGGTCGTTACGAAGACAGGTATGAGTTCAATAATCAGAACAAAATTGGTTTTTGAAAAAAGTGGTCAAAAACTCGAAAGTTAGTAATCAGTACCAATCGAAAACTCGAGGGTCCACTGTATTTTCCTTTTTATTGTGTTTAATGCCTACTTCTATTGTTTCTTAATATCATGTTAGTGTAAGTACTTATCTAGTATTTATATGCATTTATAAGTGGAAAAAAAAGGGTGCTCCACTTTACGGGCAATTTCCGTTTTATGGTGGTAACCTGGAAACTACTGCCTTATAAGTGGGGCCTTACTGTATAGTAATTTGTTAATGATTCCAGGATCATCAACATAATACACAAACAATGAAATACAATTACCACAGTCACTTTTAATTTTTGTAAGATCTGGAGTCTATAAAAAAGTTGTTTGGCTTTTTTTGGGGCTCCCAGTGAAAAATAACCCTATTTTTCCCATAAGTTCTTCAGTTTGTCTAACACAGTTTTAACTAAAAAGGGGGTTTTCAGGAACTAAACTACCGTGTTAAATGATGGTTATTGTATATACTAACTTATCTCTGAGGGATGCACCAACTGTTTTAAATATTTTTTTTTTGTCATGGGTTGGATATGCTGATCAAATCTGACCCCCCAAATTTTCCCTCATGTTGAACAATAGAATGTTGTTAATTCATAATGTTTAGTTGGACATCACTTGCTCCGCTGTTAACCCTTTCATGGTCGGCAGGCCCTCTTCCCAACTGTTCTCAGTGTGGTTAAAAAAATTAAAAAAAAAAAAAAAAAATTCTTATGAAAGATAGATTTTTTTTTTCTAAATTTTATAGGGCTAAAAATATTTTTTTTTTGCCATCAATACTTACCGGATATGGAAGGCGTGAAGCGACAGAAATTGAAACGCAATACGGCAACATCGCCATCTGCCGGTCACCCAATAATAGTTTATTTTTGTTTTTTTCTACTTTTTTCTTTTAATTTTTAATATTTTATTTTTCAAGTAACTTTTATGGCTTGAGGACCAATATAAGACTATTTGGTTATATATTCCTCATTGGTATTACTACACAATAACAGCACAAACTTTGCTATCATTATAATTGTATTACAAAAATGTTTCACAAACACAACAATTAAAAAATGTTGCTATTACTATTTTTTATCTAAATATACTCATATAGAGTCACTGGACAGTTCCTATAACCACAAGAGGTTCTGAAAGCTTGTAGTAGTGTGGGGGTGGACTTGTAAATATGCTGGGGAGGTCACCAGAGTGTCATGTGTCACAATGATGCATTCATAACCACACTCACTAACCACAGTGCCTTCACAACACTTCCCTTCCTCACCCCATCCCACCTACTTCCTTCTTCTCTTCCTACATCACCTTCCCTCTCCTATCCCTCTATCTCTTCCTATCTACTTTCATCCTTCCTTCTTCCTTCCTTCCTTCCCTCCTTCCTTCCCTCCATCCTTCTTCAAGTAACTTTTCTGGCCTGTGAGACCAATATAAGGTATAGTTGAATGTATATTCACTCTTGTCTGCTACACAGTAACTGCACAAAACAGTTTCATATTGTTTACAAAACATGTTTACACAAACCAACAATAAAAATGTTGTTTATTACTATTTTTTCTATCACATAATAATACACACAAAGTCACTGGGACACTCCCCAGAAATTGCTACAGTTCTGTAAGATGTAGTGTTGTTGTGGGGTGTGGACTTGTAATTATGCTGAGTCACCGGCTAATTAGTGTCACAATGACAAATAACACCACCACTCACCACCCTCACTGCCTGTCACACCCATCCTTCCTCCCTACCCCATACCCTCATGGAAATAAGTCACTGAATTTTTTTGAAGTTATTCTAGGTTGATGACCTCTTCCTTCTTCCCTTCTTCATTCCTTTACTTCCCTTCTTCTTCCTTTCTTCCCTTTTCCTTCATTCCATTTCCTTTCATTCCCTCCTTCCGCTCATCTCTTCCTTTCTTCCCTTCCTTCTTTCTTTTTCCTTATTTCTTTCCTTCCTTCCTTATTTCCTCTCTTTCTTCTACCTTCCTTCCTTCTTTCTTCCTTCCTTCCTTCACGTTGGTTTCCTGGGCATTGCTTTCGGTCACAAACTCCTCCAAAACCATGAAATCATCTTCATTGGACACTTCCATCTGTGTTTGAACTGTCCACTTGGGAAACATAAGAAGCCCCAGGTTAGCCGAGGAGTGAGGAAGTATTTCTTACCGCTAGACATGGTGAACAAGGTATAATAAAATGGCTTTCCCACAATGCACCACTGAGTCCCCGATTTTTTTTATACCGCGCACACTGACCATGGGAGACCCATTCTCTCACATCAAGGGACTACCAGCCTTTTCCTCCTTGATTTGAGGATGCTAGAATTTATGTGTACTAAGTACGGCACAAACCCTGGCACGCAATCGTATAGTGCGGCACCCAACCCTGAAAGGGTTTAAGTGTAAGTTTATTGGCAGTCATCCAGGTCATTAGATCTTACAAGCTCTTCGTTAAAAACAGTGTTGAGGAGGGAAGATTATGGTGGGGAGATGACAAAAGTTGCTGTCTGTCACGTATCAGTACATCACAGTGACCAGCATCCATGATGTACTAGTATACATTCTCGTAGTACACCCTCAAATTTGCTGCAAGTGCAAATTTTGGTCTAGACATGAGAGAAAATGGGTTTGTGCGGTGGTGTGCACATTATAAAAAAAATCCTGCCTCCATGACAGTGGAATGATGAGAACAAGCTAACCTTTGACCTGTGTTGAGGGATGGATACATTTAAGGGTGGTTTCTTGGTGTTTGTTGCTACCTGAAGACAAACTAGTGAAGTTAAAAAGATTTTAGAACCAGAAGTACAAGTCAAAAATTTTTGGCAATTTCCTTGGGAAGGGTAGGGGCTCTTTCCAACCTCCTGTCAGTTTTATGAGTTTTTATTAGGTTCTTTAGGACAGGCCTAAACTAGTCCAAGAATTTTGGTTATAATTTATTAGTCAGGAAATACAGAAAGTGTTGTTTTATGTGATGATAGATTGAATATGGAGTGCAGATACTACACTCAGGTGGGTTTCTAGGTTTTCTTAGCCCTTTCAGGGTCAGACCCCCTGAACAAGACTTACTCTCAGGTCGAAGGACTTAAAAAAAAAAAAATATGAAATGATAGAGAATCTTTTTCCTAAGGTAATGAACCAAAAGTTACAAAATTTGATGGAAAAAAACATACAGAATTAGAGGAGCCTTGTGACACGTTTGGTCAGACTTAGACCATTTGTGTATCGTTCCAGTCACGGGTATTGTGACTTTTTTTGTTTTTTGCAGAATTACCCCTCTCGCCAAAAGTTAGAAATCTTGGCAATATTTATGCATTGGTGTGATTTCACCCACTTTTTAAGCCTTTTTTTGGCCAATTCCATTCCAAATCATAGTTATTTTGCTAGAATTCACTCTAATTCTTAATCATTGGCTACAAGAAATTGTCTGTATATTCTGTTTCAACATACCTAATAAAGTGATCAGAATTTGGTAATTGGCTTAATTTCACACAAAATTTAAAATTGCAATTTTGAAATTGGGTTCCAGAATAAACAATGTAGACATTCCTGATCGAAAAAACTATTTCATCTCTTCATCAGTTATGTCAAACAGGTCTCTCTGTATTATTTATTTTAGAAAATTTTACATACAAACAGGAGTACAAAAAAATACAGGTAAGAGCAGCATGCCAAAGCCATTATAATGCATAGCATTACGGGCTGGCTTAAAATTACTTAAGATAACTAGCCAATGATGAAATCAGTGATAAAACATTATTGTAAAACAGATAACTATAACAAAAACAAAAAGAGTATTACAAAGACAGGTCCTATGGTTGCATGCATTGCTGTTCATTCAGTAGAATGGAGTATCTGTTAGGTAGGTGTATTTAAAAAAAATAACAAAGTTAGGTTTACATTTGTGTGATTAATTGGTTTCTTGAATAACATTTAGGATATACCAAATTTATATGGTTCAGGTTATTCAGTATTTTATTTGGGTTTGAGTGAGTAAGTGAACTGTGAGAAGAGACTTGAATTTATAAAAAGGTAGTGTTTCTTTTTATATTTACAGGTAAATGAATTCCAGATTTTAGTGGCCTTTTATGTGCATTGAGTTTTTGCATAGCGTGAGAAGGACACGAGACATCAAAGAGTGATCTGTGCCTTGTTATTATGGTCATGTTGTTCTGTTGAGGTTGGCAAGGAGATGTTTGAGGGGAGGGTTAATATCAGAGTTAAGTGTTCTATGTATGTAATAAGTGCAATAATAAGTATGGATGATTTTTTGTATGTTGGAGTAGGTTGAGTGTTTTTGAATATTGGTGGGTGTGCTGCCTGTAGTGAGAATTTGTTATCATTCTAACTGCAGCCTTTTGTTGGGTAATTGTGGTCTGAGATGGTTAGTTGTTGTTGAAGCCCCATGCACAAAATTCCATAGGTGAGATAGGGGTAAAATAAGAGAGTGATAATGGGCCAGGAGGGTGACTTGTGGTAAATAGTATACCGTATCTTCGATTAGATGCCTACAGATCTTGGAAATTTCTTAGAAATTTGTTGTATATGGTATGAAATTTGAGTCTATTATCGAGGTGGATTCCTTAGATTTTCCCTCTGTTTAGCTTTGTGATAGGAGATCCATTTATGTATGTTGAGAGGTACATCTGTAGCACTGCTACCAACTGAATGAAGTAGGTTTGGTCAATGTTTAGTCTGTAAGTTTGGTTAGTCCTCATCCAGGTAGATATTCCCTTTTTTAAGTTTGGTGGTCAAATCTTCGCCTGTCACCCTTTTGTCCCCACGTCTTTTTTCGATGTCGGGATGGCCTCTTTATCCAACTAACTGGAATACACACTTGGGGGGGAGAGATTATCTTGGCCCGGGAAAATTTAAACCCTTAAAAACTACCCCCAGTTTTACAGGTAACCATTTTATATGTTTTTGGCAGAAATTTTATCCATTTTTCTTACAGTAAAGAAGACAATTTCATTTTTAGTTTACTTTATGTTATGTTCTAAAATTTCTTTTTTTTTTGTTAGAATTTTTAATAGTGTTTGGGTGCTAGAGAATAATATTCAAAAACAGTTTTCTAATGGGGAGCTTTACTTTTTGGGGATGATCTCAATGAATTTTTTATTGATGTTTTTTAACCTGAAAACGGTCCAAACATATATATACGTTCTTACCGCTAGTCCCCCAAAAACTACTTTAAACGTTTTTTTTTTCCCTTCCTCCAAATTTTGGCCTTTGGCCTGAGAGCTGGTCAAGCATAGAATGTGTCAAATTTGGGTGCACTGTTTTAAAAAAAATCTGGGACTTTTTGCCTTGGGGAAAGCACCAGTTAAATTGAGTGCCAGCTAGAAAAAACAGTGATGCAAACCCCAAAGGATTCACTGATGTATGTCATATTAACACTCCCTTTTAAAAAGAAAGTGTGTTGCCCCAAGTTTAGTGGCTTGAGGTGGATGGGGCCACAAGGGGTAAGGGAAATATCAAAACCTCGTAAAACCCATGAAACCCCTTACAGAATGTCATATAACCAAGCCCTTAGTAAAGAGAAAAAATTTCTGGAATGTGTCTATCTGCTCTGTTTTGCTCTCTCTTTCTGTCTCTGTCTCCCTTTCTATCTGTCTCACAGGTAAACAAAAATACAATTATACATAGCGTAAATTACCGGGAAACCCAAAAAATCCAGACAAAGTGAATCTGTCTTGTAGATATATGCGAAGAATACCGTTTTCACAGGGCTTTTTCGAGAGAGACAGATAAGCAAAAACAGAGATCCAACCCTCATCAAATGTGACCATTTTATCTTGGAAATAAATGGAAAAAAATTTCCGACACAATGGAAATTAAACAAAAATGCAGTAAAATGTGATCCTTTATTGACTACGTTTCGCCCCACAGGGGGTTTTTTCAAGTCACAAACAAATACCTGGGGGGGAAAGAAAACAAAAAATACTCGCTTTTTCCACCCAGGTATTTTCTGTTTGTGACTTAAAAAAGCCCCTGTGTGGGGGGAAACGTAGTCAATAAAGGATCCATTTACTGCTTTTGTGTTTATATTGCCCCAGTTATCTTTCGCTGGACCCTTCCCGGCGTCATAAAAATGTACCCTTATCTCATTTATATAGCCACTCTCAGATGTCATGCACCTCGCTTGCGGAGCTAATCACTCACTTGTCTACTATGTTAAAGGGAATTTCTTCTTTTCTTCCTTTTTTTTTTCTTCTTTCTTTTCCCTTCTTTTTCCTTCTCTTCCTTCTTCTTCCTTTTTTTCCCTTCTTCTTCTTCCCCCCTTCCCTTCTTTCTTCTTCTTTTTCCTTTCTTTAAATTTTTTTTTTTTTTAAATTTCGGGGCATAGCATAAAATATATATACAGGGGACCCCCGGTTCGTGATTAACCCTTCCAGATGTCGCCAAATGAAAAATGCTGAATGGGAAAATTTTCCCAAAAACAAAAATGGAAACAAAATTAATCCTTCCCCAGACCCCCAAAAATTTTAAAAAAAAAAAAAAAGTATTTTTTTTTTTTAAATTAAAGATTTACATACAAAAACAGTGAGAAATCAAATACATACTTTTTTTTTTTTCACAAGGGGCCTTCCCCCCCGGGAAAGGGGGTGCCCCCAAAAAAGAAAGAAAACCCCCAAAAAAGAAAATCTTTCACATCATTCAACACTTCCCCCACACTACACAAAATTCACTGTTTTTGCAGAGGTGCTCAGAATACAACAAGAAGCATATACGTAAAAAGTACAAACAATCCTCCAAACTGCCAACCCCAAAAACCCTCCTTTGGGAGGCGGGCTTTTACATGTACTTCCCATTTCAGGATCAGTCCGACTATATAAAATAACCGGTTCCCTGAACCCCTTCACAAAATTTTCCCCTGTCACACTCCAACAGATCGTCGGGTCCCAAGTAACCATTTTTCCCCTTCACCCTATCTAACCCTCATCACGCTCGGGAAGTCCAAAGCCCCTTCCCCACAAAACCTCCTTTACCCCCTTCCCAACCCTTTCGGGGGAAAAACCCTTACCCGCCTTCCTTCTCCATAGATTTAATGCTTCCATGTCATTTACTTTGATCCATTCTCTCTAAATGACCAAACCACCTCAAAACCCCCTTTCCCCTTGACAAATACTTTTTTTAATCCCACCTTTTTCCAAATTTTTCCACACCCCAAATTTTCTGCAAAATTTTTTAACCACACTTTGCCCTTAGACAGGAACTCCCTGTCTAACCATCCCTCGCTGCTGCATTTACCACCCAAGTTTCACACCCTAAAAGGGATGTTGGTACTACTATACTTTCATTTTCCCTTCTTTGCCTCCTTTAATAACGTTTTTGACTCCACAATACCTAATGCCCCCTACCTTTTTTCCCTTCAATTCTTGATTAACCTCACCCTTTCAAAAACCTTCCGCCGCCCAACCCCCAAATCTAAAAACATTCACTTCTTCCCTACTCCCCCTCCCCAATTGAACCCAAATTTTTCTTTTCTAAATATTTGATACCCTCTTCCCCTTACTCTTTTCTATTTCATTTCAATTTTCTACCTTACAACATTCTCAAATCTTCCAAACCTTTGAAATTTTTCCCTTTAGAATCTCCCGTAACACGTACACAGCAAAAAGTAACTGTGTTAATTCCCATTTTGAATTTGTTTCCCCCAATATTTAATCCCACCCCCCAAACACCCTGCTTTACCTTTTTACAACCCCATCTATAAATATATTAAACAACCTGGTGACTTTACACATCCCGTCTAAGACCTATTTTTAGGGAAGTAGTCTCCCTCTCTTCTACCACCCAAACCCGACCTCACTATCCTCAAAAAAACTCTTTACGCATTTAGTAATTTCCCACCTATTCCTATACTTGCAACATCTGCCCATTGCCCCCCTACCCCCTTTATCATATGCCTTTTCTAAATCCATAAATGAAATAAAAACTTCCCTCCTTTATTAAATACTTTTCAAAATTTTCTTCAAGTAGATCAAGTGTTTACTTTGAAGCATATAGGGGAACAGTATTTAAAAAAACATACATAAAAAAATAATAATTTACACTTCCCTTTTATGAAGACTTCGGGGTGAGGAAGACGGGAGGAGGAGATAGGGGAAAGGGCGTACTTTTGTTTGGAAAAGGGAAATCCCCTTACCTGGGGGTTTTCGGGGATCAACGCCCCCAAGGCCCGGTCCATGCCGGTTTCATGGATCGGGCCTGATAAACTGGGTTTGTTACTGCTGGCCCACAAGTCCGACGTACGACCCACAGCCCGGCACTAAAAACTTTAGGTATCTGCCCAGCCTTCTTAAAGGCACCCAGGGGTTTTTTGGGAAATTTCCCCCTAATGTTTGATGGGGGCTGTTGAACAGTTTTGGGCCCCCGGACACTTATGGTGTTTTCCCTTTTGGTCCCAATGGGCCCCTATTTTTTATTGGCGGATTTTGCACGCCGCCCAGTCTTTTACTTTGTAGGGATGATTTCTGTTGCAGATTTGGGACCATTCCTTCCGTTTTTCCAAGTGTAGTTATGATATATCTCTCCCTTCTGCGTTCCAACGAGTACACTAAAGTGTTCCAATTTTTCCCAGTATTAAGGTACTTGACAGAATTTATATGTGCAGAAAGGATCTTGTACACTCTCTAGATCTGCGATTTCACCTGCTTTAATGGATGTTAAGTACCGTTTTCCCAGCTAGAGAAAACAAGTGATTTGAAAAGGATTATCTTTGGGCTTGGACCCCTTCATTTTGAACATTTCATTTCCATCCTCATTATCTTCCTAAAATTCAGGTACCAAGTCCTTTCGGGAGTTACTTCCCTTCTTTTTTTTTAATGATGGGGGAACAATTGAGAGTCATGCCCCCTGTGCAAAAAAATATTGTCCAGGAGCTTTTTTTTGGGCGTTTCTTTAAGATTTGTCGAAGGGGACACAACACTGCACTGTAATGTTGCCAGTACGGCCTGCAAAGCTTTGCAGGTGAAGTTCATCCATAAATAATTGCCTTCAGTCCTTTTTTCACAAATGTCCTTTAAATCTTTGAAAAAGGGCACCTTCCTCCATCTCCTTCCCCTCGCAGTAATTTTCTGATTGTGGTTTGTTGGTTTCAGATGAAGCTTTTTGCGCTCGCAGTGGTTAGCTCTTTTATATGGCCTCCCCCAACTCTTTCCCTCCTCAAACTCAATCCAGCCCATGGAAATTTCCCCCAAAGACACAATACTTTCCCCAACGGGAGAGGCTCCCTTTGGGTCAGCCCCCAAAACCCCTTCAAAATCCCCCTCTGATACACTTGTGGCCACAATTTTTTCCCAAGCAGAAATTTAAAGTTCTGCAAGTCATTCCCCCCAGTCCTTACCTATAAGGGGTTTTTGCAAGTGAAGTATGAAGTGTCTTTCCAGAACTCTTTAGGGTCAATTCAGGTCTGAGGTCACTTCAAAGACTTTTTAAAACACTCTTTGGTGTACGTTTTTTTTAAATTTAAATGACCCGCTGGGCAAAGGGGTGGGGGGAGAGGAGTGGTATTAGGGGGCAAGAACCACCTGATGAAATAAAGTCTCCACCATTCGTCTTCCAAACCTGGAAGAGAGCGGGAGCATTGTCCATTTTAGGAGGACTTGAGTGGGGAATTTATTTTCCAGAAGGTATTTTTTCACTGGGGGCCAAACACTTCTTAACCCTTTCGGGTTTCCCTGTACTAGTAGGGTTACACGCCAGGGTTAGACATATAGTATGCAAATTTTAGGCCTTCAAATTGAGCAGGGGAGAGTGATAATCCCCACATGTGATGAATGGGTTTGTGGAAGTGTGCACGTGGAAAAAAAATTTATGCACCCCCATTGCATTGTGGAGTGGGGAATTTTGCACCTTTGCAAAATAAGCCAAGATAAGGAATACATCATCTCCAGCTTGAGTGGTTGGGGAAAGGGGTAAAGGGGGGGGGGAGAGGCAGTGGGGGGTATCTGACTGGCTGGCTATCTACTGGTGGGTATTGGCTGGTGGCTAGCTGGCTTAGCTGGTGGGTGGTGGTGGCTGGTGGTTTGACTGGCTTGGTGGCTGGCTTCTGGCTGGTGGTAGGCGGCTGGGTAGGCTGGCTATTGGCTGGCTGGCTATGCTAGCTAGGCTGGTGGCTGGCTAGCCTGGGTAGGGGCTGGCTGGCAGCCTAGCTAGGCTGGCTGGCTAGGCGGTGGGTAGGCTGCTGGGTGGCTGGTGGCTTGGCGGCTGGCGCCTGGGTAGGGTGGCTGGCTGGGGGGCTGGCGTGCGTGCATTTCCATTTTGTCCTTGGACAGTCGATCAGACCTAGGGGGCTGTTGTACATGGGTGTGTGTTGTGTGTGGTGTGTGGTGGTGTGTGGGTGTGTGTGTGTGTGTGTGTGGTGTGTGTGGTGGGTTGTGTGTTTCTGGTTGTCGTCTGTCGTCGTCTGTTGTCTGTCTTCTGTCTGTCTGTTGTCTGTCTGTCTGTCTGTTGTCTGTCTGTCTGTCTTCTGTTGTCTGTCGTCTGTCCTCTCTCTCTCCTTCTCCCCTCTCTTCTCTCTCTGTCACAGGGACCATAAAAACAATTTACATGTGTAAACTCCAGGATAACCCAAAAAAAACCGGATGGCAAAAAAATAGTATCAGATCAGATGTGACTACTTCAGGAGTGTAAAAAGGGTTTGGTTCATAGGGCTCTCTCTAGATGGAAGAGAGAGAAAGAAAGCAGGGAGACAGAGAGACAGAAAAAGAGAAGCAACAGATAGACAGACAGTTTATGTGTAAGTGAAGACAAATAAAAAGAAGGGGGTTACCCTCATCAAATTCAAACACTCTCATTAGTGGAGAGATAAGATTAAAACACCCCTCATTCAAATGTCAACACTCTCATTTGGAGAGAGAAGACAGTGTGCACTCTTTCACATGCACTCTCTTTCACCCGCTTCAATTATTTTATAATTATATTTTTACATTATTTTTTTATTTTATTGTCCGTTATCCCAAATAATTTTCCCATGTACAATTATATTTCTTGTACTGTGAGACAGAGAAGAGCCAACAAGCCAACCAGCCCCGGGCCCGCAGCCCCGCCACAGCCAGCCCGTCATGTTGTTTACACAAACCCCCCTCCCCTTTCCCCACCCAAAAAATTGCTGGGACCCATAAATCTATGTATAATTTTTTAGGGAATAAAAAGTGACAAAATAGGTGAAAAAAAGTTCACCGTCAAAGTTTGTGCGTTACGTTACTCACCTAAATTTTGGTTGCAGGGTCAAGACTCGCTCCTGGCCCGCCTCTTCACCGATTGCTCTAGGTTCTTATTCCCTGCTCCATGTGTCCAACAACGAGTGATACAGGGGGCCCGCATAACGATCACCTCCAATGCGCCAAATTTGTAAGTGTATTTAGTAAATGGTTTGTACGTGTAGTTTGGGGGTCTAAATGGACAAAACTCTTCACTAACCTTATGGGAACATATTCAGTCAGTACTGGCACCTGAACATACTTCTGGGGTGAAAAAAAATATCGTTTTCCGGGTCCCTGATATCCAAAAAAAGGCTCATATTGGGCTCACAGGGCCCTAAAAGTTTCTTGAAAAAATAAAATGTTTAAAAAATTAAAAAAAACATAGGAAAAAATAAAAACTCTTTCTGCATAACCAGCAGTCACGATGTTTCCGTAAGCGGTCACTTTCTGCAACTCACGCCTCCATATCTCGGGAAGTATTGATCACTAAAAAAATTTTTTTTGGGCCCGCAATACTCACAAAAAAAATACTCTATCTTTTTTTTTTTCGAAAAAATTTTCGCCCTGGAAAAAAGTTTGGGAGGGGCCTGTCGACCCCCCAAAGGGTTTAAAAAAACAAAGGGAAAAATTTTCCCCTTTTGATCCACACCTTACTGTTTGCTTACCAATACACAAAAATTATCTTGGTGCACTGTTTTTCTTGAACACTCGGGTTTTCAGTGATACACCAGTAAAGGGCCCCGTTTGCAATTTTACATTGGTAGTGTTGTTGTCCCTTTTTAGTTGATAGTGATTTTACTACATGTTTAGTGTGGGGGAGCTTTTTTTTCTTAATGGCCCAATCTGCTAGGTAATACTTACATCTGGGATCATCCCCCAGTGTCTTGAAATCCTTTCACCCGCTCTTTCACAGGTTATTTAAACTACTACTATAAAAATATAATTGTATTCTAAATAGATATGTACAGAATATACAATTACGCACTCACATATTAAAAACATAAGTCTACACACTCCTTAGTGCTCTCCACATGGTGCATCCCCAGCAACTTTGCCCTTCTCTCTTCATGACTAATCTCTGGGCTAACCAGTGTTTTGACACACTTTAGTCACCCTGGGTATGGTGGCCACAACTTAAATTATAAAACTCACCCTTGGAGCACACATAATGCCCAAAAAAATAGAAGGACCCAGAGGTCCTCTCAGTTTGAAGTCAACAAAAAAGTGAGAGGGAGGGGCCTAGCTCAGCTCCTCCCACACCCACCAAAAAACAAAAGACTGTTGCCAAGCACAATTCTCCAGTTACCACAATTCTACCACACCTTAATTTTACTTTTACAAAAAGAAATACAACTTTATAAACTACTTACTTAAATTGTGTGTGTGTGTGTCTATAGTATAACCTATTATATTGAGAAAAACAGGCTTGACTCAGCTGCCTTACAGCCGAAAAGAGTATCTGCCCTTATGATATTTAGAGCTGAGCCCCCATCAATTAAATATAATTAGGTATTCCAGAGTAACTGTTACTTATAAATACATGTTGGGTCCTATAGCCCCATAACACCCCCACCTCCAGACGAAGTCTCACTAAAGCTAGCCGTGTCCCTCAGGATACGGCTAGTAAAAAAAATATATATTGCTTAAGTCTGAAGGTGGTAAGCAAGATTACCAGAAAGTTCTTTATTTCCCAGCACCATACTACTCTTCACATTACTGTTATTTACAGAAAGGTGACATACACATGGCAATCTACAAATTTGTGTGGCTCCACTAAACCTTCCCAGATTACACATGCACTTCCACCCCATACCATATAAAACCCTGAGAGGAACAATACGGGAAAACAGATTGCAGAGGTTTTTTAAAAAAGCATTTTAACCTACCCACATACTCAAGGGTGTAACTATTTAACAATTTTAGTGGCTTTTAAAACAATACACATTACAATGCAAGAATTGCACCAATGCCCACTGCAAAAGCCTGCACCAACCCTGTGCCTCTGCTCGGTAATCCAGCAAGCAACTGGCACTCCAGGGTGGCATCTTCCTGACCCGGAGACGAGAGTAGAGGCCAAACCCAGAGCAGTAGGTGTACACCGGGCAGGAAACTTCACAAAACAGTCAAGGTGTCTCTCACTTGGTGGCCGAACCAAACAGTGAGACTTCCAGTAAACCCCTCACAATCCTTAACATGGTCAGGCACTCAAGCCCATCTTTCAAGGTCCCACTCCACACAGATCCTCCAACCCTTATGAAGTGGAGGCTGACACAGAAACATGGAGGGGTCCAAGGGACCACAAAGGCAAATCGTCGGGCCATTTATACATAGAGCACACCAAGACAAATATACCACATACCTTCCTGAACGTTCATGTTATCGAAGGTTGTCAACCTCTGGCTCAAGTCACAAATACGTATATATACACTGACCCTCGTCACACTTTTGGCTCTGACTCGTCTCCTTCACAGTTGGATGGCTGGTAGGAGTCTTCAGGCTCGCTGAGAGTTCACCACTGCAAAAACAACAAGGTCAGCACATGACAAACACTATATACAAAGTATGCACCATGCATCTACATGAAACATCTAGAGAGAGCATCAGCAACCACATTCTCTGAGCCCTTTATATATTTAACTTACAAATTAAAAGGCTGTAGGAACAAAGCCCATTTTAAGATTTCTTTTTAGTCACCATACACAGGAACAGGATGAAGAGATCCTGAGGACATATACAAATGCTGAATAGCCAGCCCCAAAATGAAATTTTCTTTCCTGTGGTAAAATGCTGACATTTAAACTTAGAAGGTTGTTCATAGTTTAGAAACCCAATTTCTGCAACCTCTCGCAGTACAACAACAAACCCAAAGACATCTCTTTGCGCCCGGGTTGGGTACATAAAGTTTAAACAAATACTATCACATTCCAGGGGCCGTTTCTTATCACCAGTGTCGAGGTTGGGAGACTACTCTCTCCCGTCTTCGCATTGGCCATACTCGTTTCTCATGGATTTTCTCATGGAGAGGCCCCCTGCTCCTCTCTGTGAGAATTGCCAAGTTCCATTATCAGTCAGCCACATTCTGTTGGACTGCCCATTTTTATCAACGAGCACACAAAAATTTACTCCGTCGTCGTCTTCGCTCTGCTCTCTCTCTCTACCTTCCCTTCTCGCTGATGGACCCACCTTTCATCCAGACTCTCCATTGACTTTTTGACAACAACCGACTTACTTCACAAATTTGATACCTTCAGCCCTTTCTACTTCAATCTCTTGCTACCCTCTACCCCCGTACTATCCCCTGCCCGCTGTTTTCTGTAACCTACTGATCATCCCTCCTCTCTTCCTTCCTACCCTGCAACGCTGGTTTTAGCCCTTTTGGCTTAGCGCTTCTTTTTATTATAATAATAATATCACACTCCATCTCGCACATGAATTTTAAGTACACAAGGGACACAGTTTGCATTATATACATGAAAAAGGGTACTGGAACACAAGCCATAGAAATCACATCTTCCTGCCCATGTTTTAGTTTATTTAAAATGTTTGCATCTCTTAGTACATCAGTATCAATCTTTCTAAACCTGAAAACCCCTTAGTTGTTAATGTACTTGTGGTAGTCAGTGTTTATCCCCCAGGGTGCCATCTAATTTGGGAACCATGAAGCATGGGATTGCCCACTGACTCTCACTAAGCACTACAAACTGGTTTTGGGAAAGGGAATTTCACTTCTTCCTATACAGTATTCAATTTTTTCATACAGATTTTTCCACCCCAAAAATTGTTGAATTTGGTTAGCTTCCTTAAAAATTACTTCTGGAGCTTCAACTTTTCCCCATTACTGACATCCCAACTTTTATAAATTTTCCAAGGTGGCTGACCCAACTCTCCAACATTTTTCTCATTAAACCCAAGCATGCATTTCCAAAATTTTTTACACACATGTTATTTCTTAAATACCTTTTGCTATTTCATATAGATTATTGTTTTACATCCCTTTACATTCCATTAAAACATTGGTCTCTCTGAATTTTTGACATAACTTCCACCCCTTTAACCGGTTACTGTGTACATTACACTCATTCTTTTCCTGCTCGGGGGGTGTGGGTTTTTTATATCTAATCCCTGGGAACTTCCCCCACAACATGTTCAGCTCACAGCAACTTGCCATACAGATTTTCACATAAATTGGCTCCAGCATCAGCACTTCCTCTCCAGCCTCCAGAGCATTATGGTCCACATTATGGTCCCACATCATCATCCTGGTCTGGCGATGGGCACGTTCACAGGTACCATCCACCTCATACGAGCCAAACAGTGTCTGAAACTGAGAAAAAGCTCTGAGGGGGAAGCATCACCATCCTCCCAAAGCCAATCGCTCAGAGATTCCAGAGTGCTTCCTCACTCAGCAAATACAAAGAAAGGGATCCTCTTATCCTGGTTGTTAGTATTGTCTATACCATAGGCTTGCCCTCATTGTCTTGAGGGTTTGATGTAATTTCTCTATTTCCCCTTGAGATGGAGGGTGATAGGCAGTTGAAAACTGAGGCTTACTTTTAATCCCTTTAAAACATTTCTAAAAGACTTTGAGGTGAAGTTAGGCCCTTGGTCTGTTTGTACCTCCTGAGGAAAGCCAACGGGATAAGAATTTCATCAAAACCCTTAGGACACATGAGTGTTATCTTATGTAGAGGATTGTTCGGATACCGGGGTAGTGGGCAAATTATCGTTAGTAAATATTGTTTCCCTTTTGGCCCTTGGGGAGGGGGGCCAATGACATCCCTACCAGCTTGCTAAAGGGTTCCCTGTGCTGAAATAGGTGAAGAGGAACAGGTTTAATATTTTTGTTTAGGTTTCCCATAATTTGGCAGACATGACAGGTTTTTATATAATCCCCCTCCCGTCCCCCAAAGCCGAGGCCAGAAGAAGTGCCGGAAACCCGGGATACTGTTTGCAAACCTAGGTGTCCATAGGGGTGTTCATGACTAAGCTTGAAAGGTTTCATAATTTCTCAGGCCCCACGACCTGGTGACAAAAATTGGCTCTCTTCTACTGGATGCAGCCGAAGGTGCCTTCTTCATTAGCTCCCTTTTCCCTAAAATAAAAACATTTATTAAAATGTAAAGTTTTCCTCCTCAGTCACAGCTGAGGCCTACCGATTTTAAGAGTGTCATCACCCCCTGTCAGAAATTACTGCATCATAGTAGGCCCCAATCTCTTCACACCCCACTTTCCCGATCTCTGCACTGATTAGGCTCGACTCGGGTTGTGGTATCCTTTTCTTCAGTTGACTGCAGTTCAACATCAGAAAATAAAGTTTCCAAACCTAAATCCTCACCATCCTCATGAGAAATATAAGGATTACTCTTGGTAGCTTGATCACGAGACATACTTCTTGTGATGGCACCAACAGATAAAAGGTCTGGCAGGGTCTCCCTAGCCTTCTTCTCCCAAACTTTGGGGTCTGGTTCCCCCCATACTAGTGGTTCCTCACTGTCTAACAGACCCATAACATTGTTCCCCAATAAGAGGTTAACCCCTTCAAAGGGAA
Organism: Cherax quadricarinatus; assembly: GCF_026875155.1. Lineage (NCBI taxonomy): Eukaryota > Metazoa > Arthropoda > Malacostraca > Decapoda > Parastacidae > Cherax > Cherax quadricarinatus. The sequence goes on from NC_069405.1 coordinate 75,751,123, forward strand.
TTTCATCTGAAATACCTACAGGGAGATAGCCAACTTGGTATGCAGATTCTACCCATAATTTGTGTACAGGTGTTCTTATGGGTGAACCTGTAATACCCTTCAATAATATATCTACTCCAGTATAGGTATCCTTAGACACTGGCAGCACTTCAGCATGTAGCAAGGAGTAGGTGCTACATCCATCTCTCAAGAACAGTATGTTCTCAACCCTACCCACATGTTACAAAAAAAACGATTCTAAAAGCTTAGAGATCTCCAGTGAATACTAGAAAGGACTGCCCTTCTAGCATCCAGCCTGTTACTGGGTTTTCGTAACAAGTAGTCAGTATCCTTGTCCAATTATCCATTAAAATTCAATATGGTTCAATAGTGCTTTAGGATTACAACTGGTAGGCTACTAACTAGAGAAATTAAAATTTAATAAATTTATTAAGTAGTAAGTTGTCTAGAGGTATATTATCAAATTAAATTAATTACAGCAATCAAAATAAAATCAATCTCTCGAGTTCAATATTATTGTGCTGAAAGCACATATCACATTTATAATTCTTAAGTACCGTCAGGTACATTAACATTTAATAAGATATTACAAATATGTACAAGTGTGTGTATGCGTATAAGTGCTCTTAAGTAGTTAGCTGTGTCTCAAGACTCGAATTAGACTTAAACAGGTGACTGACAAAGTCCTCAAATAAACTAACTTCTTGACCGACTGGCAACCCGAACAGTCTGCTTGAACAACAAAGAATGCTAAGCCCAATAGCAATGCAATATCAAGCGACTGTGACACAGAATCAGGAACTGGGAAATAATATAACGACACTAAGTAGGGACCATCAGCAGATCCTCCACAAGTTACAAAACTCCCATAAAACTGAATCTACGTTCAGCATAGGAAAAACTGTGACTGTGACAATACACAGGAACCAGTACAAAATTAGGTCAGAAGCTATAGCTCGGGACCTGAGATGTTCAGAGTGTCTATGTGACACACAACCTCAGTACAACGTCGAAAATCACAAAGTCTACACAATGTTCTGTGAACAAAGTTCTACAGAACTAACAAGAATAATGAGACAGACAATCTGTCCAACCAGCAAGCGAGTCTCCAGTAGACTGACAATTTCACGAGAGGTGAGGACACCCCCCCCTCGATCACGTGATAGCTACGTGGACAACTGCAGCTCAGAAGCCGGCAGTATAACGAGCGACAAGCGATAATTACAGTAGTTTGACAATCAAGCCTAACTGAGCACATTTTATATACATCCTAACAACATAAGCTAAATAACAATATAAGTCAAATAATAATATAAAGTCATACATTTACGATTTAGCTATTATCGCAAATATAAGCAATATAAAATTAAATGAAAAGATAATATACATTACATATATACATAATAATCATTGTAACCCATTCAGGGGTTGCAACACCCCCCCCAACACGACAGAGGGTCGCACTAGGAGTTGCATTAATGTCTCTCACATTATTTCTGATTACTCATATCAATATTATATAATATAAAAATTAACGAATCTCTTGTGCCAAGCACCTCTACAATTTCACAGCGTCCGTCACTAGGATATGTCTCTAGTTCTAGGGCAGTACACAGTATCGTATCTCTGTATACTCGTGGTTATGTACATCTGTAAGACAATACGTGACAAAG
>NC_069405.1:75753295-75805846 GCF_026875155.1 Cherax quadricarinatus
ACACAAAGGGAAAGACCGTGAAAAACACGAAAGAACACAGCGGCACAGCAGCGATTATTATTCCAGTGATTATTATTACTCATAATCACTATCTTTGCAGAATTGCCCAAATATGACAGTTCAGATGTCACTCCAAACAGCCAATATCCCAAACCCCTCCTTTAAAGTGCAGGCAGTGTACTTCCCACCTACTTCTGTGGTGTGCAAATGAACCCTCATTTTTGTTTATGGATATTTTCTGAGGTTCTGCCATATTTGGATAGGCCCCTGCATACTCTCCAGTTATCTTCAAGATCTGTTGAATACTTACTGCAGTCCTTATCTTATCTCTTAACTGTGATTCTTAAATATTGAAAACTTGCTTGCTTGCTTATCTGGAGTGAGTTGCAAAGTTTTGTGGAGAAATATCACCCTGACCAAGCTGAAACAAGCCATATCTGCAACATATTCAGTGACAAAACCTTGTCCCACTTCAGGCAAATCTTAAAGAGACATCAGAAAAAGACCCTCTGGACATTTTTTTGGTGCGACAGGGGTGCAGCGACTCTCAAGCTGGTCCTAGTGGCAGTAAAAGACAAAGAAGGGAAGTGACCCCAGAGAGGCTTTCATACCTGAAGTCCTAATGGAGGGGGATTCCCCTTCCAAACAAAAAACTCTCCTCCCTCTCCCCTCCTCGCCTTCTTCCATATGCCAAGAGTCTTCAATAAAGGTATGTAATGTTCAGTTATTAAAATCACTGCCTTATATTTCTTTCTCATTGTTGTATGTAAAACTATAGTTAATCTTTAACCCTTTCAGGGTCTGTCCCATAGATCTACGGCTTTACATTCAGGGTCCAAACCATGGATCTACGCCAAAATTCTAGCGGCGTCAAATTTAGCGTGAGAAGGCTGGTAGGCCTACATCTGAGAGAATGGGTCTGGGTGGTCAGTGTGCACACCATAGAAAAAATCTGGATGCCCGCATGGCATTGTGGGAACGCCGGCAAAGTAGCTTTGTTCATTGTGCCGCCAGGCACAATGAACAAAGTGAGTGGGGAGTGAGAGCCTGGCAGCTCTCACTCCCCACTCACTCTACAGGCGAATTCTGACTCTCCTCTTCACAACTTACAGTTCTAAGACTGATGGAAGTGGAGATGAAGATGAATTCTATGGTTTTGAACCATATGGTACCGTTGTGCCATATGGTACAATGGTGCCATGTCATACAATATCATATGGTACAATGGTATCGTATGGTAGAGTGGTACCATATGGTACAATGTACCATATAGCACATTGTACCATATGGTACATTATACCATATGGTACAGGGTACAGGGACCCTAATGGAAATAAGTGTCTGACTTTTTTGGGTTATCCTAGGTTCTCCAAACATATGCGGGCTAGTATGATATTCTATGTAACTTTATTTGTGTATAACTAAATAAACTTACTTATGATGCCACACGCACTGAGTAAGTTTATTCAGGTGTACAGAAATACAATTACATACATAAATTATCATACATAGCAGCATACGTATAAAATCCTAGGATAACCCAAAAAAGTCAGGGTGACTTATTTCCATAGCTATCCCTGTATCTGTACCATATGGTGTCCTGTACTGTATGGTACCCTGTACCATATAGTACCCTGTACCATATGGTACCCTGCACCATATGTTATCCTGTACTGCATGGTACCCTATACCATATAGTACATTGTACCATATGGTACCCTGTAACATATGATACCATGTACCATATGATCAATAGGTGTTGGTGGCATGAGACACCAGCCAAGACTGAGTGGCGATGGGAGACAAAGTGCTTTGTCATCCACCTCAAGGAACACGTCAAGTTCCTGTACACTTGTAAATATATAATAGAGCATTACTAATATACAGTGGAACCTCAAAAATCGAACTGCTCCAAACACGACCAATTATGTAAGTGCTTTTATAAGTGTATTTTTGAGGGTCTGAAATGGACTAATCCAATTTACAATATTCCTGATGGGGATAAATTCATTCGGTAAAGGCACTCGAACAGCTTTCTGGACCGAAGAAAGTTCGATATTTGAGGTTCCACTGTACAATATTTTTGCATATTTTGTTGTAAACAACTGGAGTTTACCTGGAGAGAGTTCTGGGGGTCAACGCCCCCATGGCCCGGTCTGTGACCAGGCCTCCTGGTGGATCAGAGCCTGATCAACCAGGCTGTTACTGCTGGCTGCACGCAAACCACCGTACGAGTCACAGCCCGGCTGGTCAGGAACCGACTTTTAGGTGCCTGTCCAGTGCCAGCTTGAAGACTGCCAGGGGTCTGTTGGTAATCCCCCTTATGTATGCTGGGAGGCAGTTGAACAGTCTCGGGCCCCTGACACTTATTGTATGGTCTCTTAACGTGCTAGTGACACCCCTGCTTTTCATTGGGGGGATGTTGCATCGTCTGCCAAGTCTTTTGCTTTTGTAGTGAGTGATTTTTGTGTGCAAGTTCGGTACTAGTCCCTCTAGGATTTTCCAGGTGTATATAATCATGTATCTCTCCGCCTGCATTCCAGGGAATACAGGTTTAGGAACCTCAAGCGCTCCCAGTAATTGAGGTGTTTTATCTCCGTTTTTGCGCGCCGTGAAGGTTCTCTGTACATTTTCTAGGTCAGCAATTTCACCTGCCCTTTAAAGGTGCTGTTAGTGTGCAGCAAAATTCCAGCCTAGATAGAACAAGTGACCTGAAGGTGTCATCATGGGTTTGGCCTCCCTAGTTTTGAAGGTTCTCATTATCCATCCTGTCATTTTTCTAGCAGACGAGATTGATACAATGTTATGGTCCTTGAAGGTGAGATCCTCCGACATGATCACTCCCAGGTCTTTGAGTTGGTGTTTCGCTCTGTTTTGTGGCCAGAATTTGTTTTGTACTCTGATGAAGATTTAATTTCCTCAGTTTACCATATTGAGTAATTGAAATTTCTCATCGTTGAACTTCATATTGTTTTCTGCAGCCCTGAAAAATTTGGTTGATGTTTCCCCCTGGAGCCTTGCAGTGTCTGCAATGGAAGACACTGTCATGCAGATTCGGGTGTCATCTGCAAAGGAAGACACAGTGCTGTGGCTGACATCCTTGTCTATGTCAGATATGAGGATGAGGAAACAAGATGGGAGCGAGTACTGTGCCTTGTGGAACAGAGTTTTCACAGTAGCTGCCTCAGACTTTACTCTGTTGACTACTACTCTCTGTGTTCTGTTAGTGAGGAATTATAGATCCATCGACCGACTTTTCCTGTTATTCCTTTTGCATGCATTTTGTGCGCTATTACGCCATGGCACACTTGTCGAAAGGGTTTTGCAAAGTCTGTATATATTACATCTGCATTCTTTTTTTCTTCTAGTGCATCTAGGAAACCCTTTTCGTTAGTGATCCAATAGTTGAGACAGACAGGAGCAACCTGTTCTAAACCATGTTGCCTGGGTTGTGTAACTGATGGGTTTCTAGTGGGTGGTGATCTTGCTTCTTTAGGACCCTTTCAAGATTTTTATGATATGGGATGTTAGTGCTATCGGTCTGTAGTTTTTTGCTGATGCTTTACTGCCCCTCTGTGGAGTGGGACTATGTCTGTTGTTTTTAGTAACTGTTGGGGCGGACCCCCGTGTCCATGCTCCCTCTCCATAGGATGGTAAAGGCTCGTGATAGGGGCTTCTTGCAGTTCTTGATGAACACTGAGTTCCCTGAGTCTGGCCCTGGGGCAGAGTGCATGGGCATGTCATTTATCGCCTGTTCGAAGTCATTTGGCGTTTAGGATAACATAGGATAGGCTTGTGTTAACCAAATTCTGTGGCTCTCTCATAAAAAATTCATTTTGATCTTCGACTCTCAGTCTGGTTAGCGGCTTGCTAAAAACTGAGTCATATTGGGACTTGAGTAGCTCACTCATTTCCTTGCTGTCATCTGTGTAGGACCCATCTTGTTTAAGTAGGGGCCCAATACTGGACATTGTTCTCGACTTTGATTTGGCATAGGAGAAGAAATACTTTGGGTTTCTTTCGATTTCATTTATGGCTTTTAGTTCTTCCCACGATTCCTGACTCCTATAAGATTCCTTTAGCTTAAGTTCGATGCTTGCTATTTCTCTGACCAGTGTCTCCATACGCATTTCAGATATATTGACCTCTTTTAGCCGCTCTGTTTTTCTTTTCCGTCGCCTGTAAAGGGAGAGCCTGTCTCTTTCTATTTTACATCTACTCCTCCTTTTTCTTAGAGGAATAAGCCTTGTGCATACATCGAGTGCACCAAGTTAATCTGTTCTAGGCATAAGTTGGGGTCTGTGTTGCTTAGTATATCTTCCCAGCTTATATCGGTTTGGACTTGGTTTACTTGGTCCCACTTTATGTTTTGTTACTGAAGTTGAATTTGGTGGAATGTTCCCTCGTGGACTAATCTCATTATGTGGTCTGGGGCTCCGCGATAACATGTCTTGACCTCAATTATGATTGTGATTTGGTATATCTGTTTTTGATATGGTGACATTTCTTATCAGATCATCATTGTTAGTGGAAGATGAGGTTCTGTGTATTCTCCAGTTGTAGGCTCTATTATTTGCTGGTTTTTTTAAATTGAATTTTGTGCAGATTTTAAAAAAGCTAGTGTGAGTTGAGTCTTCATCAGAGCTGCCTCTTGGAGTATTACTGCAAACAATTATTATTTGCTATCTTCCTCCATTTTTAGGTACTGTACCATATAGTACCATATGGCAACAATGAAACCATATGGTATCATTGTACTGTATGGTACAATGTACCATATGGGTACCATTGCATCATATTGGTACCATTACACCATTATGGTACCATTGCACCTACGGTACCATTGTACAAATAGTGCCATTGTACCATATGGGGCCATTGTATCATAAAACACTTTGTATCATGTGCCACTGTACCATATGTCACCATTGTATCATATCGGTGCATTGTACCACATATGGTGCCATTGTTACCATATGGTATAATTTGCAACCCTATGGTACCATTGTACATTATCGTACTATATGGTACCATTGTATTTTTTTTCAACACAATAACTGCACTGATTTTTTCATCATTTTGTTTACAAATAAACTTGTCAACAAGTTTTGTAAGCAATATAATGATAAACAAATTAGTGCAGTTATTGTGTTGAATACAATGAGTGTACACTTATACAATATACATTATTACTGGTCTCACAGGCCACAGATGTTATTAGAAAAAGTAAAAAATTTGAAAAGAAAAAAGTATAAAAAACGTAAAAAAAAAAAAAATGGGATTTTGCTGAAGTCACTTATGTTGCCGCCACCCGGTCATTTTGGGTCAACTTCCTGCCGTTGTATCTCGGTAAGTACTGATCAGAAAAAAATTTTTTGTTTTATTACCTTCACAAAAATATACTCTTTAATTCTCTAAGAAAAAAAATAATTTTTTTTTTTTTTTCAAAATTTCTTGGACACTGGAGCACCACTTCAGATTTTGGCCTTGGACCCTGAAGGGGTTAAAAAATGTATTTTTTGATAATATTTTTGGGTATCTGGAAAGGATTAATTGTATTTACATTATTTCTTTTTTGGATTTAGGCCGACCTTCTGGAACGGATTACAGCCAATAACCGATGGTCCACTGTAGATTACTAATCCAAGTGAATATTAACCCTTTCAAGGTTGGTGCCGTACTAGTACATCTTACATGCCAGGGTTGGTGCCATACTAGTACGCATAAATTCTAGCTCCTTCAAATCTAGCAAGAGAAAGCTAGTAGGCCTACATATGAAAGAATGGGTTTATGTGGTCAGTGTGCACAGTATAAAAAAATCCTGCAGCACACAGTGCATAATGAGAAAAAAAAAAAACTCCGACCGTGTTTTTGCTTTAAAACAGCGACTTTGCAGTGTATTTTCGTATGCTATTGATGGTTGTATTCTAGTTTTCCTGATCTCATTTTATAGAATGGAAGACATATTACAGAAATTGAGATGATTTTGATTGGTTTCACAAAGAAAAAGTACCTGAAATTGGCTCAAAGTTAGCAGAAATGTTTGATTTTTGCCAAAGTTCAAAAGTAAACAAATCATGCCAAAAGTCCAATACACATCAACTGGAAAGTCTAATATTTCTTTCACAAGTGTGCTGATTACTATTTATACCATTTCTACACTAATGCAATAGTCTGCATAACAGTAAATCTTCTATTTTTTTTTTTTTGAGAATAAAAAATTCAAAGTGGAAAGCAAAAGAAATGTAAGAGATGCCTGGGGATGTGACTAATGAACAGAAAAAATGTTATTTTAGTGCCAGGAATGTCTGTCTTGTTTATTCTGGACCCTATTTGGAAAGTGGCATCTTTTGAAATTTGTGCAAAACTGGCAAAATTGCCAATTCCTGACCACTTTATTGGATAGCTGAAATCAGTAAATGGGTGGTTTCTTGTACTCATTTGATAGAAAAAATGGAAGAGGTTTATAGCAAAATAGTCATGATTTTTTGTTGACTGGTACATTGGAATTGGCTCAAAATACAGCTCAAAGTGGGCAAAATCGCCAATGCGTAAACATCGTTGAGACCACTAACTTTGTGAGAGCATAATTCCGTAAGTTTTCCATCAAATTTCATAATTTTGGTGTCATTATGATCAGGAAAAGATTCTCTATCATTTCATAAGAAAAAATAATTTTTTTCTTCGAAAAATTTCCGACCCTGAACAAGTTTAGGAGAGGGCCTACCGACCCTAAAAGGGTTAAAAATAAATTTATATCTTCATGAGATTTAGTACCTATGTATACCATCCTGCTTCAAATGTTACTGCAACACCAAGTAAACTAATTTTAAATATTTATGAGGTCTACAGAAATCAGAGCAAATTAACTAAATTTATTCAGATGACTCCAGATGCATTATGTACACATGGATAACTTTGCATTTCATGGAAAAATAACTTACTACTTTCCTGTGGAATGAAAGTAATCGAACACGATGGTCTTTTTGAAAATCTAGCAGACGGTTAATTTGAGTGTGTTGTCTTTTGAGTAATACCCCAGGCTCCAAAAAGAATATTTCTGTTTCTGGCTTCATCTGTAAGATAATGCAAAAAATATAATTGTCATTAAAGTTTGTAAATTAATAATCATATCATTAACTGAAATGTTAAAAGCAGGGGAGGACAAAGTGTTGGAATGGTTGGTATTTTTGTTTAATAAATGTATGAAAGAGGAGAAGGTACCTAGGAATTGGCGGAGAGCGTGTATAGTCCCTTTATATATGGGAAGGGGGACAAGAGACTGTAAAAATTACAGAGGATAAGTTTACTGAAGTATACAGATAAAAGTGTATGGTAGGGTTATTATTGAAAGAATTAGAGGTAAGACAGAATGTAGAATTGCGGATGAGCAAGGAGGTTTTAGAGTGGGTAGGGGATATGTAAATCAAGTGTTTACATTGAAGCATATATGTGAACAGTATTTTGATAAAGGTAGGGAAGTTTTTATTGCATTTATGGATTTAGAAAAAGCATATGATAGAGTGGATAGGAGAGCAATGTGGCAGATTTTGCAAGTACAGTGGACCCCCGCATAGCGACTTTAATCTGTGCAAGAGGGCTCATGTTATGCGAAAATGATCGGTATGCGAATGAATGAATTTTCCCCATAAAGAAATAAGGGATAATTAAATTAATCCGTGCAGACACCCAAAAGTATGAAAAAAAAATTTTTCCACATGAAATATACATTTTCCTACACACAAAGAGAAGGATACAGCACAAACAGTAGAGTAGTACATGCAAATATATATTGTGCATGTACATACTCTACTAAATGAAGAATAAAATGACACTTACCTTTATTGAGAAGATGCAGCAATGTACTATGAGGACACTGTGTCCCTGGGACTGCCTTTTCTCTGAGTACTGTAGGTCTGTTTGGCATTTTCTTCCAGAACAGGCCTTATCCACTGTGTTGCCACTTACGATTCTTTAAATCTCTCATAAACCAACCTTTGCTGGCTTTAAATTCACCAATTTGAGCACTAGTTCCAGGCATTTTCCTGTTTCACTGGGTGTTAGTAGACTGGTGTGGGTTGCATCCTGGGAGGCAAGATTAAGGATCCCCAATGGAAATAAGTTCAGACAGTCACTTCGATGACACTGACTTTTTGGTTATCCTGGGTGGCAAATCCTCTGGGGTTAATTGTTTCTTGGTATTCTCAATAAGCCACACCACAACGGGCCCTGTGCTACAGCAGCCAGGCAGCCAGCAGCAGGCAGTGACGTGCTACAGCAGCAGCAGACGATGCTACAGCAAGCAGCCAGACGATGCTACAGCAGCAGCAGACGGATACTACAGCGCAGCAGAACGGTACTACAGCAGCAGCCGCAGCTGGACGGTGGTACATGCAGCAGCCAAGCAGCAGGACGGTGCTACAGCAGCAGCAGGGCAGCTGACAGTGCAGCAGTCAAGCTGTACCACCAATAGTAGCGATGGTTGATTGGGGTTTATTATACAACCTGGCCAGCTCGGAGAACGGCACTCCACTTCATACTTATCAATGATCTTTTTCTTCATCTCTGTAGTAATTCTCAACCTTATTGACTGTAGGGTTGGCCAACTAGAAGCTTTCTTGGGGCCCATGGTCACTTATTTTGCACATAAAAATCACCAAAAACACTGTAATAATACGAAAATGTTCCGATTGTATGCTTGGATGTTACCGCGGAGGCTGGCTGGTAAACAATGCAACGGCGGCACATGTGAGGCTGGCCTTAAGGGCACACATTGACGCGTCTCAGACGAAAGCGTTGTGAGCGGTGGGGGGGGGGGAGCGGGCAGGGTTTTTGGGCGGTTGCGAGCAAAATTTTTTGCGATAAAAGTGAGCGGGTATGCGGATTGAAGGTATGCAATGCGTTTACGGTATGCGGGGGGTCCACTGTAAATGGAGAATATGTGGTAAGTTACTAAATGCTGTAAAGAGTTTTATAAGGGTAGTGAGGCTCAGGTTGGGTTGTGTATAAGATAGGGAGATTTCTCCTGGTAAGGTGGTCTTAGACAGGGATGTGTAATGTACCATGGTTGTTTAATAATTTATAGATGGGGTAGTATAAAAGAAGTAAATGCTTGGGTTGTTCGGGAAGAGGGTGGGATGAGGATTAAATTATGGGAAATTTAAATACAAAATGGGAAGTGACACAGTTAACTTTTTTTTTATGATACTGTGCTTCTTATGGGAGATTCTAAAGAAAAATTGCCAAGGTTAGTGGCCGAATTTGGGAGGTGTGTATAAAGGGTAGGAAAGTTAAAGTGAACATAGAAAACATTAAGGTGATTGAGAGTAGTCAAATTATTTTGATAAAGAAGAAATTGATATCAAATTGGGGCGGAGGAGTATGGAAGAATAAATGTTTTCAGATATTTGGAGTTGACGTGTCAGCGGATAGATTTATGAAAGGATGAAGTTAATCCAAAAGAATGATGAAGAAAAAAGGCTGAGTGGTGCGAAAAGAAGGGAATGTGTGAAAGTTATAGTTCGCACCAAACACATCTTATAATGGGTGTGAAGTTGGGTTGTAAATGCTGCACGCAAAGAGGCAGTTGGAGGCAGTGGAGATGTCCTGTCTAAGGGCAATGTGTGGTGTTAATTATTATGCAAGAAAATTTTCGAGTGTGTGAAATTAGAGGTGTGGAATTTTATAAAAAATATTAGTCAGAGGCTTGAAAGAGGGTTTGTCTGAGGTGGTTTTTGGTCTTTAGTGAGAATGGATCAATGGTTAGAATGACATGGAGAGTGTATAAATCTGTAGGGGAAGGAAGGCTGGGTCAGGGGTCTCTCAAAAAGGTTGGAGGGAGTGGGTAAAGGAGTTTGTTGTGGGTGAGGGGTTTTGGACTTCAGCAAGCGTGGATGAGCATGTTAGATAGGAGTGAATGGAGACGAATGGTTAATTTGGGACTGATGAGCTTTTTGGAGTGTGAGGCAGGGGTAATATTTGTGAAGGGATTCAGGGAAAACCGGTTATTTTATATAACCGGACTTGAGTCCTGGAAATGGGAAGTACAATACCTGCACTATAAAGGAGGAGTTTGGGATATTGGCAGTTTGGAGGGATATATTGTGTATTTTTATACGTATATACTTCTAAACTGTTGTATTCTGGTCACCCCTGCAAAAACAGTGATTATGTGTGTGAGGTGAAAGCGTTGAATGATGATGAGAGTATTTTCTTTTTGGGGATTTTCTTTCTTTTTGGGTCACCCTGCCTTGGTGGGAGATGGCTGACTTGTTAAAAAAAAAAAAATCATTAACTGACAAAATATGAAATGAAAATCACAGTAAGACAACACAAGGGAAAAATAAAAGTCACTATTAACAAAAAGATCAAATGTCTGTTGAACACATGTAGCAAAGAAAATAATAATGTAATTTAAGTACCCAAGAAAAGTACCATAAAAAGGAGAATGGCATCCCACTTATTGACTTCAGAACAGACCCTACATATTTTCAATAGCAGTCTAGGCCAAGAGGTTTACCCTAATCTAAATAGTTGATGTTTGTGTCCTCTGGGAAACCCCAGCCTTAAATTCAAATTCAACCTCTAGTAGAATCTTTCTCCCACTGTTCTCAGGAATTGCAAACACATGAAGGGGGAATTTAAAACATTGGTTAACACATCTCGTGTGCTAATGTAGTTGCAGGAGTAGTTACAATGTTCACTTGTTAATATGCTTCATGTGTTAGTAAAGTACTTCGTCATATGTGAAAACTACATATCCATATTAACAATGTTATAAACATATGTAAAACAATATAATCTTATTCTTAATATCTGTAATCCTCTCAATCATTAAGACACTGATTGTGTTTCCTTTATGTTAACATCCAAGAATCGTCATTACCTATAATCATAATCACACCTGTAATTCTTTAAACAAACAAACTTGATAAGAAGCCATACAGAACATACTAACAGGATATTCAATTCTCTTGTATTCATTGTAATTTCTAAATTTATACTTATACCACCCAATATTGGATAGATAAAACCCTCTCAATTTGTCACTGCCTTTTTAATCTTAGGTTAGTCTTAAGTTTGCCTGAAATGCTCTGTTTCTTACCTGGACCTGGAGTTTACCTGGAGCGCGCCCCCAGTTTCCGGGGGTCAACGCACCCCGCGGCCCGGTCTGTGACCAGGCCTCTGTTGGATTCAGGAGCCTGATCAACCAGGCTGTACTGCTGGGCTGCACGCAAACCAACGTTAAGAGCCACAGCCCGGCTGATATCAGTGCCCAGTTGTCAGTGCCAGCTTGACGACTGCCAGGGGTATGTGGTAATCCCCCTTATGTGTGCTGGGAGGCATTTGAACAGTCTCGGGGCCCCTGACACTTATTGTACAGGTCTCTTAACGTGCTAGTGACACCCCTGTTTTCATTGGGGGGATGGTGCATCGTCTGCCAAGTCTTTTGCTTTCGTAGTGAGTGATTTTACGCCTGAGCAATTTCGGTTTACTGTCCCTCGAGGATTTCCAGGTGTATAGCATCATCGTATCTCTCCTCCTGCGTTTCCAGGGAATACAGGTTTAGGAACCTCAAGCGCTCCCAGTAATTGAGGTGTTTTATCTCCGTTATGCGCGCCGTGAAAAGTTCTCTGTACAAGTTTTTCTAGGTCGGCAAATTTCACCTGCCTTGAAAGGTGTGTTAGTGTGCAGCAATATTACAGCCTAGATAGAAATCAAGTGGACCTGAATGGAGTGTCATCATGGTCTTGGCCTCCCTAGTTTTGAAGGTTCTCATTATCATCCTGTCATTTTTCTAGCAGATGAGATTGTTAAATGGTTATGTCCTTGAAGGTGAGATCCTCCGACATGATCACTCCCAGGTCTTTGACGTTGGTATGTTTTCGCTCATATTTTGTTGCCAGGGAATTTGTTTTGTACTCTGATGAAGATTTATATTTCCTCATGTTTACCATATCTGAGTAAAGTAATTGAAATTTTCATCGTTGAACTTCATATTGTTTTTGCAGCCACTGAAAGATTTTGGTTGATGTCCGCCTGGAGCCTTGCAGTGTCTGCATTGGAAGACACTGTCATGCAGCATTCGGGGTGTCATCTGCCAAAGGAAGACACATGGTGCTGTGGCTGACTCATCCTTTGTCTTGTCCCGGATTGAGGTAATGAGGAACAAGGATGGGAGAGCGTAATGTGCCTGTGCGAACAGAGCTTTTCACCGTAGCTGCCTCGGACCTTTACTCTGTTGAGACTACTCTCTGTGTTTGTTAGTGAGGAAATTATAGATCATCGTCCCGACTTTTCCTGTTATTCCTTTAGCACGCATTTTGTGCTGCTATTTACGCCATCATGGTTAAAAAATTGCTCCCGAAGGGCTTTTGCAAAGTCTGTATTTATTACATCTGCATTCTTTTTGTTTCTAAGTGCATTTAGGTACCTTGTCGTAGTGATCCAATTAGTTGAGACAGGACAGGAGCAAACCTGTTCTAAACCCACGCGCTGCAGACACCCCACCTGGGTTGGGTATGATGGGTTTTCTAGATGGGTGGTGATCTTGCTTCTTAGAGACCCCTTTCAAAGATTTTTATTGATCATGCCGGATGTTTGTGCTATTGGGTCTGTAGTTTTTTGCTGTTGCTTTACTGCCCCCTTTGTGGAGTGGGGTATGTCTGTTGGTTTTTAGTAACTGTGGGACGACCCTCGTGTCCATGCTCCCTCTCCATAGGATGTAAAAAGGCTCGTGATAGGGGGACTTCACGCAGTTCTTGATGAACACAGAGTTTCCATGAGTCTGGCCCTGGGGCAGAGTGCATGGCATGTTCATTTACCGCTGTTCGAAAGTCATTTGGCGTCAGGATAACATCGGATAGCATTGGGGTTAATCCCCCCCTCAATCCTCTTCGCCTCGGGCATCCCCCCCCCCACCTCTCATAAAAAAATTCATTTTGATCTTCGACTCTCAGTCTGAGTTAGCGGCTGGCTAAAAACTGAGTAATATTAGGCACTTGAGTAGCTCACTCATTCCTTGCTGTTCTCAGTGTAGGACCCATCTGATTTAGTAGGCGCCCAATACTGGACGTTGTTCTCGATTTTTGATTTGGCATAAGGAGAAGAAATACTTTGGGTTTCTTTCGATTTCATTATGGGCCTTTAGTTTTCCAGCGATCCTGACTCCATAGAGGATTCTTTAGCTTAAGTTCGATTGCTTGCTACTTTCTCTGGACCAGTGTCTCCCTACGCCATGTTCAGATATATTGACTCTTTTCGCCGCTCTGTTATTCTTTTCCGTCGGCCTCCTGTTATAAAGGGTGAGCCTTGTCTCTTTCTATTTTGAAATCTACTCCTCCTTTTTCTTAGAGGAATAAGCTTGTGCATACATCGAGTGCCACCGAGTTAATCTGTTCTAGGCATAAGTGGTGGTCTGTGTTGCTTTAGTATCTCTTCCAGCTTATATCGGTTAGGGACTTGGTTTACTTGGTCCACTTTATGTTTTGTTATTGAAGTTGAATTTGAGTGAATGGCTCCCTCGTGATAGGTCTCCTTATGTCCGGTCTGGGGCTCCACGCATACATGTCTGACCTCATTATGTTGGTGATCTGAGTATATTGTTTTTGACCTATGGTGACATTTTTATCAGATCATCCCACTGGTAGTGAAGATGAGTCTTAGAGTATTCTCCGTCTAGTAGGCTCCCTATTAATTTGTGGTTTAAATGGAATTTTGTGCAGAGATTTAACAAGCTGTGTGAGTGAGTTGTCCTCGCTCGCATGCCTCCTGGTGTTACTACTGCAACAACTATTATTTGCTATATCTCCTCCATTTTTAGGTGCCCTTAAGTTGAAATCCCCCAGGAGCGAGATGTTGGGTTGCAGGAGCTGGAAGATTTTCCCAAACAGTGGTCAATTTGAACAGCTGTTCCTGGAAATTGCTGGGAAGTTGCATCCAGAGGTTGTTGTAGTACTACCACAATACTAGTTTTGGATTCTCGACCTTTATGCTAAATTCATACATCGGTTGAGGTATTAAGCAGTTCTGTGTTATCGGACCTGGTGGTATTGTGGTACATGGGGGGGGGATTTTTTTCCGGCATTAGTATTGTATTGTTGGTTTGAGAGTGGAGGCCATCGACTGTGGTTCCACTCAGGAAATGATGGATTTGGTGTACGATTTCTGCCATTTTCCTGCCAGTTTTTTTTCCTTCCTGGCACTAAAAAACCCTCTCCTCTTGAGTGGCTGTGGCTACCCAGCTTTTCCCATGGCCTGGAAACTGCCTCTCCCTTGTTCTATTTGTCCCCTTTAGATGGTATGCCTGGCAATTTAAGTTATAGATCAACGTCCTTTCCTGTAACTGAAGAGGTTACACATTTCTGGGTGAAAAGCTTCCAGGAAGGGATGTATTTGCATTTTCCTGTTGTCATTCTGGGCATTGATATTTAGGGTTGGTCATAGTTGCACGTCCCTCCCATCTGTTTTTCCAGATTCTCCCATAGCACCGATACCAAGTGCATCGTATGTGCACAGGCTTGGTTTCTGTTTGCTTGGGTTTCATGTGACTGTTATTCCCTGTTTGGTGCATGTTTCCCTGTCTTACTTCTATCTCCCTAGCACCAACACAAATGGAGCTCCACCAGTTGTTTTTGGTAATTATATCCTCACTATTGTAGTGGAGTCCTCTTGTTTGCTTCTTTCCCTGCGGTATTTCCTATGTTCCCCCCCCCCCCCCCCCCCCCCCCCCCCCCCCCCCCCCCCCCCACCCCCCCCCCCCCCCCCCCCCCCCCCCCCCCCCCCCCCCCCCCCCCCCCCCCTACCCCCCCCTGCAAATATTGGTTTTATCTTATCTTTGACTACACTTGTTTCCCTCTTATGGCTCCTGTCCTATGAGGTCATTTATATGTATTTCCTTCTGCCGTACTTAATTCCCCCGACTACCTGGACAAATCTCCGGCTTCACCATTACTGTCTCCCAGGGGAACAGCACTCTCCAGCATCACCATACTGATCTCCAGGTCAGCACCCTCTAGCCCCCCCCTTCTCCATTACTGTCTCCCAGGACCAGCACCTCCAGCTTCACATTATGTCTCCCAAGACAGCACTGTCAGCCCCACATTTTACTGGACTACCAGGACTTCATCTCCAGCTTTAACAGTTTCTGACTTACATGGCCCAGTATCAAGGGCAGTACCAATCAGCCCAGACTTTTTATGTTCCCATCTGTTGTAGAAAGCTTCCAGGTTTTCTATGAGAGCAGCCTTTGATGTTGTCCTCTTTTTAATCACTTGTTTTTTAGTCCACAGATTTATCTTTCATTTGGGGGGGGGGCATACCCACCAAAACACTTCCCTGTTTTCAACACTGCTGTAGTAGTTCTTGGATATCTGCACAAGGGGCGTGACACCAATTTCCAAAAAATGACAATTTTACCCATGTGGAAAGCCCAGTTTGTTTGGACTGCCACCAGATACACACAGCTTCATAATTGATTTGAATGTTGATTTACTGCAATTCTATAGCAACTCTTGAATATTCTCAATAATAAACCTCCTTAAATGATAGCTCTAGCTATTAAGGGTCTTTCTGCATTGACACATAAATGCCGTTCATTTTGTCAAACATTGTATCATGTGTGAAGAAAAAGTATCTTTTTCCTACAAGCATTACAAATACCTAAAGAGGGTACTTGCATTTTGGTTAAAATATGGAAAATTAGTTTTCAAACATTATCACTAATGGACAGAGTAGAGTGAAGAAAAGATGTATAAAACATTCTGCTGTTTGCTTACCCTCACCCCCAAAATATTTATTTTATTTATCACACTGCCGATTCCCACCAAGGCCAGGGTTGGCGAAAAAGGAAAAACTTTCACCATCATTCACTCCATCACTGTCTTGCCAGAAGGGTGCTTTACATACAGTTTTTAAACTGCAACATTATCACCCCTCCTTCGAGTGCAGGCACTGTACTTCCCCTCTCCAGCGACTCAAGTCGGCTGCCGGTTTCCTGAACCCCTCATAAATGTTACTTTGCTCACACTCAACAGCACGTCCACAGATAACAACCATTTGTCTCATTTCACTCTTTATTCAAACACGCTCATGCATGCCTGTGGAAGTCCAAGCCCTCGCACACAAAACCCTCCTCACCCCTCCCTCAACCTTTCCTAGGCCGAACCCCTACCCTGCCTCTGCCCTTCATAAAGACTGTTCACACTATTGAAGTCATTTGTTTCGATCATTTTTTCTATTACATGTCCCGAACCACCTCAACAAACCCTTTCTCAGCCCCTCTGGACAACAGTTTTGGTAATCCCGCACTCCTCCTAAACTTCCAAACTATGAATTCTCTGCATTATTTCACAACACCACATTGCCCTCAGACAGGACTCTCCACCTGCCTCCAGCTTCATCTCGCTGCAACATTACTTACCCCACCATGCTTCACACCCATATAAGAGCGTTGGTTACAAACTATAGTCTCATACTTCCCCTCTTTGCCTACAAGGACAAAGTTCTTTGTCTCCACAGACTCCTAAGGTGCACACTCCACCCTTTTCCCCTCATTAATTCTATGATTCACCTCATCTTTCATTGGACCATCCGCTGGACACGTCCACTCCCAAATATCTATGGAATACATTCACCCTCACACTCACCTACTCTCTCCCTCCCAATCTGATATCCAATCTTTCATCACCTAATCTTTTTGTTATCCTCATAACCTTACTCTTTTCCTGTAATTACCTTTAATTTTCTTCTTTTGCACACCCACCAAATTCATCCACCAATCTCTGCCAACTTCTCTTCAGAATCTCCCAAGAGCCGTGTCATCAGCAAAGAGCACCTGTGACAACTCCCACTTTATGTGTGATTCTTTATCTTTTAAATCCACGCTCTTGCCAGACCCCTCGCATTTACTATCTCTTACAACCCATCTATAAATATATTAAACAACCACTGTGAATCACACATCCCTTGTCTAAAGGCTACTTTTACTGGGAAATAATTTTCCCTCCTTTCCTACATACTCTAAAACTTGACGCCCTCACTATTCTCGTAAAGAACTCTTAACCTGCTTTCAGTAAAAACCTACCTCCTACACCATACACCCTGCAACAATCTGCCACTTTGCCCCCCTATCCACCTGCTCATACGCCTTTTTCCAAATCATAATGCCACAAAAGACCTCTTTAGCCCTGATCTAAATACTGTTCACTTTTATGTTTCACTGTAACACCTGGTTCCACACACCCCCTACCTTTCCTAAAGCCTACCTTGTTCTATTATATTTTTTTTTTTTAATTATTACAACTGGCCGATTCCCACCATGGCAGGGTTGGCCCGAAAAAGATAAACAACTTGTCACCATACATTCACTCCAATCACTGTTCTTGCCAGAAGGGTGCTTTACACAAAGTTTGTTAAACTGCAACATTAACACCCCTCTTCAGAGTGCAGGCACTGTATTCCCATCTCCAGGACTCAAGTCGGCCTGGGTTCCCTTGAACCCCTTCATAAAATTTACTTTGCTCACACTCCCAACAAGCACGATCAAGTATTGAAAAACATTTGGTCTCCATTACTCTATCAAACACGCTCCGCATGCCTCGCTCGAGAAGTCCAAGCCCCTCGCACACAACTCCTTAACCCCTCCCTCCCCCAATTCCTCAGGCCGACGCCCCCACCCCAGCCTTCCTTCCACTACAGACGGATACACTCTTGAAGATTCATCTGCTATCCTATTCCTCCCGTCTTACTCTTAATTCTTTCACATACATAACTCTACCATACACTTTACCAGGTATACTCAAACAGACCTTATTACCCCCTATAATTTTTGCACTCTCTTTTATCCCCCCCTTTGCCCTTTTTACCAAAGGAAACTATGGCATGCTCGCCTGCCCCAACATCCCTAGGTACCTTACCTCTTCCTTACAATTTATTAAATAATTGCACCAACCACTCCAAAAATATATCCCCACCTGCTTTTAAAACATTTCTATCTTTGTCCCATCAATCCCAGCTGCCTTACCCCTTTCATTTTTCCCCAATGCCTCACGAACTTCACACACTCACAACTGGCTTTTCACTCCTACAAGATGTTATTCCTCTTGCCCTATAACGAAAATCACAGGCTTCCCTATCTTCCATCACATTTAACAATTCCTCAAAAATATTCCCTCCATCTTCCAATACCTCTAACTCTCATTTAATAACTCTCTCTCCATTTTTAAACTGACCAAATCCATTTTGTCTTAGGCCTTTCTTAAACACTTGTTAATCTCACTCAAAACTTTTTCTTATTTTCACAACAATATTTGTTGGATAAACATCTCCACCCACTCTCCCTCATTTGCCCTCTCTTTTTACATTGTTCACCCACTCTCTTCGTTCTAGCATAAGGGAAAAAATCACTTGAGTTCACTACCACAATACATAAAATATTATAAGTATTGAGCAGAACATAAAAGCATGACATGCAGTATTCATTGCAATAATATTATACAGTACTGAGAATTAGACATTATGGCAACACCTGGGTATCTCTTCTCTTACAGACATTTTTACCAACTAGAAGCTTTATTAACCCCTTGACTGTCGCAACCCCCAAAATTCCTGAGGTGTCTCTGGTGTACGCAAAATTAAAAAAAAAAAAAAAATCTTATGAAATGATTAACCGTATTTTCCCGATTGTCAATGACACAAAAAACCTATCCTCGCCCCACCTCCTCCCTCCTCCCTGACTGCGAAAACTGACGGCATCTGTTTTACTCTTGCGAAGTTAGCGACTCGACGATATTTACAAATCCGGCGGAATTCGCCACTTTGAGCCCTTTTTCGGTAAATTGTTGGTCCCAGACGGACAAACTCCCAATTTTAGCTATTTCTTTAGAATCTATTTTTTTTCTATCGATTGAGTACAAGAAAAAAACTGCCCATTTACATTTCAAACTACGCAATATTGTGGTCAGAAAATTTGCAATTTGGCCAATTTCACGAAAATAAAAAATGACAATTTCAAAATAGGTCAGAATGAACAATCCAGACATTCCTGGCTCTAAAATACATTTTCTTTTGTTCATCAGTCAGTTCCAGGCCCCTCTGATATTACTCCTTGCTTCTATTTTGACATTTTTATTCAACAACAAAAATAGAAGACTTACTATTATGCAGACTACTGCAATGCTGTAATAATTGTATAAATAACATCAATCCATTCATGACTGCATATTAGAATGGCTAGTTGGACATTTATTGGACAATGACATCATTTGTTTACTTCCGAACATTGGCAAAAATCAAACATTTCCCCTACTTTGAGCTCCATTTCCAGGTTCTTTTTATAGTAAAATCAATCAAAATCACCTCTATTTCTATAATATGTTTTCCATTCTATCAAATGAGACCAAGAAAACGAGAATACAACCATAAATACTATACGAAAATAGACCACAAAGTCGGCATTTTAATTAAAAAAAATGGTCAGTTTTTTTTTTCTCATTATGCACTGCGTGCTCCAGGATTTTTTTTATATGGTGCACACTGACCACACAGACCCATTCTCTCACATGTGGGCCTACCAGCTTTCTCCTGCTTGATTAGAAGCCGCTTGAATTTATGAGTATATATACGTCAAACATGGTACCTCGTAAGACGTATATATACGGCCGTGACAGTCAAAGGATTAAGTCAATACAGATATGCTATGCAGACAGTAGATGTGGAAATCAGTACGTACTTCATCCTTGCCACTAGTTAGTAAAATTCTTCAAATAATGCCCAGGTGTTGCACATATATCTAATTCCTCATACAATATTCATATTCAATATAAGCCAATATTACATTAAAATATGTTTTAAAAAAAATTTCCACTTTAACATACCTTAGAAGATAAAGGAATTAACTGGCACTGTGAAGAGCATGCACCACACTTGCCAGGACATTCAGCTGAAATTATTTTTTAGCCTTTTCTAACTTAGTATAAGTCATTTTATTATAAGAATATGACAATATCAGTGACAACAGCAATGCAAACAGTGGTAAATGACAAACTCTGAAATCTGTCCATTTTCCTTCTGCTTCCCATAAACTATATAGTATTAACAATTACAATTGGTACATTACAATACAGTAGGGCCCTGCTTTATGGCATTTCGCCTTTACAGTGTTCCGCTAATAGTGGACCCTTGGTTATCAGCTAACTCGGTTTGGCCAGTGTTTCGGCTCCCGGTGATCAGCCGTTATTTCAGTGATTGGCCATTTCAGATGTGTCCATCAGCCGGCTAGGGCCACTTGCACAACAGTTTGGCTGTGTCTCTCGGTGCGTGAGAAAGCTTCTGCTCGTACATCCAAACATATCACTTGTTTCCCATTTTTTTTTTGTTTTTTGTTTTTTTTTGCAGTGCAACTGCGAAATAAGTAACCATGGCTCCAAAGAAAGTTCCTGTGGCAAAGAAAGTGAGAAACACCATGGAATATAAGCGTGAAGTGTAGCAGGCATGCAGGAAGTGTAGCAGGCATGCAGGGAGTGTAGCAGGCATGCAGGGAGTGTAGCAGGCATGCAGGGAGTGTAGCAGGCATGCAGGGAGTGTAGCAGGCATGCAGGGAGTGTAGCAGGCATGCAGGGAGTGTAGCAGGCATGCAGGGAGTGTAGCAGGCATGCAGGGAGTGTAGCAGGCATGCAGGGAGTGTAGCAGGCATGCAGGGAGTTGTAGCAGGCATGCAGGGAGTGTAGCAGACTGCAGGGAGTGTAGCAGGCATGCAGGGAGTGTAGCAGGCATGGCAGGGAGTGTAGCAGGCATGCAGGGAGTGTAGCAGGCATGCAGGGAGTGTAGCAGGCATGCAGGGAGTGTAGCAGGCATGCAGGTAGTGTAGCAGGCATGCAGGGAGTGTAGCAGGCATGCAGGGAGTGTAGCAGGCATGCAGGGAGTGTAGCAGGCATGCAGGGAGTGTAGCAGGCATGCAGGGGTGTAGCAGGCATGCAGGGAGTGTAGCAGGCATGCAGGGAGTGTAGCAGGATGCAGGGAGTGTAGCAGGCATGCAGGGAGTGTAGCAGGCATGCAGGGAGTGTAGCAGGCATGCAGGGAGTGTAGCAGGCATGCAGGGAGTGTAGCAGGCATGCAGGGAGTGTAGCAGGCATGCAGGGAGTGTAGCAGGCATGCAGGGAGTGTAGCAGGCATGCAGGGAGTGTAGCAGGAATGCAGGGAGTGTAGCAGGCATGCAGGGAGTGTAGCAGGCATGCAGGGAGTGTAGCAGGCATGCAGGGAGTGTAGCAGGCATGCAGGGAGTGTAGCAGGCATGCAGGGAGTGTAGCAGGCATGCAGGGAGTGTAGCAGGCATGCAGGGAGTGTAGCAGGCATGCAGGGAGTGTAGCAGGCATGCAGGGAGTGTAGCAGGCATGCAGGGAGTGTAGCAGGCATGCAGGGAGTGTAGCAGGCATGCAGGGAGTGTAGCAGGCATGCAGGGAGTGTAGCAGGCATGCAGGGAGTGTAGCAGGCATGCAGGGAGTGTAGCAGGCATGCAGGGAGTGTAGCAGGCATGCAGGGAGTGTAGCAGGCATGCAGGGAGTGTAGCAGGCAGTGTTGCAGGGAGTGTAGCAGGCATGCAGGGAGTGTAGCAGGCATGCAGGGAGTGTAGCAGGCATGCAGGGAGTGTAGCAGGCATGCAGGGAGTGTAGCAGGCATGCAGGGAGTGTAGCAGGCATGCAGGGAATGTAGCAGGCATGCAGGGAGTGTAGCAGGCATGCAGGGAGTATAACAGGCATGCAGGGAGTGTAACAGGCATGCAGGGGGTGTAGCAGGCATGCAGGGGGTGTAGCAGGCATGCAGGGGGTGTAGCAGGTATGCAGGAAGTGCAGCAGGCATTCCAGAAGCTAGCACTAGTCTTCAATAAAGGTATGTAATACTAATTTAATTGTTAAACAAATTATTATTTCGGTTTTTGGCCATTTCAGATTTAGGCCAAGCTACTGGAACAGATTATGGCCGATAACCGAGGGTGCACTGTATGGCAATATCAAATTATGACCAAAATCTGCTATACAGCAAGTGGTCTTTCAAATACAGTGTGCCCCACCCAGTTTGTTTACATTCTCCGTGAGCACATCTATTATGTCTGGAAACTTTCCAAAATTTCAAGTGTTTTAAAGTTAGTGTGTATTTTTTATGCACGTACTCTGATAATTATACTTGTGTACCTGTACCTAAATATACTTATACACTGTGCTGGCGTGCAGGTACACATTAAAATCACTACGAGTCTCTCTACTCATGATGACAATACTACATAATAATAATCACTCTTGGGCATATTAAATGTCTTATTTTACATTAATATAGACTTTTTCCTTTCCCCCCACCACCCTTATGATTTTTTCTTAAAAAATTATAAAAAGAAAAAAAATTTTACATAGCTAAAAACCCAAAATTACATACACCCAAAGAAAAAAAAAAAACTTGACATAAAAAATGAGTTCGGGATTAGAGTGGCTTTGTGGGGTAGTGTTGGAAGAATTAGGGTTTTCTTTTAGTAAAACACGGGGGGGATAACTGTAAAAAAAAAATTTTCCCTTTTGTTTTCCCTTCACTCTATTTATATTTAATTTTCAGGGATCCTTGTGGGTTTAGTGCTTCCTTTTTTTCCCAATGTTGATAAATTTTTTTTTTATTACAACCAATGGGCCACCAGGCAGGGTGGCCCGAAAAAGAAAAACTTTCACCCTCATTCACTCCTTTACTGTTTTTGGCCCGTGGCCCTGGCCACAGTTCAGTTATAAAAACTGCAAAAATTAACACCCCTCCTTCAGAATGCAGGGGCACTTTTTATTCCCATTTCAGGGCTAAAGGGCCGCCCCGCCCGGGTTTTCCCCGAATCCCCTTTATAAAAAGCTACCTTTCTTACACTCCCAAAAACAGTGTCCTTTAAAAAAAATTTGTGTTCATTTGCTATTGTTAAACTCTGTACGGGTTGCTGGAAGGCCCCAAACCCCTTGCACACAAAAACCTTTTTTTACCCCCCCCTCCCAACCTTTCCTGGCCCCGCCCTTTCCCCGCCTTCCCTCCCACTCAGATTTGTATAAATCTCGAAGTTTTTCTATTTTGTTCCATCCCCTTTAAAGTCCGAAACCCTCAAAAAAAACTTTTCCCCATCCTCTGGATAATAGTTTTTATAATTTTCGCACCCCGCTTTTAAATACTTTGGGCTACAAACCCCCACCCTTTCCAAAGCCTCCCCTTTTTCATTGCTATTCCCGCTTTTCTGTCTTTCTGTGATGAAGCAAATCAGCCCCCTCAAGCTTTACTTTTGCAAAAGGGGTGATAAAAATTCGTGTGAAGATTTCACGGGTGGGCCTCGGGTTTGTATTTTTTTGTCCATTTTTTTTTTTTAACAAGTTGGGTTTTCTCCCACTGAGTTTAGGGTGGGCCCAAAAAAGAAAGAAAATGCCCAAAAAAAATTTTTTCACATGCAACACTTTTTACCTCACTACACATAATCACGTTTTTTTCAGAGGTGGGTCAGAAAACCTATTTACTTGGGGCATTTGGTTTTGTAAAATCAGGTGAAGGGGAAATTTAAAAAGTTTAATTTTAAAAATTATATAGGTTTAAAGTCATCTTTCCATCGTTTTTGTTTTTGAAATTAATGCAGAAAAAAGGGGAAAATGTTTAATTGAAAAAAAATATATCATTTTCATTTTTTTTTATTATTATTATTATTAATAATAATAATAATAATAATAATAATAATAATATCTTTTATGTTAAAACTGTTTTACTAAATATCTGCTACTTATGTTTAGCTATGTTTATTTTCTGTAATTTGCCTGTCACACTTAACCTAGTTTCTGTCTTATAATTGTACAAAGTTATATTGTTTGTTAACTGTATTTTGGCTAGTGTCTTATTTTTTTGTATGATCTTTTGAGTGTTATAAGTGAATTTAATCAGAGGCCTGAGCTTGCTACCATCTGCAGCTCATTAGACTGCCATCCCCACGAGCCCCTTTGGGGCGGGGCAGATGGCAGACCAGAGGCCTAGCTTCTCCCTACGAGCCCTGTGAGGGCGGGGACTGTGGCTAGGCCTGGGGACAGTTGGTCCCACAGATGAGGGGGTACTTGTACCTCCTCCCATGGGAGACTTAGGTCTCGAGACACTCCCCAGATAGGGAGCCAAGGCCAGGTCACCACTACTTGGAAAAGACCCTGGGCCGGAGAATACCGGCAAATAAAAAAAAAAAAAAAAGTCAATTAATTTTAATATATCAGTTTTATTGTTTTATGAATGTGAAGTAGTGTCTTGTTGATTATGTTCTCTTTTTTTTGTAAGATCTTCAATTTTTTGTAGAAATTTTTGCTTGTGTGTTTTTGTGACTAAACCAGAAAAATATTCTTATAGGGTTTAGCAGCAAGCAGGCTACCCCCCCCCCCAGAGATGCCTACAAAATTATAAAGTGCATGGATGACTGAAGAGATACTGAGGAAAGGAGATAGTTTTCCAGAGACTTTGAAAACCCTTGCCCTGGAGGATCAGTCTTGGCTTGTATTCTGGGATTAAGAAATGTATCAAGGAATGTATCAAGGCATTTAAAACAAGGGAGGTAACCCCAGACAGTATGGTAAAACTATGGAGTTCCTTGGGAACTATGTTGGGAGGTATTTCTAATATCAATAAGCCGGTTCTCCTATAATGTTAGGTATTTGCTGCTAGTAATTCTTTTTTTCCCTTTGGTGCTAACTAATTCAGATTCTCTTGTAATGTGTTTATTAAATTGTAAGTGGTTTTTATCCGAGTATGTTTTACTTCCCCCTTTGAGCCATGTATATAAGGTCCATTTGTTTTCAGAGGTTAAATTGAGTAACCTAGTGATGATATCTTTTTTTTGGGAGAGTCAAGCCCCTGATAAGGTGTCTACTGCTCAGTTTTCAGGTCAAGCTACCCTAAGAGCCAGTACTTATCAGGACTCCTATCGTGTTATAACTCTCCTGTATTCTCACTGGGTTTTCTCCTGCTCTAACCCAAACTCCGTGTTTTCCTCCCTTCTCCTATGACTATGGCTACTTTTATGTCTTTCACTATTAAAAGACCAGGTGATGGCAGCATACTTCCAAGAGAAGAGACGCTACCTTCTATTCTCTCATATTCTAGTAATTTCCCCTTGTTATTTGTTCCCTATTTTCTCCACTCCGAGTCTCTACCTGAGGAACAGGCAATATGGCATCGTCTGGTGCTTTGTCCACCCTAAGGTGGGACTGGGGTGGAAGCTGCGGCACTTCATTACTCTTAATTCTTGCAATAGTGACTACCATACACTGTACCAGGTACACTCAGCAATTTATTCTCCTATAGTTTTTACACTCTTTTGTCCCCTTTGCCTTTATACAAAAGAACCATGAATGCTCTATGCCAATCCCTAGG
Source organism: Cherax quadricarinatus (assembly GCF_026875155.1). Classification (NCBI taxonomy): domain Eukaryota; kingdom Metazoa; phylum Arthropoda; class Malacostraca; order Decapoda; family Parastacidae; genus Cherax; species Cherax quadricarinatus. The sequence continues at coordinate 75,778,700 of NC_069405.1, forward strand.
TACCTTACCCTCTTCCACTAACCACTAACCACTCCAAAACTAAATCCCCACCTGATTTAACATTTCTATCCTTATCCCATCAATCCCAGTTGCTTTACCTCCTTTCGTTCTACGCACTGCCTCAACACTTCTCCCCCACACCAAAACAACGGCTTTTCCCTCACCCCCACGATGTTATTCCCCTTGCCCATACACAAAACCACATTTTCCCCCTACCCTTTTTCAATTTAAAATTCCCCAAAAAACCCTATTTCCCCCCCAAATTTTTCCAAAATTTTCTTTTTATGCCCTAAACCAATATGGGTCATACAGCTCTGCTAAAAGAGTAAAAGAAATAGGGTAAAATCACGGGATCTACACACAAATATAGTATGTATTTGAAACCCCCGTGCAAGGCGACATCACAGAAATGGCCCACAACTCGAAGAGTGAAGACCTTTCCTTTTTCATCACCTGTTGTCTACAGCAGTTGCAATTAACCAACCATGGTATAAATGTTTTTTTTTGGGTAACAATCAAATAATTCGAAACAAAAATTTTTTGTTAAAAATGATCACTCAAAAGATTCCAGAAAATTCAACTTCCAATCAAAATTTAAAGTTTTACTCATGTCAAAAATCCACACTTAAACTAGTAAATGAACTTTAAAAATTTTTTTACAGAACACTCAATTCAAACACTGACCAGTTTCAGAACTTTTTCTTGGAGAGCTGCAAAAAACACAAAACACTGATAAAAGATCAAGATTTTTAATTTTTGACAAATTATTTTTGGTTGAAACAAGGAAATAACAGTGGGTTACAGCCCCAAAAGCCCCTTTTGTATGCAGATATTTCGGGCAAACTTAAGATTAACTTAAATTAGGAAGGCAATAATAATATTTCATATGGCCATTAAAGGTGATTACCGGGTACAGAAAATTACATATTCTATCAGTAACCTACATGGCTGAAAAAAGTCTAGTAAGACTTTTTACACTATTGAAATTAGTTAATTATGATGTATTATAGTTTAGAAACAAAAATTTAAAACAATTAAAAATTTGGAAATTTACAAGAAACAATTTTTACATTAGGATTTTTTAAAAAAAACCCCTTTTTACAAATACTTCTATTTTAAAACAATGGAAAAATTAAACACCTAATTTTCAAAAATTTTGGTTATCACACAAATTTTTAGCTTTTTTAAAACTGGGGTTGGGTGGGTTTTTGTGCCCCTGGAAATTTTAGGGACATGATTTTCGGGGGCTTTTTTAACCTAAACTGTAAACGTAAAATCTCTTTATTGCCTGGGTTTCCAATAAAAAAAATAATAAAAACGTTTTTTTTTTTAAATGAAGAGCACAATTTCCCAGAAAATAAAAAAAAAAATTTAGGGCAGTGCTTACTGAATTAAAAGAACCATAAAGTCCCACTGGAGCTCAAGTGCAGCAACATAGACCTCCTGCTGCTTGCAGACGTTTTTTGGGGCCATAACATTTATTTGTTTTTTTTTTTTAAAAATTTTTATGCGATAATTAAAATTTATAAAGTTCTTTAATTCAAAAATCTTTGTTCTACAAAAATTGGGTATGTAGTCCAAATGCACAATCAATTCGGGAACATTTTACCCCGTTTTTTTTAAAATATTTCCCTGAAAAAGGGAACCCCCCTCCGACTTTAATGTCAAAGGGGTCATTTTTTGGAAAATGACGGATGCTTTAAATTTTCCCCAAAGAATTAGGGAAACAATTACCGTGCAAGACACCCAAAAGTAGAAAAATTTTTTTTACCACATGAAATATACATTTTTTAAAAAAAAAGGGGATCTGCCAATGTAATATAATAAATATATAAGGCATTACAACCCCAAAAAAAAAAACCTTACCTTTTTTAAAATCAAAATGCTGATGAACACTGTTTTTACTCCCTTTTCCTCCTGATGGGGCCGTTTCATTTTCTTTCCCGAACCCCTTATAATTTGGAAAATCCACAACGATTTTAAAAAATCTCTCAAACCAAACCTTTGCTGCTTTAAAATTCACCAAATTTCAATTTCCGGGCATTTTTCCCCTTCACCTGGGTTATACTTTTTTCTCCTAAACAAATTCCCCCAAAAATAAATTCAGCTTCGAGACAACTTTTTTGGGTTGGGGGGAAATCCCCCTTTAATTGTTTCTTGTATTAAAACACACCAAAAACTGCTCAGCGCCCCCAACGCAGCTCTGCAAAAACACAGCCAACCCCAGAGCGAAAACTAACCCAACATCCCTCGCAGCAGCAACATACCAAGCACACTACTCCCATAAAAGTGAGCAGCGCGCTCGTCTGAGCACGCGCTGACTGCTCACCAAAAACATCTCACCCAACTCTCGCACACTGATTCCAAAAACCACACACCTTTTGTACCCCAAATAACATTTTTGGGGGGATTTTTCAACCTCCACCAAACACCCCCCTTTCCCACTTTCTACTAAACAATTTTTTTTTTCCACCAAGAAATTCTCCCCTTTTTGTGGGGGTTCATTTTAAAGCTTTCTGGGCCCATGGTCCTTTATTTTTCAGATAAAATCACCAAAAAAACACTTTTAATAATACGAAATTTTTCCTTTTCTATTTAACCGCGGAGGCTGGCGGAAAAACCCAATGCCCCACCCCACTTTTACCTGGAAGGGCCACTTTGCCGTCTCGCAAAACTTTGACAGGTTTTTAGCAAAATCGGCAAAATTTTTTCGTAAAACCCCCCAACCAGTTAAAACTTTTGTATCGTAGGGTATCGGGGCCACTTAATTTTTTATATTACAAACTGGGCCTTTCCCCCAAGGCAGGTGGCCCAAAAAAAGAAAAACTTTCCCCCATTTCCTCCTCACTGTTTGAAAAGGGGGGCTTACACTAAGTTTTTTTAAACTCAAATTTTAAATTTTTAATACATTATTATCCCGGGAAAGTCCCCTTTTTTTTGAACCCCTTCAAAAATTTTATTTCCTAACTCCCAAAGCCTCTTTTAAAAACCATTTTTTCTCCTTTTTTAAAATTATAAACACGCTCCCCATTTAAGTAAAACCCCCCCCCCAAAATTTTAAAAACCCCCCTTCCAACCTTCCAGGGAAAACCCCCCCCCGCCCCCCTTCCAAACGAATACCCCTTTTTATTTTTTTTCCCTCCTTTTTTTCCAATTAAAATAACCCCCTTCTCCCCCTTACAAATTTTTAATACCCCCCCAAAATTAAAAAACAAATTTGAATTTCACAACACTTGCCCAAATAAAATACTGCCCCCAGCCTTTCCCGTTTAAACATTCATCACCCCATGTTCAAATAAAAAAGAGCTTTAAAAAAAAATACACCCCCTTTGTAAACAAAGTTTTGTCCAAACCCAATTTTAAAACCCCCACCCCCCCCCTCATAATTTATATTCACCCATTTTCATAACCCCATCCGCAAAATCCCCCCAAAAAAAAAAAAATTTTTTAAAAAATACCCCCCAAATTTCCCCTAATTGATTACCAATCTTTCATACCAATCTTTTTTTATCCTATAATTACTCTTTTCTGTATTACTTTCAATTTTTTTTTTGACCCCCAAAAAATTCTTTTAATCTCTACAACTCTTTTAAGAACCCCCAAAATATGTCATCACCCCAAAAAAACTTGACCACTCCCATTTATGGGATTTTTTCTTTTAACCCCACGTCTTGAAAACCCCTCCAAAATTTACTTCCACAACCCCTCAAAAAAAATTAAAACCCACGGTGACATAACTCCTGTCTAAGCCACTTTTTTTAAAAAATTTCCCCCTTTTTCCAACAACCCCTAACTTAAACCAAAAAAATTTGTAAAAATTTTAAAACTGCTTTCTTAATACCCCCTAAAATAACCCCAGCATCCTCCACATTGCCCCCAAAATCCCCCCTGCCCAAAAAGCCTTTAAATTAAAATGTCAAAAAAGACCCTTTTAGCCTTTAAAATTGTTTACTTTATGTTAGTAAACACCGGTACAATTTTAAAAAAGTTGTTCACTTACCATTTCCGTTTTACTCTTACCAAAAAAACCTCCAAATTCCCCTTACTCAACAGATTTTCCCCCTATAATTTTTGCACTCTTTTTTACCCTTTTCCTTTATAAAAAGGAACTATAAACTCTCTCCAACCCCGGGTACCTTACCCTCTTCCAACATTTTTTAAAAAATTGCACCAACCACCCAAAACATATCCCCACCTGTTTTTTAAATTTTTCATCTTTATCCCATAAACCCCGGGCTGCCTTACCCCCTTTCTTTTTACCTACTCCCTCACGAATTTCCCCCCCACACTCACAACTGGCTTTTCCTCACTCCTACAAGATGTTGTTCCTCCTTGCCCCTATACCCAAATCACAGCTTCCCTATCTAAACAACATTTAACAATTCCTAAAATTTTTTCCCCCAAATTTCCAAACCCAAAACCTCCATTTAAAAACTCTCCTCCCCTTTTTTTTAAACTGACAAATCCATTTTTCTCAGGCTTTCTTAATTTTGTTAATCCCCTCCAAAATTTTTTCTTTTTTCAACAAAATTTTTTGATAACACTAAACCCACGCTCTCATTTGCCCCCTTTTTCATTGTTTTCACCACCTCTTAACCTCCTTTTTTTCTCCATATCCCTTTTCCCTCCTTGCATCACTTCACTTTTGTAAAATTTCTCATATGCTAACTTTTTCCCCCTTACTACCTCTTCACATCATCATCCCCCAAATCGCTCTTTTCCCTCCCGCACCCACTTTCCTGTAACCACAAACTTCGCTGAACACCTAACACTACATTTTTAAACCTACCCCATACCCTTCGACCCCTTTTCCTATGCCCATTACCCCATCATCCTCCAATACTTTTTATTTTTCCCCAAAACGCCTCCTCTTTTTTTTAAAAACCCTTCACCCTCCCCTCCTGAGCTTCTATTCCCCTTGTATCCCACTACCTTTACCCTCAGTGTAACTCAACAGAAAGTGATCTGTATATTTTGGGGCCCCCTCTAAAAACATGTACATCCTAATCTACTAACAGTCTTTTAACCCCAAATAATAATCCAAAAAACTACTGTCATTTCGCCCTACATCATATTTTGTATATTTATTTATCCTCTTTTTTTTTTAAAATATGTATTACCAAAATAAACCCCTTTCATCAAATCAATCAAAGGGCTCCCATTATCATTTACACCCCACCCCCAAAATTACCTACCAACCCCCTCAAAAATTTCCCACTTTAGCATCAAACCCACCAAAACACTCTCTCACTTGGGTTTAAAGGCTCCTATACATTCACTTAAAACTTTCCCCAAAATCTCTCTCTCCCTTTCTTCCCCCTTCTCCAGGGGCATACACGCTTAAAAGACCCCTTCTCGCATCCAAACCCTTTCTTAAATCCACATAATCTTTAATTTACACATTTATATTTTTCTTTTTTTCCCCCCATAACTGATCATTTAACATACTGCACCCCTTCCCTTTGCTCTCTCTTCCAGATACTCCAATTTTAAACCCATTTATTTCCCCCCCCCAAACTCCCCCACCCCCTTCAGTTTTTTTCGCTTAGGGCCCGGACATCCAACTTCTTTCATTCATAACATCAGCAATCATCTTTTTTTGTCACTGCACTACTCCACGCACATTAAGCTCCCAGTTTTAAGTTTTTTCTTTTTTCTTTTTTTGTAAATTCTACAGAAAAGGGGTTACTAGCCCATTTTTCCCGGCATTTTATCGCCTCATACACACCATGGGTTACGGAGGAAAGTTTTTTTCCACTTTTCCCCATGGCAAAAAAGAAATAAAGAAGGACAAAAACCTTTTAGAAAAAAGGGGAAAAACCTAAGATTTTATATATAATGCATGGCTGTCTGTGAAGTGTGACCAAAGTGAAAATAGGAGTACAAAATATCCCGTTTTCTACGTGTTTTTGAGACAGAAAAAAAAACCAGCAATCCTACCACATGAAAACAGTTTTTTTCAGGGTTTTTGTTTCACAGTCTCGGGGAGGAGGTAGTACTTCCCCGGGTTTGGGTTTCTGTCTCCAACCTACTACCTTTTATACAACTGTATATACAAAGTTTTATAGTCCCAGCAATGCTTTTTGATACCCGGCATACCTTAAACATGGTGTTTTGAAAAGCCCCAACTGTTTACAGCCCGTGACATTTGATAAATGTCCACGCTCCAGCTAACCCTTGCTGTATTTTTTATCATGTTACACGCAAACAGTCTTGTTTCCCGCCTGTCTATCGTCTGCCGTCTATCGTTTTCTATCTTTCTGTTTTTTCCTGTCTGCCTGAGGGTTTATGGGATATCAAACTCCTTGAAGAATGTGTTTTACATCGTTTCACTGGGACATTGAAAATGGTGCTCGGGGAACCCCGGGCTTGATTTGTTTTCACGATACAGCAAACAGTTTCTGCAAAAATTTTTGTCTGCCTATCTTTGCCTGAATTTTTGGGGATCCAAATAATTTACACTAGTATAATAAATGAACTTATGTTATATGGGACAGAGAAAAAATAGAAAAAGATAACAGAAAAAGTAAAATTATAGAAAAAAAGAAAAAATTTAAAAATATATAAATAAAAAGATAAAAGAAAAAGAGATATAGACACCAGAGAAGCCCAAACCAGGCCTGCCAAAAACATAAGAACGTAAAAAGAAGGAACACTGCGCAGGCCTACTGGCCAATGCAAGGGAGGACATGTCACCCCCCCCCACTTTGACAAATGACCCACCAGTCAGTCACATCCACTGACTAACAAAAAACTAGTCAGGGCCAAATACACCCCCCACACCATTCATGTTTTATCTAACCTATTTTTACTTTCCTCTAAAATTTGGGGGGTTTGCGACAAACACTAACCCTGGTTTTGCCATCTATTTTTAGCGGCTCAATTGAACGGGGCTCCCAAAGTCTATGCCCCCAGTTTTTTAAATTGCACACAGTGCAAGCCCATTTTTTTTGGAATCACCTATTTGCAAATTTTTGGGTAAAAAAAAATGTTATCCCCGTTTTTTGGGCCTAGGTGCAATCAGATATATTTTGGACAGGAAAAAGGGTTAAATGATTTTAAAGGGGCCAGTGTTCTTTTACAATTCCAATCAGGACTGGCAAAATTCAGACTTAGCCTTTTATAAAAACAAAAATTTTTCATTTAAATAACCAGGTATCGAAAGTATTTTCTTTTTTGGTTTGGGCAATTTTTAAGGGGGGTTTGAGAGAGGTTCATTAGAGATGTTTCGTTTTTTGGCGAATAAAAAGGGGATGTTTTTTAAATTTTTGTTGAAAAATGGAAATTGTTTCTAATGCGGGGGTATTAATCAAAAGATGGGGTTTTTGCCATATTTAAAGAATGGGTTTCGGGTACCCCTGCACAAAAAAAATAAAGGCAAAAGGAAGGGAAATGGGATGGTAAAACTAGAAAAGTTATTGGGCAAACATAATTTGAAAGGGTTTCTAAAACCCAAAATTAAACTTTTGGTGCTTTTTTTCGCAAAAATCACCATAGGAAAAAATTTTTTTTTTGCCACCCTGGAAAAAGGGGAGTGTATAAAATAAAAAAGATTTAAGGGGGGGAACCCCAAAGGGAAACCCGTGTTTGGGAAAACCTTTGTGTCTTTCAAAAAATTGGAAAATGTGTTTCACAGGGGGTTAATGCAAATTTATGGAGAAATCACCCAACCACTATTTGCAACCGTGCGGTGAAATAATGACAAAGTTTGGGGCCACTTTATAAAGTCAAAAAGAACGAGAGACAGGCCTTAGGGTTTTGGAAAAAAGTCCCGTGATCTCAAGTTCCATTCATTAAAAAAAAGGGGAATAACCCCGGAAAAGGTTGTCCTCAATTAAAGGGGGGATTTTCCCCCCTTTTAAACATAGGTTAATTCTTTGGCCCCCCCCCCCCCATAATAAGATTCATTAAATAAGTGAATTTTTCTTGTTATTATTCATTTTATTTGGGGTTTTTTTTTGAATTATTTAGTTAATGTATTTTTTAGCATTAAAAAAATACAAGGAAAAGTTTTTTTTTTAATTTTTGGGGTTTTCAGTAAAATTTTATTTTCCTTATTTTTTTATGGGGAAAATTTATTTCTTTTTATAAATTTTGTTTTGTGGCCTCAAAAATTTTAATTTACCATGGCCAAAAAAGGGCTAGGCCGGAAAGGAAAAAAAAAAAAAAAAAAAAAAAATTTTTAACAAATTAAAGGCAATTTTTTTGAATATAAAAAAAAAAAAATTTTTTTTTCTGCAAACTTGGTGAAAAACCCCAAAAGTTTGCAAGTGTCTTTTGCCAACATCAAATTTTAAACCACTTTTAAAAAATTTTAGGTTTTTGTTTTTTTTTTTTTCAATTTTTTTCATTTTACTAACTTTTGGGGCCCAGGCCCTACAAAGAAAAATAAACCCCGAGGCGTTTCGCTTAAAAGGGTTCTCTAAACAATTTCAAATTTCCCCCCTACCCCCCCCCACCTTCTTCAATAAAGGTAAGGGGCCCCCCAAATTTTTGTTTTTCATTTCCCCAGAATCCCTTTTTTTATTCTGAAAAATTTTTAAAATTTCAAGTGTTTTAAATTATTTGTATATTTTTATGATTGTCTTATAAATTGTTAATGACCTAAAAAATTAAAACCCTTCAAAGGGCAATAAAAAACCAAGTTTCCCTGTCAAAAAAAAATAAAAAAAAATAAAATTAAGAATAAAAATATTTTTTGGGGCCAAAAAAAGTCGATATTTCTTTTTTAAAAAACCCCCCAAAAAATTTTTTTAAAATTATTAAGAAACACAATTCCACAAACATTACATAAAAGTAAAAAAAAAACAAAAATTATGAAATAACCAAAAACGGTTTTAAAGGCGGGAAAAATTACGTTTTTCGCCCGTTACCTGTTAAGGGATCGAGAAAAACCTTTTATGCCCATTTATAGTAAATTTTTATAAGTAAAAATGTAAGAATTTGTTTGTGATTTTAATAATAAAAAATAAAAAAATATTAAAGGAAAAGTTTCACAAACTTTCAAAAGACATGAAAAACCCAAACGGAACAAAAAACCGCAAATTGCCTAAAAACATCCCCAAATGTTATTTGTTTGTTTGTTTAGCTGTCGAGCCGTTAAATTAAAAGGGGGGGATTCAGAAAACACAAACAAAACCATCCGTGAATTTTTTTAAAATTTTAAAATAAAAAAACAAAAACAAAAAAATAAACAACAAGGGAAGAGAAAGGAAAAAAAAAGAGAGGAAAAAAAAAAAAAAAAAAATGAGTTCATAGAAGGGTGTTTTTTTTTAATTTCAAAATAGAAAATGACAAAGAAAGACCCCAAACCAACGGGAAATTTGTTAAAAAAACTCCCCCGCCGGTTGGTTTTAAAACTTGCCCTTTCCTTCTATGATCATTTTCTTCTGGGCATTTATTCCGTTTTTTTTTTCTCTTCTTAAAAACCGCCCCATTCTACAAATATTTTAAGGAAGAAAGGAAATGTAATCCTTTTTCCCCCGGGAGAAATATAAGAAAAGTGGGGTGGGGTTTTCCCCGGGGAGGGAACCCTAATCCAAACGATTTTTTAAATAAAAAACCAAATTTTAAGGAAGAAAAAGGCCCTTTTTAAATTTTTGGGAGAAATTCTAGAAAGTTGGGGGGGGGGGGCCTGGAGGAGCCGGCGAACCATAAAAAAATTGATTTCTTAAATAAACACCTTTTCCACCCAAAAAAAAAAATTTTTAAGGGGAAATAAAAAAGTGAAACTATGTGGGTTTGGGACTTTTTTTTTTTTTAGCCTGGCATTGCAACAAAAAGAGTAAAATTTTATCAGTTGTTTGATGCATTTTTAAGTAAAAAAGGTTGTTTACTTTAAAAGGGGTTTCCCTTTTGGGGGAGCCTGGAACCAACCCCCCTTAAGGGGCCCTCCTGAAAAACCACTGAGAAACAAAAACGCACAAAATTTATTATCAAATTAATGTTTACCACTGTTGTTTATTACAATAAACATGCACAAATCTTGTATAACACTAATGTTCTATCATATATTTACATATTTACAATCACTGGACATGGTTTTAGAACTGCTGGAGCTTGTGGAACTCCTTGAAACAAGGCACCATGCACAGAGGCACCTTACATTCCTCACACATAAACCGAGTGTCTTTGCGTCTTTGTTGCTGTCGTTTTGTTTGTGCACATACGATGCATCTCTTCTGAGCAAATTTCTTCTGAGTTGAAGGAAGCTGTATTATGAAATGATCACCTTCCCTCCTCAAACGCTTGGGTATATCCTGAGTAATTCGAGGACCTTGTTGTATGTAATATATACAGACTTTGCAAAAGCCTTCGACAAGTGTGACCATGGCGTAATAGCACACAAAATGCGTGCTAAAGGGATAACAGGAAAAGTCGGTCGATGGATCTATAATTTCCTCACTAACAGAACACAGAGAGTAGTCGTCAACAGAGTAAAGTCCGAGGCAGCTACGGTGAAAAGCTCTGTTCCACAAGGCACAGTACTCGCTCCCATCTTGTTCCTCATCCTCATATCCGACATAGACAAGGATGTCAGCCACAGCACCGTGTCTTCCTTTGCAGATGACACCCGAATCTGCATGACAGTGTCTTCCATTGCAGACACTGCAAGGCTCCAGGCGGACATCAACCGAATCTTTCAGTGGGCTGCAGAAAACAATATGAAGTTCAACGATGAGAAATTTCAATTACTCAGATATGGTAAACACAGGAAATTAAATCTTCATCAGAGTACAAAACAAATTCTGGCCACAAAATAGAGCGAAACACCAACTCAAAGACCTGGGAGTGATCATGGCGGAGGATCTCACCTTAAAGGACCATAACATTGTATCAATCGCATCTGCTAGAAAAAGACAGGATGGATAATGAGAACCTTCAAAACTAGGAGGCCAAGCCCATGATGACACTCTTCGGGTCACTTGTTCATCTAGGCTGGAATATTTGCGCACACTAACAGAAACCTTTCAAGGGCAGGTGAAATTGCTGACCTAGAAAATGTACAAAAAACCCTTTAAACGGCGCGCATAACGAGATAAAACACCTCAATTACTGGAGCACTTGAGTTCCTGAACCTGTATTCCCTGGAATGGCAGGCGGAGAGATACATGATTATATACACCTGGAAAATCCTAGAGGGACTAGTACCGAACTTGCACACGAAAATCACTCACTACGAAAGCAAAAGACTGGCAGATGATGCAACATCCCCCCAATGAAAAGCAGGGTGTCACTAGCACGTTAAAGACCAAAACAAAAAGTGTCAGGGGCCCGAGACTGTTCAACCCCTTTCCCAGCATACATAAGGGGGATTACCAACAGACCCCGGCAGTCTTCAAGCTGGCACTGGACAAGCACCTAAAGTCGGTTCCTGATCAGCCGGGCTGTGGCTCATACGTTGGTTTCATGCAGCCAGCAGCAACAGCCTGGTTGATCAGGCTCTGATCCACCAGGAGGCCTGGTCACAGACGGGGCCAACGGGGCGTTGACCCCCGGAACTCTCTCCAGGTAAACTCCAGGTATAGCATGTTCTTACCTGGTACTTCATTATGATTGTCTGACAACAGACAAACAAAATTCACCATAGGGTGGTCTGTTGCCAGTCTTTATTTGGTACATATTATATGCATTGAGCATAGAAATGTCCATGAGAGGGAAGAAAAGTTTCATGTACCACTTGTAACTCTTACGAACACAGTCAACAAAACCAATCTGCATGTCACATTTGTCAACCAAGCGCATGTTTGTGTATAATCAATCACTGTCACGGGTTTTCGAATACTTTTCATTAGTCACTCATCAACTTTGCCACGTCTTGCATTTCATTATGGTGAATGGTTGTCAACAATGTGACATCTCGTTTCTCATGCCACCGTAATGCCATGATTCAATGGCAGTAAACACCTGCCGTCATCACCACGAGCACCTGCGTTGAGCCTGGGCATATGTTTACGATTAGAACGCACTGTGCCACACACATCGTCTTGTTCACTTCCATGAAATCACTGAGTAATGGGCTTGTGTACCAGTTATCGGTATATAATTGTCTGCCCCTTACCAGATAAGGTGCCATCATGTTTCTCACTACGTCACCTGAGATCCCCAAATAACATCTTGGTATCTTTCAATGTTTTATTTCCCCGTGTATACAACAATATCCAACACCAGGCCACGGGTCACAGTCACAGAGTACAAACAGTTTATACCAAAGCTTTTTCCTCTTGCTCGGTATATACGCTTGAATGACAGCTACCTTTGAACAAAATCAAAGACTCGCCCAATTACAAGTTTTCTTGAATGGATAAAAGTATATGCTGAATTTTTGTTTGAGATACATGAAAACATTTCAATCTTGTATAACCTGTCACTTCTGTCAGGCCTGGTTTTGTCAGAGAAGTGCAACAATACGTAAGAGTAAGATAAACCTGTTCACTGGTATGATTTCACTGAAGACCGGGGGAGAAATTAGCTGATCTGTGGACCAGTATGCTTTTATATTATGCTTAAAAGACATGAGGCATAAGCATTATTGTTGCAAAAAGCAAATACATTTCTGCAACATCGTCTCTTTCCACCTGTGTAGTCTTGACTGGGTGATATGATCGTATTTCCATGGTGTACTCAAAATACTTATTACTTCCCTGACAAATTTCCATCAATGGGTGTCAAAGAATAATTCAAAGAATTCCAGTTTCATTGGCCGTGGTTCCAAGGGGACAAGTAAGTAGAATTCCACTTTGAGAGTCATCAAGTGGTGGGGCTTGGGGAAAAAAATTGGGATTTTTGCTGCCAATCCCAAAATACGGTTGCTGATGGATACTGGACATCATAGGCTGGTTGGCGGGTGTTGTGTTGTGGTGGGCTGGGGCTGACGCCTGCTTTGTCCTTGAAATGACAATCAGCAGCGTGGGTCCCAGCGTGGGCGTTGAGTCACGCATGGGGGTGCCACTACCATCACCACTAGCACCATCCACTGATGCCTGTGGTCTATCCATGCCAAGTGTAGCCACATCATCCTCACTATCACTACCAACACTGGATAGGGCCACGGGATGTACTCCGGGATGACTCCGTCCCCTGGGCACAGCATAGGGTACACTACCCGAGCACATGCGGCGACGAACATACCGACGCTTCACTGGTGAATATGATTCCTCACTATCACTACTCGAATGATCGTCGAGCGCAATAAAATCACTATCCACATCACTATCATCATCATTACTGAAGTCAGAGGCCTGGCCACGTGAAAATATTAGCTTTCTCTTGCGTTGAGGAACAACCGACCGTGAGTCACGAGTGCCCACACCAGAGGTAGAAGGTTGAGGATCGTCAGGGTTTTCTGCACTACAGTGGACCCCCGCATAACGATGGCATCACATAGCGATTTTTCCGCATACCGCTTACTTTTATCGCAAAATTTTTGCCGCGCATACCGATTAAAAACCCGCTCACCGATTTTCGTCCGAGACGCGTCCAATGTGCCCTCACATGTGCCGCCCGTCCCATTGTTTACCAGCCAGCCTCCGCGGTAACATCCAAGCATACACTGGAATTTCGTATTTTACAGTTTTCGGTGCGTTTTTTGGAAATAATGACCTGGGCCCCAAGAAAGCTTCTAGTGCCAACCCTGTGGTAAAAAGGGTAGAATTAGTATGGAAATTAAGAAAGATTTTGAAGGGTTTGGGCTAACCCTGAGAACCCCATGCCAGTTGTGGAATCCATTGTGGGCCCACTTCAAAGATTAAGGGAAAAGTTGCACAGTGGGTTGAACTGCAAACTTTATAGATGAAAATCACCTGAACAGCTGTTCAAGCCCGTCTGGTGACTATTTCAATGACAATGTTGTGGCCCATTTTAACAAATCGTAAAGGTAACGGAGGTACAGAGCTCTATTGGGCAGATTTGTTGTGCGACAGAGGTCCAGGGAACCCCTCAAACTGGTCCTAGTGGCATTTAAAAGAAAAGGGAAAAACCCCGGAAAAAGGACTTGCTACCTCAATCAAATGAAGGGATTCCCCTTCTAAACATAAGAAATAACTCTCCCCCTCCCATCCCATCAATCATCACCGATTTCAATAAAAGTAAGTGTCATGTAATTGTGCATGCCTTTTCAGTTTGTGTGTATTAAAATTTAACATAATCCTGTGGTAAAAAAAAATTTTTTTCAATACTTATTGGCGTCTTGCAACGGATTAATTTATTTCCCAATTATTCTAAAGGGAAAATTCATTCGCATAACATTATTTTCGCAAACAATTTAAACCCTTTTGCACATTAAAATCGTTAACCGGGGTCCACGAATTTCGATACCGGGTCATTCTTTTCGTCACAACTGATCAAAGCCTAGAATTCGTCTTCATTTCCATTTCCATCATGTCAGAACTATCAATGGGAAGGGGAAAGGGTCCCAATTTTTCCGGGGGAGTGAAGCTGACTTGCGACGGGGCATGTGAACAAGGGTAACTGACCGGCGTTCCCACAATGCTATGCGGGCGCCTAGATTTTTGTTTATGGCGCACACCCACCACGCAGCCCTTCTCTCACATGTAGGGCCAAAGAGCGCTTTCGCGCTAAATTTGACGGCGCTAGAATTTTGGCATAGATCTACGGTTGGACACTCAACGTGAAACCGTAGATCTATGGGGCAGACCCTGAAAGGGGTTTAAAATCGCAAACCGTGGGGCCGCTGTATTCATTTATAACGTCACAAAACATACCAACCCCTGCCAATTTGGGTTCAGGAAAAATAAAAGCACTAGTGAAGGGAATTTTAAAAATGCTAGACCTGCTTTTCACAGCACGGGGAAAAAAAGGAATATCCGCTAGGAATTTTTGACCTAAGAAAAGCGTTGACACAGTAGATCACCAACATCCTACTCCACAAACTTGACCACTATGGTATACGAGGCCATGCACTTGCATAAATTTAAATCCTACCTTTCTAATAGGTATCAGTATGTCACCATTAAAGACACAGCCTCATCAATCGGCCACTTGATACGGAGTTCCGAGGAAGGCCTTTGGCCCTGCTCTTCCCATTTTACTCAATATCTTCCAAACATACCCCAACACCTAAACCCCATTCTTTTTGCTGACGCAACTTATTCTTTCCTACCAAAAATGCCACCCTCAACCCCAAAATTGTTAATGAGGAACGCTCAAAATACCCGACGGTGACGCCAAAAACTTACACTTAACTTTGGGCAAAATTACATATTATGTTTGTAAGCGGGGTTTGTGCAATTTAACATTAAGATGGGCAACACTCAATTGCCAACATAAAGGGGGGAAAATTTCCCTTTGGGCCTATACCTCGCCCAACAACCAAAATTTTCAGAAACCCTACCAACACTAACAAAAAATATCCAAAACGGTGGGGTCCTCCCAAGATACGATACTACGTGCCCAAACGCCCTTCTCACACTATAAACCCTTCACTTACAATCCAACCTACCCATGCTAATGGCTTGGGGTTTAAATGCAGCAACACCCCTAAACCCCCACAGAACATATAGTGAGAACCCTTTACTATCAAAGTAATAAGGGACAAACCAACATAACAAATAATAACCCAACCCAAAAAGCCGCAATAAGAAAAATCACAAATCCCACCCCTTTGCAACACCCCCCTCCCCCACTCTTCATAGATCTAAATTTAAACTCCCTGTTTCAGAACACCACACTTACTAACTGTGCAATCTATATCTACAGGCCCTTTAAAAATTCCAATATTTAACCTTGACCAAAAATGCTTTCTTGATATTTTGTGACAGGATCCACGGGCATAACACCAGACACAAACATCTCTATGAAAATCCCGATGTCGACGTTTTTTTAAACGTTTACAAAAATTCAATGTATTTGAAAGGATCTAAAATCTGGAACACCCTACTGAAAACTGTAGAACTGCGACACTTTCATCACTTTCAAAACTACAGTTAAAGAAAACATCTTATCTCCCTGATCCACCCCGACAACTAACTACATGATAACCACCTGGTGGTTCACAATTACACTCACTCACCCACTGACTATAAACCCAGAAATACTAATCTTAATCTTAAAATAATAAATCCTAACTAGTCATAAGTTGCCTATGATACTCCAATATAAACACTTTGTATTGTGCAAAACAAAAGTATTCACATGCTAAACTCACAAATTATGATGAAACACTTAGCCTTAATACCATAATCTGAAGGATTTAATTTAAAAATTTAATCTAAGTCTGCCCGAAATGCCCAGCCATGCTAGGTGTCCTAGGGGCCCCCCTGTAATTAGCTTTTTATAACATGAAACCCCACACAATACCCAAAACCTGTAAACCCCACACTGTAACCCTTATAAGAGAATAAACTGAACTGAAAATTTAATGAAAACTTGCACATGAAAATCACTCCCTACAAAAGCAAAAGACTCGGGAAGGAGATGCAAAATTCCCCCAGTGAAAAGCAGGGGTGCCACAAGTACACTAAAAGATAACACAATAAGTGTCTGGGGCCCAAGACTGTTCAACTGCCTCCCAGCAAAACATAAAGGGGATTACCAATAGATCTCTGTCTGTCTTCAAGTCGGTACCTGATCAACCGGCTGTTTCCACTGTACACTTCAACCAATCTCCCCTAATTATACAACTTTTCCAGAGAGTATAAATTCATTTCTTTCAGTCTATCTTTGTAGTAAAAGTTTACTAATACTGTACATGAAATCAACTTCATCTTTATCTGTGGTCTTCCAACACATTTTTGTCCATTCTACAATATTAAGACCAAAAATGAGCAGCATAATTTAAATGAGGCATAAAAATATATTAAGTTAAACTACAACCTGAGGACTCCTATTACAGTGGACCCCCGCCTTACGATATTAATCCATTCATAAGAGCTCATCAAGATGAAATTATCGTATGGCGAATTAATTTTCCCCATAAGAAATAATGGAAATCAAATTAATCCGAGCAAGACACCCCCAAAGTATAAAAAAAATTTTTTTTTCCACATGAAATATTAATTTTTTAAAACACACAAACTTAAAAGACATGCACAAGAATACAATACTGACACTTACCTTTAATGAAGATCGTGATGAGATGGAGGGTGGAGGGAGTGGGAAAGTTATTGTTTAGAAGGGAATCCCCTTCCATTAGGACTTGAGTATCAACCCTTTTCCGGGGGTTACTCCCTTTTTTTTTTTAAAAGCCACTGGGACCATTGAGTCACTGGACCTCTGTCGAAAACAAACTGCCCAAAGGGCCTGTACCTCCATTCCTTTAAGACTTTCCTAAAATGGGGCCCTAACTTGTATTGTAATAGTCACCGCACGCTTGCGTAGCTGTGTCAGGGTGATTTTCATCCGTAAAGGTTTGAGTTTTAACCCACTTGCACACATTTCCTTTAAACTTTGAAGTAGGGGAACTTTCCCAATTTCCTCTCCCCCCCGGAGCAGTTTCCTCAGGTCTGGCCTCTGCTGTTGAAATGATCTTGCAGCTCTTCAGTGGTTAGTTCTTCTTGCCTCCCCACCCAAATCTTCCACATCCCCCCAATAACCCCAACCCTAAGGACTTTCCCCCAAGCCACAATGGATTCCACAACTGGCATAGGGTTCTCAGGTTAGCCCCCAAACCCTTTAAAAAGCTTCTTTACACATTTGGCCACGTTTCTTCCAAGCAGAGTTTGGTCCTCTTTGTCACCCCCCCAACCCTTCCTATAAGGTTTACACAACTGAGGGTACTAAATGACTTTCCAAAATCTCTTTGAGTTCAAACGAGTGTTAAGGGCACTTCAAAGCACTTTTGAAACATAGTTTATGTGAACATTTTTTCTAAATTTTTTTAAAAATTGACCTGCTGGTCCATGGCGCAGGAGAGGAGTGGTATTATGGGAAAAATTTTTACCTTAATGAACTCATGTCCCTAAAAAGGGTCCTCCTGCCCAAGTGTAAAGGGATGCCCCAAGAGAAATTGGGCCCTAATCCGGGGAGGCACTTAAGGCCCAAATTTTTCTTTTCCTTTGGGGAAATTTTTTCACAGTGGGGGCAAATGCATGGTTTTAACCAGTCACAAAAAAGGGGTTTCCCTTCGTTTGCCCTCCACATTACACACAAATTAGCCTTGATGACTTTGTTTTCCCTGAGCGCTCTGGGATTTTTCAGAGGGGAAACACCAATAAAGCTTAAACTTTGGGCAATCACCACAACTTTAAGCACAAAACAAAGAGTAACCCCTGCCCTTTTTTAAATTGGGTTTTATGTTTTGGGAGGCCATTTCCCCCTTTAAGTAATGTAGGTCCTCCCTTGGCATTTTTTTCCAAACGGGCCTTTTTCCCGTCACAATTAAACTTTTTCCCGGCACCCCAAACCCAAACCTTATCCCACTATGTATGCCACTACGTTTCCCTTAAATCTCTAAAATCAACCTAGGGCCAGGCCTTAAAATTCACTCACATCCCACTAGTTGCAGGCATTTTTCTAATTAAATCGCTTTCAACTTCCTACCTTTTTTAAACGTATGACCCGCTTGAGAATGCTATCTCCTGCTATCTTTTTTTTCCGTTTATCCACACCAAGAACAGTCCTCAACATCTTCTATCACTTGCATCTCTTTTTTAAAAGCAAATTTGGCACCTTTTGCAAGAACATTTTCCCTTTGAAGGCCTTTTTTTTGTTGGCCACTATAGTACCCGAGGGGTTGTTTGGTTTTTGGTATACAACCGGGCCAAAGCTCCAAGACATGCACTCCACTTTTGTACTTAGAAAATATCTCTTTCACTTTTACCATGGTAATTTTCACCCTTTTTTTTCCCACGGGGTTTGGGCCCACTAGAACTTTTTTGGGGACCCATGGCGACTTTTTTTTCGGGTACAATCACTAAAAACATTTGTGATAAAATAAAAATGTCCGAATGTATGGGGGGATGGGGCCCGCACTGGGCGGCTTGAAAACACTGGCACCAGGGGGGCGGGCTGAGGAAACGCGGGGACGAATCCGGCGAATCACGTGAGGCGATTTTTTTGGGCGTGGGGCAAGGTAAAATTTTTGTGTTAAAATGTACTGTATGGCGGATTTAACGTAACACATGCCATCGTAAGGCGGGGGTCCACTGTTTTTGTACTTGTGGATATAAAGCCAAAATTCTATTAATTTATTACAAATTTTTTAGCACTGTTTTTTTGGGTTTTTCCCAATTTCTGCTAACCAGAACCATCTTTTTTGAAATTCATTTCTGAAAAAAATTTAAATTTTTAAATTTTACCCATAGCCTCTTTTCCTGGGAAATTAAAAAACCTTTTATCTATCGGGCTTTAAACTGCTTTACAGGTCCCCAACAAAAAACCACATTTTTGGAACCGTAGTGGGGCCAAAATTACTGAGTTTGCCAATTACAGAGGGGGTTTTAATTTTTAGAATACACTTAAAAAAATTAACCAACTTTTTTTAACACAAAGTTCATTGAAAAAGGGAAAAAAATTTAAAACCATTTCCGCTACTTTGAGTTTTAAATTCAACTACTTTTCATTGTAAAATTTTTAAAAACCATATCTATTTCTGAAAATTTATTTTCCATTCAAATCAAATGAACCAAAAAAAAAACGAAAATTTAAAAACCTAAACCCCCTTTCAAAAATATACCGCAAAAGGGGGTTTTAAAATGGCTGAAAAGAGAACCCCCTAATTTATCGTCGGGTTTTTTATTTTTTTTTTGGTGTAAAAATTAAGAAGCACTTTCCCCCATACATTCCCCAAAGTTTCAATAAGTTTAGCCCAACACACAATCGGGGAAAAAAAAAAAAAATATTTACCAAAAATCATATATGGCAACCCAAGCCGGGTTTAATGGAAAAAAGTCACTGCTTTTTTGGGCCCTCCTAAGTTTTCTAAAAAATACACTCAAGTATGAAAACTATGAAACTATTTGGGGTATACCTAAAATATCCAAAACAGGGGAACCCCAAAAATTTTCGAACTTTACCCCAATCCGGGAAACTAGTTCAAAATTTCCCAAAAATTTTAAAATTTTTGAAGCAATTTTTCCCCCAAAGAAATAAGGGAAAATACAATTAATCCTTTCCCAAAAATCCCCAAAAAATTCACAAAAAAAAAAATACTTTTTATAGATAGTACTACATTATAGTTTTACATACACACAACAAATATAGTAAAACAAAAAATTAATAAATTTAAATAAACATAAAATAACTTTTTTACTTCCCTTTTTAATTGAAAATTGTGATGGCATCGGGAAAAAGGGGAGGAGGAGAAGGGAGTTGGGGTTATTGTTTGAAGAGAAAACCCCCTCCATAAGGCCCTTTAGGAAATCAAAGCCCTCTCTGGGGGTTATTTTCCCCTTCTCTGTCTTTTAATGCCCTAGGACCAGCTTGAGTCACTCCCCCCCCGGCCCTCAAAAAATTTTATCTGCCCCACAGTTTCTGTTTTTTGGCCCCCTTTTCAAAATTTTCCCCAAAAGGGGACAGGGTTTCTTTTCACTAAACTGTTGAAAAGGTTTGGCTTGTTTCAGCTTGATCGGGTGGTACTTCCCAAACAAACATCTGGACATCTTTCCCCACTTGGCGAAAATGTCCAAACCTTAGAATTGGCATGCAACTTCCTTGCCTTTTTCACAAAAAAAGCCTTTGTAACACTACACCTGCCATCTCTTTACCCTTAAATCCACACCACCCAACTTCCAACCTTTTTCAACAATTTGTGGTTTTTTTTTGGGTTACATATCAACCCCTTTTTTAAAAACATCAGCTTTCTTGTTTAGTTTCTTTTTTTGAAAGGACGAACAATGGTCGCTTGTTTTTCCGCATCATCCTGGCAAGCTCAATAAGTCTCACACCACTCTAACCCTCTCGCACCACTCCAGGTACTTTTTGATTTTTCCTTTTTCACACCCTATGGTTTTTCTCATTTTCTTTTACCCGGGGGTTCACTAGAAAAGTTTTTTTGGGGCCCAAATTTTTTTCCCCCCTTTAAAAAAAAATTTTTAAATTTTTAAAAGCCCCAAAAAAAAAAAGGGGGGGGGAAAGGGGGGGGGGGGGGGGGGGGGGGGGGGGGGGGAAACAGGTTAATGTTCCCTCAAGCATAATAAAAGCCCAACGGCTCATGGCGCCTGTGCGGGATCAGACAGAGGGGGCGGGTAAAACGGGCCCTGGTACCCAGGGGTTTGAAAAGGGGGGTGATTTTCGATAATAGGGACAAAGTTTTTCAAAAAAAGGGGCCCGTTTTTCAAAGAGTTTCGTTTAAGCAAATTTTTCAAAATTTTTGGGTTTCCAACGGCTTATTTACTTCCCATCTATTCTGTCACTGAGAAACAAAAAACTGCCCTTTTCCACCAATTTCATTCCCCAATCAAGTGGTCAAAAATTTGGAAATTTGGCCAATTTTACACAATTTAAATTTTCAAAATGGGGCCCCAGAAAAAACAATGCAGACATTCCGGGCACTACAAAAACCCTTTTTCCCTATTTATTAGCCAAAACTCCAGGCCCCCTTATATTACTTTTTCTTACCTTTTAAATTTTTTTTTTCACAAAAAATAGAAGATTTACTGTTATGCTACTACTGCTTAAATTTGTAAAAAATTTTGTAAAAAAACTAAAACCCATTCTTGACTGCGAATTTAAAATTTGGACGGCAGGCACACACGTTTTAACGGTGAGGTCTTTTTTTTTAAATTTTTGAAATTGCTAAAAAATTAAACATATCTTTACGTGAGGCAATTTCAACGTATTTTTGGGTTTTTTAAAGCCATAAAACTCGTATCTATTTTCTGAAAAGTATCTTCCATTCTATCAAATGAGACCAAAAAAAACGAGAATACAAAACCCAAAAAAAAACATAAAGAAACTATACCCCATGGGGCCACTAAAGGCTGGTTTAAATTCCCTTTTATTTTTGGTGCAATTTTAAAAAGCAACTTTTTCCTCATAAATTGCCCATTTTTTAAGATGGGCCCCAAAAAAATAACGAGAAGAAAATAAAAATAAACATAATAATATCTTTATTTTCAAAATGTACATGTACTGGATACAGGCCTAGCTGACATCCCGGACTTTCTACTAAATAGAAAGCCCCTTTTTATGCTAAGCATTTTTGGCAAATTAAAGGGCAGTGTACCAGGATAAGAACCCCCCACCCTCCCAAAAACCCAAAGGGACCCATTTACTGATGGGTGAACAAAAACAACAGGTGTAAAAAAAATACCCCCCAAAAATTTTTACCCTTGGGTGGGGTTTTAATTTTACCCAAAAAACAAAATTTGGCTAGCCCAAACCAGGGACAGAAAATAACCCTTTGGGTTTTTTTGGGGTTTTCCCCAGGTTCCTACACCCTACACTTCGTTTTTGATTTAAACTATGTAGAGAAAATAGCTTTTTTTTGTTTCAGGGTTTTGGGTGCAGATGAGTGTATATCACAGCTACCCCGGCTATCCAAATGGAAAACCCTACTTACAAGTTTAAAACCGTTTCCCTGACCTTGCTCGCCAAATGGGTTTTCTCTTTTTTTGTCAATTTTTCCCAATTTAAAAATTAAATGATTAAATTTTTATTATAATCAAGGGGGAAGCGCTAAACCCCAGAAAGGGTTTTTACAGCGCCTGGGGGGGGGATGTGGAAGGCAAATTCCCGGGTTAATTTGGGGAAATGGAGCACGATCCAAAAACCCCCAAAATTTAAAAGCCCCCCCCCAAAATCAAGGAACCTTTCCCTGAGGGGGGTTTAAAATTTAAATGAAAGGAATTAATTCCCTTCCATTGGGGAATTTTCCAGGAAAAGAGAAAAAAACTTTAATAATTTTTCCCCAATAAACAACTCACAACTTAAAATTTTCTATCACAAATTTAAGAAAAATGACATAATAAACAATGTTAAAAAAAATAGAAAAATGATATATACACAAAAAAAAGAATAAAATACATTTTCATTAGGGATGAGGCCCAATTGGGGGGTGGTGACAGGAGGCATTGTTGTTGAGGTTTCCCTGGGGCCCCCCACAGTGGGCCCTTTCCGCCCTGACAAAATGGGTAGAGAACCCCGGAAAAACCCAAAAAAGTCAGACAGAGTGAAATTATAAGTCTACACTCTTTAAAGCTTTTACTTTTAAATTTCCACACTATAACTGCTACCTTTTAAATTTTTTCTACACTCCAATTCTACAACCTTTTTGCTGCAACCCTTAAGCCCACACTTTTCCCTTTTCTGCTTTTATGTTTTCTGCCACTGCTTTCTTTATGATGTCCCGCCACTGCTTCTTCATGGTTTTTCTGGGCCCCTGCTACCTCATGATTTCTGCCACCACTGCTTCATGTCCGCCACTGCTGCTTCATGTTTTTCTGCCACGCTTTCCTCATGATGTGACAAAAGTTTGCTTCATTTGTCTGCCCCGCTAAACCTTTATGTTTTTCCCGGGCCCCGCTGCTTCATGTTGGTGCCACTGCGCTTTATGTTGTCTCCCCGCTACCTCATTTTGTCCCCGCCACAGTTGCTTCATGTTGTCTGCCACGTTTCTTCATGTTTTCCCGCCCCCTTTGCTTCATGTTTTTCCCGCCACTGTGCTTTATATTTTCTGCCCCCTGCTACCTCATGATGTCTCCACTGATGCGCCCAAAAATTGAACATTTCTTCTATTTTGAGCTCAATTTCAAAAAAACCCTTTCCCTCTTGAAACCCAAATTTAAAAACATATTTTTTTTTGGGAGTAAAATCAAATTTTATCCCCAAATTGGGGGCAGAGCTAAACACAAACCTTTTCCAAACCTTTCCCCAGAGCAAAAAACAAACCTTTCCAAAACCTCCTCAAACAAACACAAAATTAACCCAAACTTCCTCAAGCTTTTAAAAACAAACATACCAAGCTTCCCAAAGCTTTTAAAACAAAATTACCAAGCTCCCAGAGCTTAAAAACAAACTTACAAAGCATCCTCAATCTAAAAAACAAACTTACCAACTTCCCCAGAGCTAAACACAAGCTTATCAAGCACCATCAAGCTTAAAAACAAAATTAAACCCAAACATCTTTCCCGGGGCTTAACACAAATACCAAGCATCCCAGACCTTAACACAAACTTACAAAGCCCTTTCCCCAAGCTTAACAAACTTACCAAACTTCCTTCAAGCTTAACACAAAAATTTCTAACTTTCCCCCAGAGCTTTTTAAAACAAACTTTCCAAGCGCCTCAGACTTTAAAACAAACCTTTCCAAAACATCCCCAAAGGAACATAACCAAAAACCCAAACTTCCCCAAAACTTCCTCAGGCTTAACACAAACCTTTCCAAGCTTCCTTCAAGTTAACACAAAATTTCCAAAACTTTCCCCAGAGGGGTTAACACAAACTTACAAACTCCTCAGATCCAAACACACTTACCAAAACCTTTCCCCAAGCTAAACACAACTTATCAAGCACCAAACAGAGCTTAAAAAAAATTTCCAAGCATCCTCTGACTAAACAAAAAAAACAACTTTCAAAGGTCCCAGATCTAAACACAAGATTACCAAGGTTCCTCAAGCAAAAAAAAAAACCTTATAAGCGTCATTTAGAAACTTAACACAAACTTACCAGCGTCCTCAGAGTTTTTTAAACCCTTTAAAAGGGGCCAAACTTTTATATACGTTTTTTTTTAAAATCTGAAAATATGTAAAAAAAAAATTTAAAAATCTTTTTTTTTTGTTTTTTCCCTTTGAAAACGTGGTTTAAAAAAATTTATCTACAAATTTTTTTTTTTAATTTGAAAATAGTAAAAAAAATTTGATCTACTTTTGTACACTACAATTTGAACGTCGAACTGTTTGGGCCGTTTAAAAGGTTTTAAAACAAACTTACCCCAAAATTCCCCTGAGCAAACACAAACTTACTAAGCCCCTCCCGAACTTTAAAAACACAACAAAGCATCCTCGACCTAACACAAACTTACAAAACTTCCTCAAGCTTAGCACAAACTTAACCAAGTTCCCAAGCTTAAAACGAACTTACCAAAACTTCCTCAGAGCTTAAAAAAAACTTACCAAAACCAAGCATCCTCTAGCTTAACAAAAACTTTTTAAGCCTTTCCCCCAAGCTTTTAAAACAAACTTATAACTTCCCCAGAGCTTAACCCTAAAAAATGAAGCTTCCCAGACTTTAAAACAAACTTTGAAAACCTTTCCCCAGAGCTTAACCAAACTTAAGAACTTTTCCCCAAGCTTAAAACAACTTATGAACTTTCCCAAGCTTAAAAACAAACTTTTGAAGCTTCCTCAGAGAAAAACACGAATTTTTCCAACTTCATCAGAGCTTAACAAAACTTAGTGAGCTTCCTAAAAAGCTTAACACAAACTTAAAACAGCGTCCCCCAAAGCTTCCCCCAACCCTTTCCAGGCTTTCTTTAGGCAAAAAAAACTTACCAAACGTCCCTTTACTAAACACAAAAACTTCCCAAGCGTCCTCAGCTTAAAAACAAACTTTCCAACACTTCAAGATTAACAAAAAACTTACCAAGCTTCCGAGAGCCCTTTAAAACAACTTTTCCAAGCTTCCTGAGAGCTTAATACAAAAATTTCCAAGCTTCCGAGCTTAACACAAACATACCAAACTTCCTGAGAGCTTAATTTCAAACTTTTCAAGCTTCCTGAGAGTTTAAAACAAACTTACCAAGCTTCCTGAGAGCTTAATACAAACTTACCAAGCTTCCTGAGAGCTTAACACAAACTTACCAAGTTTCCTCAGAGCTTAATACAAACTTACCAAGCTTCCTCAGAGCTTAATACAAACTTACCAAGCTTCCTCAGAGCTTAATACAAACTTACCAAGCTTCCTCAGAGCTTAATACAAACTTACCAAGCTTCCTCAGATATAACTTGTAGTATATCAATGCTCGCTGCTGCATTGGTAACAGTCTAGGAACTTTGGAGAACACTGTGAGAGCGGGTAGCAAGTGCAGCTGCCTTTTTGTAGTTTTGAAGTGTGGTAGTGTGGCTAACTTACCAACATCTTGATAACTTCAATGGCGGGTCCACCACTGTTGCCATAACTCTCCTCTGACAATGACAAATTGTTATTCGTATTTTATGAGGACTCGGATACCCTCGGGCTATTTTTCCCCTAGATTTTTTTCGTATTAATAATAAAAAATATGGTTATATCTAATATATTTTACGAACTTAGTTGTTGTGTGAGAATAATATCAGTTTTATTTGTTGTGATTCTTAGTGTTGGCAATATTTTTGTGTAGTGTTTGCAAGATATTTTATAAATTCGTGTAAATTTATTCAATATATGTGTGCAAGTTAATTTAATATACTAAAGTTAGGTGCTGAATTTTAAAGCTAATTATAATTTCAATTGAACATTGCAGATATTAGGCGGGAGCCATGAGCTATGACTCGACCCATGCAGCTAAACACAGGTGAGCACATATATAGCAGATATCTCCTAACGTATCTCAAGGTGGATCTCTGCACCAAGAGTTATTATTATAATCAAGGGGGAAGCGCTAAACCCGGAAGATTATACAGCGCCTGGGGGGGGGGATGTGGAAGGCATTCAGGCTTAATTCGGGGATCTGGAGCACAGATCCAATTCCCTAAATCAAGAGCCCCTCACCAACATCAAGGAACCTTCCTTGAGGGGTCCTCTGCACCAAGAGGTACTCAGATTTGTTCATGTTTGTAATTATTAGATGATTCATCACTTATAACTTGTATACTGGAGTTCATTACTTTGTAATTTGTTAAACTATCAAAACTTTGGAGACCAGAGTCCCTGACCCATTATGTATCTAATCTTTGACTACACCCACAGGATGGGTATGGGGTGCATAGCTGTATAGCCCTTGTGGCTTAGCGCTTCTTTTTGATTATAATAATAGTAATAATGGGGCGCATAATAAACATATTAAACTAACTAAATGAGACCCTCCTAAAAACCTAATGCTGACTTTCTTACCTACCTGACACAACTCTTGTGGCTGCTGTCCCTGTTCACCCATCAGTATAAAATGGGTACCTGGGTGTTAGTGTATGTCATTCAAAGTTTATTCTCTATAAGGATTACAATGCTGAGTTTACAGAATTTAGTTTTGTGTGGTTTAAATTAGTAAAATAATATTACAGAGTTACCACTAGAACCCTAGCTTTGGAGGCATTTTTGGGCAAATAAATTTAA
>NC_069405.1:75806346-75826942 GCF_026875155.1 Cherax quadricarinatus
AAAATTTAAATTTTTAAGGAAAGTAAGAGGCACTATGTGTGTATTGTACTTTTTTATTGTTTTTTGATGCCTGGTTCTATTGCTAACATAATATATGTTACTGTAAACTTGTTATCTAGTGTTTGTATGCATTTGTAAGTGGAAAAAAAGGGTGTTCCACTTTACGGCGGTTTCCGCTTTACAGCGGTAGCCTGGAACCTAACCCGCCGTATAAGTGGGGCCCTCCTGTATATAAACTCACTGTATTGAACACAATAACCGCACTAAAGTTATTATCATATTATTGTTTACCACTGTTGTTTATTACAATAAACATGCACAAATCTTGTATAACGCTAATGTTCTATCATATATTTACATATTTACAATCACTGGACATGGTTTTAGAACTGCTGGAGCTTGTGGAACTCCTTGAAACAAGGCACCATGCACAGAGGCACCTTACATTCCTCACACATAAACCGAGTGTCTTTGCGTCTTTGTTGCCGTCGTTTTGTTTGTGCACTTACGATGCATCTCTTCTGAGCAAATTTCTTCTGAGTTGAAGAAGCTGTATTATGAATGATCACCTTCCCTCCTCAAACGCTTGGGTAAAATCCTGAGTAATTCGAGGACCTTGTTGTATGTAATATATACAGACTTTGCAAAAAGCCTTCGACAAGTGGACCATGGCGTAATAGCACACAAAATGAGTGCTAAAGGGTAACAGGAAAAGTCGGTCGATGGATCTAAAATTTTCCCTCCTAACAGAACACAGAGAGTAGTCGTCAACAGAGAAAAGCCCGAGGCAGCTACGGTGAAAAGCTCTGTTCCAAAGGCACAGTACTCGCTCCCATCTTGTTCCTCATCCTCATATCCGACATAGACAAGGATGTCAGCCACAGCACCGTGTCTTCCTTTGCAGATGACACCCGAATCTGCATGACAGTGTCTTCCATTGCAGACACTGCAAGGCTCCAGGCGCATCAACCGAATCTTTCAGTGGGGCTGCAGAAAACAATATGAAGTTCAACGATGAGAAATTTCAATTACTCAGATATGGTAAACACGAGGAAATTAAATCTTCATCAGAGTACAAAACAAATTCTGGCCACAAAATAGAGCGAAACACCAACTCAAAGACCTGGGAGTGATCATGGCGGAGGATCTCACCTTCAAGGACCATAACATTGTATCAATCGCATCTGCTAAAACAAATGACAGGATGGATAATGAGAACCTTCAAAACTAGGGAGGCAAAGCCCATGATGACACTCTTCAGGTCACTTGTTCTATCTAGGCTGGAATATTGCTGCACCACTAAAGCACCTTTAAAGGGCCCAGGTGAAATTGCTGACCTAGAAAATGTACAGAAAACCTTCACGGCGCGCCATACGGAGATAAAACACCTCAATTTACGGGGAGCACTTGAGGTTCCTGAACCTGTATTCCTGGAATGCAGGCGGGAGAGATACATGATTATATACACCTGGAAAATCCTAGAGGGACTAGTACCGAACTTGCACACGAAAATCACTCACTAGAAAGCAAAAGACTTGGCAGATGATGCAACACCCCCCCAATGAAAGCAGGGTGTCACTAGCACGTTAAGAACCATACAATAAGTGTCAGGGGCCCGAGATGTTCAACTGCCTCCAGCATACATAAGGGGGATTCCCAAAACAGACCCCTGGCAGTCTTCAAGCTGGCACTGGACAAGCACCTAAATGGGTTTCCCTGATCACCCGGGCTGTGGTCATATGTTGGTTTACATGCAGCCAGCAGCAACAGTTGGTTGTTTCAGGCCGATCCACCAGGAGGCCTGGTCACGGGCTGGGCCAGGGGCGTTGCCCCCCGGAACTCTCTTCCAGGTAAACTCCAGGTATAGCAGGTGTTCTTACCTGGTACTTCATTATGAGTTGTCTGACAACAGACAAAACAAAATTCACCATACGGTGGTCTGTTGCCAGTCTTTATTTGGTACATATTATATGCATTGAGCATAAAAAATGTCCATGAAGGGAAAGAAAAGTTTCATGTACCACTTGTAACTCTTACGAACACAGTCAACAAAACCAATCTTGCATGTCACATTTGTCAACCAAGCGCATGTTTTGTGTATAATCAATCACTGTCACTGGTTTTGAATATTCATTAGTCACTCGATCAACTTTGCCACTGTCTTGCTTTCTTTTATGGTGAATGGTTGTCAACAATGTGACATCTCGTTTCTCATGCCACCGTAATGCCATGATGTCAATGGCAGTAAAACCCCTGCACGTCATCACCACGAGCACCTGCGTTGAGCCTGGGCATATGTTTACGATTAGAACGCACTGTGCCACACACATCTGTCTTGTTCACTCGCATGAAATCACTGAGAAAATGGGCTTGTGTACCCCAGTTATCGGTATATATGTCTGCCCTTACCAAGTTTAAGGGGCCATCATTTTTCTCACTACATCCCCTTTGAGATACCCAATAATATCTTGGTATCTTTCAATGTTTTACTTCCCGTGTATAAAAACAATATCCAACCCCAGGCCACTGTCACAGTCACGGGAGTACAAACAGTTTTATACCAAAGCGTTTCCTCTTGCTGGTATATACTGCTTGAATGACAGTCTACCTTTGAACAAAATCAAAGACTCGTCAATTACAAGATTCTTGAATGGATAAAAGTATATGCTGAACTTTTGTTTGAGATACATGAAAACATTTCTAATCTTGTATAAACCTGTCACTTCTGTCGGGCCCTGGTTTTGCCCAGAGAAGTGCAACATACGTAAGAGAAAGATAAACCTGTTCACTGGTATGATTTCACTGAGACCGGGGTAGAAATTAGCTGATCTGTGGACCAGTATACTTTATATTATGCTTATAGACATGGGGGCATAAGCATTATTGTTGCAAAAGCAAATACATTTCTGCAACAGTCGTCTCTTTCCACCTGGGGTAGTCTTGACTGTGGTGTTATGTTTGTATTTTTCCATGGTGTACTCAAAATACTTATTACTTTCCCTGACAATAGTTTCCATCAATGGCTGTCAAAGAATAATTCAAAAAATTCCAGTTCATTGGCCGTGGTTCCAAGGGGACAAGTAGGTAGAATTCCACTTTGGAGTCATCAAAGTGGTGGGGCTTGGGAACAAAAATTGGGGTTTTGCTTTCCAATCCCAATACGGTTTTTCTGGGGGATATGGACATCATAGGCTGGTTGTGGGGGGTGGTTGTGGTTGTGGTGGGCTGGTGGCTGACGCTCCGCTTTGTCCCCTTTAAATGACAAGTCAGCAGCGTGGGTCCCAGCGTGGGCTGGTGAGTCACGCATGGCGGTGCCACTACCATCACCACTAGCACCATCCACTGATGCCTGTGGTCTATCCATGCCAAGTGTAGCCACATCATCCTCACTATCACTACCTAACACTGGAGTAGGGCCACGGGATGTACTCTGGGATGTACTCCGTCCCCTGGGCACAGCATAGGGTACACTACCCGAGCACATGCGGCAACGAACATACCGACGCTTCACTGGTGAATATGATTCCTCACTATCACTACTCGAATGATCGTCGAGCGCAATAAAATCACAATCCACATCACTATCATCATCATTACTGAAGTCAGAGGCCTGGCCACGTGAAAATATTAGCTTTCTCTTGCGTTGAGGAACAATCGACCGTGAGTCACGAGTGCCCACACCAGAGGTAGAAGGTTGAGGATCGTCAGGGTTTTCTGCACTATTATCGATATCCTGGTCATTCTTTTCGGTCACTAACTGATCAAAGCCGTAGAATTCGTCTTCATTTCCACTTCCATCAGTGTCAGAACTATCAGATAGGAAGAGGAGAGTCCCAATTTTCCGGGGAGTGAGAGCTGACTTGCGACGAGGCATGGTGAACAAGGGTAACTGAGCCGGTGTTCCCACAATGCTATGCGGGCGCCTAGATTTTTTGTTTATGGAGCACACCCACGACGCAGACCCGTTCTCTCACATGTAGGCCTATGAGCGCTTTCGCGCTAAATTTGACGGCGCTAGAATTTTGGCATAGATCTACGGTTTGGACACTCAACGTGAAACCGTAGATCTATGGGACAGACCCTGAAAGGGTTAATATCGCAAACCGGGGGTCCACTGTATTCATTTATAACGTCACAAAACATACTCAACCCCTGCCAATTTGGATTCAGGAAAAATAAAAGCACTAGTGATGCAATTATAAAAATGCTAGACCTGCTTTTCACAGCACTGGAAAATAAGGAATATCCGCTAGGAATTTTTATTGACCTAAGAAAAGCGTTTGACACAGTAGATCACAACATCCTACTCCACAAACTTGACCACTATGGTATACGAGGCCATGCACTTGCATATTTAAAATCCTACCTTTCTAATAGGTATCAGTATGTCACCATTAACCCTTTGAGGGTTTTCGTCGTACTAGTACGTCTTACGCGTAGGGGTTTTTGACGTACTAGTACTCATAAATTCTAGCGACCTCAAATCTAGTGGGAGAAAGCTGGTAGGCCTTCATATGAAAGAATGGGTCTATGTGGTCAGTGTGCACAGTCTAAAAAAAATCCTGCAGCACACAGTGCATAATGAGAAAAAAAAAACTTTTTCCATTTTTTTTTAATAAATCAGCGACTTTGCAGTGTATTTTCGTATGGTATTTATTGTTGTATTCTAGTTTTCTTGGTCTCATTTTGTAGAATGGAAGACATATTACTGAAATTGAGATGATTTTGACTGGTTTTACAATGAAAGGTGCCTTGAAATTGAGCTCAAAGTAGCAGAAATGTTCGATTTTTACCAAACTTCAAAAGTAAACAAAACGTGCCAAGCGTGCAATACACGTCAATGGTGAGTCTAATATTCTTTCACAAGTGCACCAATAATATTTATACCATTTTTTACACTAATGCAGTAGTCTGCATAACAGTAAATCTTATATTTTTGTGAGAATAAAAATTCAAAGTGGAAAGCAAAAGAATAAAAAGGGGGGGCCTTGAGACGTGACTAATGACTAGGGGAAAAATTTTCTTTTTTTAGGTCCAGGAATGTCTTTTTGTTTTTTCTGGCCCCTTTTCCCCAAAATTTGGGGCATTTTTTGAAATTTGGGGAAATTGGCAAAATTGCTAAATTCTGACCACTTCCCTGGATATTTAAATTTTTAAATGGGGGGTTTTTTTGCATCCATTCGATAGAAAAAAATTTGGGTTCTAGCGAAATTTTTCATGTTTTTTGTCGACTAGTCCCGGGTGAAATTGGCCGAAAATGCGGCTAAAAGGGGGGCCAAAATCGCCGACCGTAAACACCCGCCGGACCGCTAACTTGCGAGAGCATAATTCCGTAAGTTTTCAAATAAAAATTTTCAAACTTTTGGTGTCGTTATGATGGGGAAAAAGTTTCCCTCTATTTTTTTCAAAAGAAAAAAAATTTTTTTTTTTTTTAAAATTTGGCCGACCCTGAGAAAGAGTTGGGAAAGGGGGCCTGTGCCCCTCAAAGGGTTAAAGACACCCCTCATCAATACGGCCACTTGATACTGGAGTTCCCCCAGGGAAGTGTTCCTTGGCCCCCCTGCTTTTCCCCTCTTTTACATAAATGATTTTTCCAAACATATCCCAACACCTGAAACCCATTCTTTTGCTGACACAGATTTTTATGTCACCCCTACCCTAATCTTGCCCCCTCAACACCTTTGTTAATGGGAAGGGAACTGCTAAAAAAATATCGATTTGGTTTGAACCCAATAAACTTCACTTAACATTGGCAAAATTTTCTATTTTATGTTTGGTAGCCCCAGAGCGGGGGTTGTTGTGCAACTTAACTTAAAGATGGGCCAACATCTAATTGCCGACATAAAGAGGGAAAATTTCCCTTTTGGCCTAAAAACCTCACAAAAAACCAAAATTTTTTAAAGCACCCAAAAATCCAACCATAAAAAAAAAAAGTACCCAAAACGGTGGGGATCCTCCCCAAAAGATACTTACTACTTTTGCCAAAATTTCCCTTCTCCCACTTTTACCATTCCTTTACATATGAAATACCTCACCTATGCTATATTGCTTGGGGTTCAACTGCAGAAAACACACCTAAAGCCCCACACTAAAAATATAGTGAAACCTTACTTTTCAAAGTTTTAAGGGGGCCCAAACCAACATAACAAATAAAAACCCCAAACAAAAAGCCGCAATAAGAATAATCACAAATCCCATCCCGGGGCAACACCCCCCCCCCCCCACTCTTCATAGATCTAAACTTACCCCCCTTTTTCAAAAAACACCACATTACTACTTTTAAAATCTATATCTACAGGACATTAAATTCCAATTTTAACCTTGACCAAAAATGTTTTGATAGTTGTGACAGGACCACAGGCATAACCCAGCCCACAAACATCCCCTTTGACATTCCCGTTTGTTCGCCTTTTTTTTAAAAAGTTTACAAAAATTCAATGTATTTAAAAGGGAAATCTAAAACCCGGGAAAACCCCCTAACCTGAAAACTGTAGAACTGCGGGGACACATTCATCCCCTTTCAAACTACAGTTAGAAAACACTTTTTCCCCCTGATCCACCCCGACAAACTAACACTTGATAACCACCGGGGGTTTCCCACAATTACACTCACTCCCCCAAAAGGGATTTAAAAACCCCAGAAATACTAACTTTTTTAATTTTTAAAATAATAAATCCTAACTAGTCAAAAAGTTTGCCAAAGATAACCAATAAAAAACACTTTGAAATTGTCCCAAAAACCCAAAAAGAAATTCACATTGCTAAATCAAAAATTATGTGTAGTAAATTAACCCTTTAATACCATATCTGAAAGGATTTAATTTTAAAAATTTAAATCTAAGTCTGCCCCAAATGCCCAGCCATGCTAGGTTTTCCTAGTGGCCCCCTCTGTAATTGGGCTTTTTTAAAACCCATGTAAACCACAAAAATTTTCCCCAAAACCGGTAAACCCCACACTGAAACCCTTTAAGAATAAATTTGGGAATTTGAATTAAAATTGAAAACTTGCCCCGGGAAAATAAAACTCCCTAAAAAAGGGCCAAAAAAACCTCGGCAGGAATCCCAACTTTCCCCCCATTGAAAAGCGGGGGTGCCACAAAAACACTAAAAGAAAACCCACAAAAGTGCCCTGGGGCCCAAGACTTTTTCAACTGCCCCCCCAGCATACATAAAGGGGTTTTCCAAATAGATCTCTGTCTGTCTTCAAGTGGGTACCTGATAAACCCGGGGGCGGGTTTCCCATCTTTTACACTTAAAACCAATTTTCTCCCCAAAATTATAAATTTTTCCAAGATTTTAAAAAATTCAGTACTTTCGTCTATCTTTGTAGTAAAGTTTCCCAATTTACTGTACATAAATCAACTTCATCTTTATTGTGGGGTTTCTTCCAACACATTTATTTCCATTTTACAATATTAAGCCCAAAATGAGCAGCAAAATTTTAAATGAGGCATAAAGATATATTAAGTTAAACTAAAAAACCTGAGGACCCTTTTTACAGTGGCCCCCCGCCCCCCCGATATTAACCCCATTCATAGAGCTCACCCAAATGAAATTATGTATGGCAAATTTTTTTTTCCCCCATAAAAAAAAAAATTTGGAAATCTTTTTTAACCCGAGAAAGGGACCCCAACAAAGTATAAAAAATTTTTTTTTCCCCACTTTAAATTTTAAATTTTTTAATACAAAACAAACTTAAAAAAAACCATGCACAAAGAAAAACAATACATGACCCCTTCCCTTTAATAAAATTTGGGTGATGATTGAGGGGAAAGGGGTGGGGGGGAGGTGGAATTTAATTGGTTTAAAAAAGGGGGAATCCCCTTCCTTTGGGAAATTGAGGTATAAAAGTTTTTTTTCCCGGGGTTATTTCCCCTTCTTCTTTTAATGCCACTAGGCCCGCTTGAAGTCACTGGACCTCTTTGCAAAAACAATTGTCCTTTGGGGCCCCCTTGTACCTTCCATTTTTTTAAGATTTTTCCAAAAAAGGGGCCCCATAAATTGTATTGTAATAGTCACCGCACGGCTTGAAAGTAGCTTTTGGGGTGATTTTCTTTCCTTTAAAGGTTTGCAGTTAAAACCCAAACTTTGCACACATTTCCTTAATCTTTAAAAGTGGGGAAACTTCCCCCAATTTCCTCTCCCCCCTCTGGAGAAATTTTTCCTCAGGTCGGGCCCTCTTGCTGTTGAAGATATTTTGCAGCTCTTCAGGGTTTAGTTCTTCTTTGCCCTCCCCCAAAAAAACCCTTCTTCAAATCCTCCCCCAATAACCCCCAAAACCCTAAGGATTTTCCCCAATGCCAAAAATTTTTCCCACAACTGGCATAGGCTTCTCAAAGGGTTACCCCCAAAACCCCTTAAAATTTACTTTCTTTTACACATTGTGGCCACAGTTTCTTCCAAGCGGGTTTTAAAAGGCCCTTTAGTAAACTCCCTCCCAACCCCTTACCAAAAAAAGGGTTTTTACACAACTGGGGGAACAAAATGATCTTTCCAAAATTTCTCTTAGGGGTCAATCGAGGGGTCAAAGGGCCCACTTCAAACCCACTTTTGAAACATATTTTTATGTGTAAAAAGTTTTCTGAATTTTGAAATGACCGGGCTGGCCCATGGGCTGCAGGGGGAGGAGGGGGTATTAGGGGGCAAAATACTTGCCCCTTAATGAAGCCCCTGCCCCTGGGAAAGTCGCTCTGAAAAGTGTAAAGGGAATTGACCAAGACATTGTCAAATTTCCAGGAGGCACTTAAGGCCCAAATTTTCTTTTCCATTAGGTAATTTTTAACAGTGGGGGCAAATGCATGGGTAACCATCACAGAAAAGGCCCCTTACTGTTTCCCCCCACATTACACACAAATTAGCCTTGATGACATTTTTTTTTCCCCTGGCGCTCGGGGGTTTAAGAGTGATACACCAAAAAAGGGGCTTCACTTTCCCAATCACCACTAGTTTTAGAACATAAAACAAAGGGAACACTGAAAGAAGGCCTACGGGGCCCATGGCGGGCAGGTCCAAGTCTCCTCCCCGGGGTTTAAGCCAATGCAACAACCCTGGGTAAGGTCATTTACTTTTAAATTTAAAGGGAGGAAAGGAACCGACCTGGTAGCACAAGCAATTCAGGTCTAACTCACACCCCCCACACCACCCCATGTATTTTTTCCAACCTTTTTTTAAAAAGCTACACAACGTTTGGCCTCTATAACGGTATTTGGGGATTTTGTTCCACTAAACCACAACTCTATTACCAAACCAGTACTTTCCTTATCCTTCCCCGAATCTAAATTTTTTTCCAATTTAAAAAACCCATTGCTGCCGAGTCCTGCTAGGTAGATTTTTTCCAGCACACTATTTACACCCCCTTTAAATTTATTCCTGTTTCCCTTTTTATACACCTAAATTCTTTCCCCCCCCTATTTAAAGTCTTTTTTGAGAGGGCAGATTCAGGGCCCCTTAGTCTACCCTTTCATGGGGAAAGGTTTTTTCTGATAATGGGATCAACTTTGTCATCCTCCTTTGTACATTTTTCCAAAAATTTTTATTCCATTTGAAAAAAGGGGTAACCAAAATTGTGCACAAAAATCTAAATGAGGCCAAACCCAAAGGGGAATTTTATAAAATTGAAAAAACAACCTGGGACTCCTATTTTTTATGCTTCTGATATGAAGAAAAGGGGAATTTATTAGCTTTATTGCGAACATTTTTTGCACTGTTGTCTTGGGTTTCAGATTACTGCAACCAAAAACTCCAAAATTTTTTTTCGCAATCCGTAATATTAAGATCTAAATTTTTTTTTTTTAAAATGTGGATGGTTATTGTCCTGTCCAAAATTTTTTAAACTTTGCATTTGGGCTTTTTTTAAACGCATCTGCCACTTTCCGAACCCCTGCCTCAGTCTATTCAAAATTTCCCGGAGTGCTCGAATGTCCTCGGGGCAGAAAGAAATTTGACGGCCTATTTTGGGGTCATCGGCAAACTTGCCGATGTCGCTCTTTTTGCCCTCACTATGTGTTTATGAGATTGTGAACAGCAGGGGGCCCAACCTTTTTCCCCGGGGGAAACCGCTCGTGCAAAACCCTTCCCAAATCTGATTTCTCCCCATTTAAACAAAAATCTCTGCCCGCCCATTTTTTCAACCATGCCTCATCCCGGAAAAAATTTTTCCTCCCCATTCCATGTGCTTTAATTTTCCCCCAATAGCCCCCTGATTTTGGGGCCCCGTCAAAAGCCTTACTGAAGTCCATATACAAAAATATCATTTTTCATTACCATGTCTAAACCCCCTCAAAATACCTTAGTGAAAAAAATTAATAAATTCGTAAGGCAGGAACGCCTCTTTGGGAAAACCATGCTGAGATTCGTTGATTAATTTATGTTTTTAAGGGGGCTACAACTGCCTCGGCCCAAATTAAAATTTATTCCAAAAATTTTCCCCCTTGGAGGGTTTGGCTTATTGGTCTATAGTTCGAAGAAAGGGGCCTGTCACCTTTTTGAAAAAAGGGATCACATTTGCCATTTTCCATTATCTCACCTGGGCCCGTTTGTTTTTTGATTTTTTGAAAAGGGTTAGCCCCAAAAGGGGTGGCCCAAGCTCCCCCTTTACATTCCTTTAGAAAACCCTTTCATTTCAGTTCTCCCGGGCCTGGGGGTTTGTTTTGGTTTTAATTTATCTATTTGCCTAAGGACCATGTCCACTTGTGCCCAATTACAAAAGTTTTTTTATCGTTCCCCGTTTTTACATAAATTTATCATTACGGAATATCCTGGTATCCTCCTTTTAAAAATAGAGGAATATGTTTTTAAAAATTTTACACCCTTTTCCTTTTTCACCCCCAGTGGGGTTTACCCGAGGAACTTTTTTAGTGGCCCCATCTTGTCCCTGATCTTACTTCTGTATACCTAAAGAATCCTTTTGGGGGTTTGTCTTTTTGATTTTTCTTGCAACTTTAAAAAATCATAAAACCCCTTTTTGCTTTTTCCCAATTCCCCCTTTTTTTTTTCTCTCTTTAACTGAAATTTTTGATTTTTCCCAATTTCCCCTCTCCTCTTTTGAATTTTCCTATATATGCCTCTTTTTTTGACCAAACAGAATTTTAAATTTTTGTTCATCCATTTGGGTCCCTTTTTTTTTGGGTCTGATTTCCCCTATTTGGAACATAATTTTACTGGCACTAGAAAATTTGCCCTGGAAAGCATCATATCGGCAACCATCCCACCTACATGACCCTTAGTCAGGTCATTCCCGTTCAGCCCACCCAAGTTTTAATTTTTTTAGTTTCTTAAATCAGCCAAGGCGAAAGTCAGGGACGGGGAATTGATTGCCAAATTTTTAGGGGAATTTTCCCTGGGTTTATTAAAATGGTGGGGTTTTTGTTTACTTTCCCCAAGTCATCATTTAAACCCCCAAGATTAAATTTAAATTTGTGTTTCTCTACTGGCAAGAACCCCGCAAGGAGGGTTTTTTCCCCTAGTTGGCTCTGTCACAAATGTTTTAAAAAAAAAATCCCGGACGAAACAAGAAAAAATCACCCGACTCTAAATTTTTTCCCGTCAAATTGCTCCAGTCAAACTGTCTATAGTTGAAATCTCCCATTTTGGCCCCAAATTTTCGAAAGTAGATGCCTTTCGAATTTCGTCCCCATAAAGTTTAAATGCACCCCTATCAAGGGTTTGGGGCCCCGTAAATCAAACCCAAAATTGTTTTTTTTCCCCGGCCCCGAGAAGCCCGTAACCAAAAAAGATTCAGTGGCTGACCTTCAATTTAATATTTTTGTTAACACAACAATTTAAATTGTCTCTGGGCCCTACATCGCAAATTTTACCACCTTTCCCCGTTGACCCCGTCAGTGTGGGAAAAATTTATTGCCTTGTATGTGGGCATTCAGAGGGCATCTCTCTTTTTCAATTGAAACCAGGTCTCTGTTATAGCAATAATATCTATTCTCCGCACTTGCAAAATTTAAATTTTTTCATTATCCTTTTTTTCTTAAAACTCCTGTATTTGTTTTAGTAAACCCTTTAAAGGGGGTAGTCCCCCTTTCTGCCCTCTGCTGTCCCCCTTTGTTTGCTTTACCCGATCTATTGTCTTTATTTTTTAAAATTTATGTGAAAGCCTTTTTAAAATTTAAATGTTTCCAACCCAAGTGTTCAACCTGCTTGTTTTCCCCCACACACCCCCTAACCCCTATTCTTCCATCTTTTTTAAAAACCCTTGGCATTTCACAATGGCCTTTTTCAATCGAGTCGCAAGTGCTACCACCCCCGCCCCAGAAGATGTACCCCATCCCTTGCATACATATCATGTTTGCCCCCAAAAAAATTTTTTCCCGTTGTCCTGAATGGGAAATTTCAAGTTTTCCCTTTCAGTAACTGGGTTTGCCCGCAAAAATTTCACCAATTCCCTAGACAACCATTCATTTTTTCCCACTCCCCCTTTTAGGCAAGATGCTACTTTTATTGGGATCCCCCCTTAGGGCCCTTTAAAGAAAACTATACTGACCTGGACTTATTAGCAGCTCTTCCTCCTACCCTTCCCAAAATCTTTTCCACCAGCACTGAGACAAAATAATTTGGGGTTGTCCCATTACCCCGACATGATATTATCCGGGCCCGTTGACAATGTCCCCCAACACCAGCTTTCCCGGGAAGCCACTTTACTTCTCATCTTCTTTTTTCCTATTACAAAAAGCAAAGGTCAAAGTATCTTTCCCGAAAGTCACCAAAACCCCAAGAATGGGGCTTACCTCCATTTGCAGGGGCAGTAAATCCCTTACCTTCACTGGGCCCCTGAAGTAATTCATCCTGAAAACAGGGGAAGCGATTTTCCCACCTTCCAAAAATCTTTTACTCTTAACTTTTTCCTTTTCTCTGATGCGCCTTCCATTACTGTTTAACTACTTGCCACTTGTAGGGAGGTGCCCGGGGGCACCTCACTGCTGGTAGCCGTTGCTGGGCCCCCCCAACTCGCCCCCCTCACAGCGAGAGACAGACCCGCACCTCCCCTGCTAGAAGCCCCATTCCCCACAACCCACCACCCCCACACTCTCTCCCAGGGGCCCATTTTTGGGGGGACCTTCCCCCTCCTAATCCCCCTCCTGGGGAAGCAAGACCTCCCCCTTCAATCTCCAACCTCAA
Organism: Cherax quadricarinatus; assembly: GCF_026875155.1. Taxonomy (NCBI): domain Eukaryota; kingdom Metazoa; phylum Arthropoda; class Malacostraca; order Decapoda; family Parastacidae; genus Cherax; species Cherax quadricarinatus. The sequence continues at coordinate 75,819,475 of NC_069405.1, forward strand.
TTTTTAAAACATGCAGAAGCAAAGCCCAGCTTTGTAACCCTCCCAACTAATCCCCCCCAAAGGGAGCTCAGGGGTTTTTGACCTACTTTACGAAGACCACTGGTTCTGAGTACACAACAGAAGATAAGCCTGTCTTTCATTGGGCTTTGCTTGGGATTGCCCTTTCCCCTTAGTAAAAGTAGGGCCTGCTTGGCAATTTTTTTTTCCCCAAAAAAGGGCCCGTTTCGTCCCAAACAAACTTGTTTTAGGCAGGGCCCCACCATGCCTTTCACACTATGTATTCCACTACGATTCCTTTAAAACTCTCAAATCAAACCTTTGCTGGCCTTAAATTCATCCCCCAAACCCTATAGTTTCAGGCATTTTTCTAATTAAAACGTCATGCAACTTTTCCCCGCTTTTCACTTTTGTTTGCTTGAGAGATCTATCTCCTGCTACTGTTTTTCGGGTTTTTTCCACACCAATAACAGTCTCTCAACATCTTTTTATCACTTGCCCAAACTCTATTTTTAAAACAAAAAATTTACCTTTTGCAAAAACCCGTTTCCTTGGAAACCGTTTTGTTGGCCACTATAGTAGCGATGGTTGAAATTTTTGTTTGGTATACCCAAACCCGGCCCCTTTCCCAAAACAGGGACTCCCCTTTTTTACTTAGCAAAAAATCCTTTCATTAAATTTTCCTGGGGAATTTTTTACCCTTTTTCCCACAGGGGTTTGGGACTAGAAGCTTTCTTGGGGCCCCTGGCGACTTTTTTGCGGTAAAATCACAAAAAAAAACGTGAAAATATGAAAAGTTAAACCCAATGTATGGTGGTGGCCCGCACTGGCTGGTTGTAAAAAAATGGCACGCACGGGGGCAGCTGAGGGAAACCCCCGGGGACGCATCTCGGCAATCACTTTAGGCGAGTTTTTTTTGCGTGAGGGGAAGGTAAAATTTTTTCGTTTTTAAAAAGTACTGTATGGCGGATTTAAAAGTAACAACGTGGGCCCTTTTTAAGGCGGGGCCACTGTATTTTTTAAATTGTGGATATGGAAACCAAGAATTCTATTAGATTTATTACCCAAAAACTTTTTGCACTGTTCTTTTGGTTTTCAATTTTTTGCCCAACCAAACTCATTTTTTTTTGTATTCACTCTGAATAAAATCAATATTTAGTTTATCATAGTCTCTTTTCCTAGGATTAGAACCTTACACTATCTGCATTAAACTGCTTGTACAGGTCCTCCATCACAAATCCAGCATTATTGGAACCTGTAGTGTGCCAGATTACTGAGTTTGCCAGATTACAGAGTGGTTAAGTTAGAATACAACTTAATAAAATTAACAACTTGATTTACACAAAGTTCATTGAACACTGGCAAAAAATCAAACATTTCCGCTACTTAGAGCTCAATTTCAACGTACTTTTCATTGTGAAACCAATTAAAACCATATCTATTTCTGTAATATATCTTCCATTCTATCAAATGAGACCAAAAAAACGAGAATACAACCATAAACACCATACAAAAATATACCGCAAAAAGGCGGTTCATGGCTGAAAAGAGAACTCCCTAATTTATCGTCTGTTTTTATTTTTATTTTTGGTGTACATTAAGAAGCATCTTTCCATCATACATTGCCCAAGTTTCAATAAGATAGCCCAACACACAATCGAAGAAAAAAAAAAATATTTACCAAAAATCATATATGGCAAGCCCAAGCCAGGTAATGGAAAAAAGTCACTGACTTTTTTGGGTCATCCTAAGTTTTCTAAACATACACTGCTATGTATGATAAACTATGTAACTATTTGTGTATACCTGAATATACTTACAGTGGAGCCTAAAATTTCGAACTTTATCCATTCCAGGAGCTAGTTCTAAATTCGAAAAGTTTGAAAGGTGAAGCAATATTTCCCATAAGAAATATGGAAATACAATTAATCCGTTCCAGATCCCCAAAAATATTCACACAAAAAAAAATACATTTTATAGATAGTACTACATTATAGTTTTACATACACACAACAAATATAGTATACAATTATTAATAAATTTAAATAAACATAAAATAACATTTTTACTTACCTTTATTGAAAATTGGTGATGGCATCTGGAAGATAGGGAGGAGGAGAGAGGGAGTTGGGGTTAGTGTTTGGAAGGGTAATCCCCCTCCATAAGGACTTTAGGTATCAAAGCCCTCTCTGGGGGTTACTTCCCTTCTCTGTCTTTTAATGCCACTAGGACCAGCTTGAGTCACTGGACCCCTGTCTCACAAAATAACTGTCCACAGTCTTCTGTTTCTGGCACCTCTTTAAGATTTCCCTAAAATGGGACATGGTTCTGTCACTGAACTTGTTGCAAAGATGGCTTGTTTCAGCTTGATCAGGGTGGTACTTCTCCACAAACATCTGGACATCATTCCACTTGGCGCAAATGTCCTTAATCTTAGAATTGGCATGCAACTTCCTTGCCTTTTCACAAATAATCGTCTTTGTAACACTATCACCTGCCATCTCTTTATCCTTGATCCACACCAGCAACAACTTCTCAACCTCTTCAACTATTTGTGGTCTTTTTTTGGTTAGCATATCAACACCTTTACAACATCAGCTTTCTTGATTTGTTCTTTCTTTGCCAGGACAGAAGCAATGGTCGACTTGTTTTTCGCATACATCCTGGCAAGCTCAATAAGTCTCACACCACTCTACTCCTCTCGCACACTCCAGGTACTTCTGTATTATTTCCTTCTTCACATCTATGGTGTTTCTCACTTTCTTTACCAGAGGGGTATCACTAGCAAGTTTCTTTGGGCCATTGGTAGCTTATTTCACAGTCCCAGAAGCACTAAACACAATGAATTAATTGTAAAATGTTTGAATGAGACCACAGGTTAATGTTCACTCAAGCATTATCAAAGCCAGACTGGCTCATGGCGCCTGTGCGGGGATGCAGACAGAGTGGGCTGGCAGACAGGTCTGGTACCCAGTGGTTTGAAAATAGGGGTGAGTTCGATAATAGGGACAAAGTTAGTTCGAAAAAAGTGGTCGATTTTCAAAGAGTTCGATAAGCAATATGTTCGAAATTTGAGGTTCAACTGTACTTATTTACTTACATCTATTCTGTCGACTGAGTACAAGAAACTGCCCATTCACCTATTTCATTACCCAATAAAAGTGGTCAGAAATTTGGCAAATTTGGGCCAATTTTACAAAAATTTTCAACAGATGCCAATTTCAAAAATAGGGTCCAAAATAAACAATGAGACTTTCCCTTGGAACTAAAATAAATTTTTTTATTTATTAGCCACAGCCCCGGGGCCCCTCTTTTATTACTCTTGTTTATTTTTGAAATTTTTTATTCCAAAAAAATAGAAAATTTATTTTAAAGCATACAGATGTAATATTAAAGATTTTGGGCAAAACCCTTCGACAAGTGTGACCAGGGCCCGTAATAGCGCAAAAAAATGCTTGTTTAAAGGAATAACAGGAAAAGTTGGTCATGGTCTAAAATTTCCTCACTAAAAGAACACAGAGGAAAGTCGTCAAAGAGAAAGTCCGAGGCAGCACGGTGAAAAGCTCTGTTCCAAAAAAAGGCACAGAAAACTCGCTCCCATCTTTTTCCCTTCACCCTTATACCCGGGACTAGACAAGGATGTCACCCAAGCACCGTGTTTTCCCTTTTTGCAATGACACCCGAATTGCATGAAAATGTCTTCCATTGCAGGGCACTGCAAAACTCCCCGGGAAAACATCAACCAAAAACTTTCAGTGGGCTGCAGAAAAAAAATATGAAGTTCAAAAGATGAAAATTTCCCAACCCCAGAAAATGGTAAACATGGGGAAATTAAATCTTTTATCAGATTTCAAAAAAAAATTCTGGGCCCCAAAATAGAGCAAACACCAACGTCAAAAAACCTTGGGGGTGATCTGTCGGAGGAAACTCACCCTTTAAGGACCATAACATTGATCAATCCCCAACTGCTAGAAAAAAGACAGGATGGAAAATGAGAAACCCTTTAAAAAATAGGAGGGGCCCAAAGGGCCCCGATGACAAATCTTCAGGTCACTTGTTTTTTTCTTGGTGGAATATTGCTGCAAAACAACAGCACCCTTTTAAGGCGGTGAAATTTCCCCACCCAGAAAAGGGACCCGAGAACTTTCACGGCGCGGGGTAAGGAGATAAAAAACCTCTTTTTTGGGAGGTTGAAAGGGTTCCCCAAACCTGTAAATTCCCCGGAACGCAAAGGGGGGAGAGATACATGTTTTTAAAACAACCCGGAAAAACCCAGAAGGGACTAGTTAAACCGGGAAATTGCACACAAAATCACCCCCTAAAGAAAGAAAAGGGCTTGGGGAAAGAAGCACCATCCCCCCAATGAAAAAGGGAGGGGTGTCCTAGCACCCTTAAGAGACCATAAAAAATAAGTGTTTAGGGGCCCGAGACTGTTTTAACTGCCTCCCAGCACCCCTAAGGGGGATTTTCCAACAACCCCCCCCCGGCCCTTTTTCAAGCTGGCATGGACAAGCACCTAAAAGTCAGTTCCGGATCAACCCCGGGGTTGGCTCGTATGTTGGTTTTCGGGGCAGCCCCGCGCAACCCGCCTGGTTGATAAAGGGCCCGATCCCCCAGGGGGGCCTGGTCTCAGACCGGGCCTGGGGGGGTTGACCCCCCGGGAAATCTCTCCAGGTAAAATCCCCGGTAAAACTGGGATTTTTTGTAAAATTGTTTTAAAAAACGTCAACCCCTTCTTGATGGTATTGGGAAAATTTTGGAAATGGGAGGCCCCACACGTATTAGACGGGGATGTCATTTGTTTACTTTTGAGAATTTCTAAATAATTAAACATTTTCTGTACTGTGAGTGCAATTTCAACGTAACTTTTCGTTGTGAAAAACCATCAAACTCCCTATCTATTTTTGTAAAGTATCTTCCCCTTCTATCAAATGAGCCAAAAAAAAAGAGGGAAAACAACCATAAAAATCCTTTCAAAATATTAACCCCTATGGGGAAATATGGCTGGGGTTTTATTTCTTTTATTTTTTGGGGGCAAGTTAAGAAGCATCTTTTCCCCAATTTAAAATTTCCCCCTTTTTATTAAGATAGCCCCCCCAAAAAATAAATGGAAAAGGAAAATTTAAAATAAACATAATTTAAAAATATCTTTATTTACTACATGTTTCATTTTTAGTGGTTTTACAGGCCCAAACTTTAACAAGGGGCAAAACTACTATATAGAAAACCCCCCGTTATTTCTAAGCATTTTAGGCAAATTAGGTCATGTACCAGGATAAAAACCCACACCAGTCCCCCTAACACCCGGTACCCATTTTTCTGAAAGGGGGGAACCCTAAAACCAAAAAGGTTTTAAAGAAAAACCCCAATGTTTCTACCCCGGGTGGGAAAATTTTTAATATTTTCCAAAAATCATATATGGCCTTTGCCCCAAACCAGGTACTAGAAATAAGCCCCTTTGATTTTTTTTGGGGGTTTTCCTTTGGTTCTCTAAAAAAAACACTGCCCTTTTTGATAATCTATTGAGAAAAATACTTTTTGTTTCAGGTTTAAGGTTTCAGTAAAGAGTGTAAAATCACAGCTAGCCCTGTTCTTATACAAATAACCTCTACTTACAAGTTTTTAATCCGTTCCATGACCTTTCTCGCAACTGGATTTTTCTGTTTGCAGTCAATTTTCCTCATTTTTAAATTTAAATGTTTTTTTATTATTTTAATCAAGGGGGAAGCGGGAAACCCGAGGATTATTTAAAAGCCCCCTGGGGGGGGGGGGGGGTGTTTGGAAAGGCATTAAAAGGTTAAATTTGGGGGGAAATGGAGGCAAAAAGATCCAATTCCCTAAATCCCAAAAGCCCCTCAACCAAAAACAAGGAAAACCCTTTCCCCGAGGGGTTAAATTTTAATGAAAGGAATTAATTCGGTTTCCAAAATGGGGGAATTCCCCGGGACGAGAAAATTTTACTTTAATAATTTTCCCAAATATCAACCTACAACTTATTTATCTATCACAATTCAATGTTTTAAAAACATAATTAAAAAATGTTAATAAAAAAAGAAAAATTATAAAAAACACTAGGGAAAGAATAAAATACATGTTTTTAGGTATGGGCTAGTGGTGGTGGTGACAGCAGGCATTGTTGTTGAGGTTCATAGGGCCACCACAGTGGCCATTCCTGCTCCTGACTACATGTGTAGAGAACCTAGGATAACCAAAAAAGTCAGACAGAGTGACTTATAAGTGCTACACTCTTAATGCTTCACTTAATTGCCACACTATTACTGCTACACTTAATTGCTACACTCTCAATGCTACACTTAATTGCTGCACTCTTAATGCTACACTTTGCCACTGCAGCTTCATGTTGTCTGCCACTGCTACCTCATGATGTCTGCCACTGCTGCTTCATGTTGTCTGCCACTGCTACCTCATGATGTCTGCCACCACTGCTTCATGTCTGCCACTGCTGCTTCATGTTGTCTGCCACTGCTACCTCATGATGTCTGACACAGTTGCTTCATGTTGTCTGCCACTGCTACCTCATGTTGTCTGCCACTGCTGCTTCATGTTGTCTGCCACTGCTGCTTCATGTTGTCTGCCACTGCTACCTCATGATGTCTGCCACAGTTGCTTCATGTTGTCTGCCACTGTTGCTTCATGTTGTCTGCCACTGTTGCTTCATGTTGTCTGCCACTGCTGCTTCACGTTGTCTGCCACTGCTACCTCATGATGTCTACCACTGATGTCGCCAAAGAATTGAACATTTCTGCTATTTTGAGCTCAATTTCAAGGTACTTTCCATCTTGAAACCAATTAAAATCATATTTATTTTTGTAGTATATATTCTATTCTATCAATTGAGTGCAGAGCTAAACACAAACTTACCAAACTTCCTCAGAGCTAAACACAAACTTACCAAACCTCCTCAGAGCTAAACACAAACTTACCAAGCTTCCTCAGAGCTTAACACAAAATACCAAGCTTCCACAGAGCTTAAACACAAAACTCTACCACGCATCTCAGAGCTTAACACCAAACTTACCAAGCTTCCTCAGAGCTAAACAAGCTTATCAAGCACCATCAGAGCTTAACACAAACTTACCAAGCATCTTCGGAGCTTAACACAAATACAAAGCATCCTCAGACCTTAACACAAACTTACAAAGCTTCCTCAGAGCTTAACACAAACTTACCAAGCATCCTCAGAACATAACACAAACTTACAAAGCTTCCTCAGAGCTTAACACAAACTTACCAAGCTTCCTTCAAGCTTAACACAAACTTACTAAGCTTCCTCAGAGCTTAACACAAACTTACCAAGCATCCTCAGAGCTTAACACAAACTTACCAAGCATCCTCAGAACATAACACAAACTTACAAAGCTTCCTCAGAGCTTAACACAAACTTACAAAGCGTCCTCAGATCTAAACACACTTACCAAACTTCCTCAGAGCTAAACACAGCTTTTCCCCC
>NC_069405.1:75827442-75934942 GCF_026875155.1 Cherax quadricarinatus
GGCTAACAAATTTCAGTTCTCTTGTAATGTGTTTATTAAATTGTAAGTGGTTTTTATCGAGTATGTTTTACTTCCCCTTTGAGCCATGTATATAAGGTCCTTTTGGTTTTCAGAGGTTAAATTGAGTAACCTAGTGATGATATCTTTTTTTTGGGAGAGTCAAGCCCCTGAAGGTGTCTACTGCTCATTTTTTCAGGTCAAGCTACCCTAAGAGCCAGTACTTATCAGGACTCCTATCGTGTTATAACTCTCCTGTATTCTCACTGGGTTTTCTCCTGCTCTAACCCAAACTCCGTGTTTTCCTCCCTTCTCCTATGATATGGCTACTTTTATGTCTTTCATTTATTAAAAGACCAGGTGATGGCAGCATACTTCCAAGAAAAGGCGCTACCTTCTATTCTCTCATATTCTAGTAATTTCCCCCTTGTTATTTGTTCCCTATTTTCTCCACCCCGAGCCCTTACCTGAGGAACAGGCAAATGGGCATCGTTTGGTGCTTTGTCCACCCTAAGGTGGGACTGGGGTGGAAGCTGCAGCACTTCATTACTCTTAATTCTTGCAATAGTGACTACCATACACTGTACCAGGTACACTCAGCAATTTATTCTCCTATAGTTTTTACACTCTTTTGTCCCCTTTGCCTTTATACAAAAGAACCATGAATGCTCTATGCCAATCCCTAGGTACCTTACCCTCTTCCACTAACCACTAACCACTCCAAAACTAAATCCCCACCTGATTTAACATTTCTATCCTTATCCCATCAATCCCAGTTGCTTTACCTCCTTTCGTTCTACGCACTGCCTCACACACTTCTCCCACACTCACAACTGGCTCTTCCTCACTCCTACAAGATGTTATTCCTCCTTGCCCTATACACAAAACCACAGTTTCCCTATCTTCTTCAACATTTAACAATTCCTCAAAATATTCCCTCCATCTTCCCACATATTCATTTTATGCCCTAAACCAATATGGGTCATACAGCTCTGCTACAAGAGTAAAATGACAATAGGTGTAAAATCACAGGATTCTACACACAAATATAGTATGTATTTGCATACCCTGTGCAAGGCAGACATCACAGAAGATGTGCCCACAACTCGTAAGAGTGAAGATCCGTTCCTTTTCATCACCTGGTTGTCTACAGCATGTGTTGCAATTAATCCAATCCATGGTATCAATGTTTATTTCTTGGTAACAATCAAATAATTCTGGAAACAATGAATTTTGTTAGAATGATCACTCAAACAGATTCCAGACAATTCAACTTCCAATCAAAATTTTAAGTTTACTCAATGTACAAAATATCCACACTTACTATGTACTGTACTTAATATTTATACAGAACACTCAATTCAAACACTGACTCAGTGTTCAGACTCTTCTTGGAGAGCTGCAACAAAACACAAACACTAGATAAAGATCAAGATGTTTATTTTGACAAATTACATGGTTGTACAGAGGAATATAACAGTTGGGTGTACATGCCAAAAGCCCCTTTGTATGCAGAGCATTTCGGGCAAACTTAGAGATTAACTTAAGATTAGTAAGGCAATAATACATAGTTCATATGGTCATTAGGTGAGTTACAGTGAGTACAGAAGAATTACATATTCTATCAGGTAATGCTACATGGTTCTGATAAGTCTAGTAGAGACTTATTACACTATTGAATTAGTTAATATGATGTATTATAGTTTAGTACTATTTAAAACAATGAAATTTGGTATTACAATGAAACAATTTACATTATGATGTACTGTATTACAATATACTACTATTTAAAACAATGGAAAAATAAACATCCTAATTTCGAAGTAGTAAGTGGTTGAGCATTGATCAGCACAATATGAGTAGCTTTTGAGAAACTGGAAGTGATTAGGTAGGGTTTGTTTTGGTTAAATTTTAGGTTGGGCGAGGTGATTTCTTACTAGGGCTTTATTTTAACCTTTAACCCCCCGAAATTCTTTTTTCATAATTTTTTTCTCTTCTACTAACATTTGGGGCCGAGAGCCAATACTGTATTTAATGTGTATATACAGCATGGGCCCCGCTTTACGGCGTTTTCGCTGTACGGCGTTCTTGCATATTACGGACATTTCAAATTATGACCAAAACTCGCTATACGGCTCCCCACTGTCTTTTTAATACGTCACGCGGGCCCACGGTTTGTTTACATTCTCCCTGAGCACTTATGTCTGGATACTTTCCTAAATTTCAAGTGTGTTAAAGTTTTGTATATTTTATAAGTTTGTACTTGATAAACTTGTGTAAACTGTACCTAAATAAACTTTCACACTGTGCTGGCAATGTAGGTACTCATAAAATCACTAAGGGAGTCTTTCTACTCTTGAGCATATATAATAATTTAATAATAATAATAATAGTAATAATAATAATCTCTTGGGGCATTAATGTAGGATAATTACGTTTATATATAGACATTTCCTTAAGCTTGATATTTTTTTCCAAAATTATATAAGAAATACATGTATGTTAACACCACAAACATTGATACATTGCACCCACAGTTAAAATTTTATACCAAAATCTATATGGATGTTTACCAAACGGTTTGTAGAAGATGTCGGGAAGAATTACGGTTTTTCTCTAGCCCGTCACCTGTTACTGGGATAACTGTAGAAAAATATTCCTTTAGTATGCCTTCTCTTTATAGCTTTAATTCTGTACTTCTTGTACACAGTGTAAGAGAATTTGTTTTTGTGATTTAATTATTATTATAATAATAAAAATATTTTTATAAGGTAAAAGTCTTCACAAACTCTTTACAATGTTCATGAATGAACTAAAAACTGGCCACGTATTAATACCGTTTATTTCGCCTGACCGAGTGATCTTCCACTACCTGTTCAGTTTGTTGTTTGTTTCGCTGTCTGAGTGGTGTATTCATTAAATGTTGTATATTACATTAATATACACATTTTCATTAATCCATCCGTGGTATTTTTTTCAAATTTATATAATAAACACGATACATAACATAAATACATAACAAAATATGTGTAGAGATCCTTAGGAATAACCCAAAAAAGTCAGGAGTGATTACTTCCATTGCTTCACTCAGAGCATCATTTCTTCTCAAATGATGTTCATGATATTGGGAGTGTTCTTCTTTATTTATTCTACGTATCATGAAAAGAGACAACCTGTACACAGGTAACTTGTTCACAAACCCGACGTGTACACTTCGTTTACAAACTTACCTTCGCCTGGTTGTTTACATAACTCTGGCCTGTCTCTATTATGCACTCATCTTTCTCTCTGTCATTTATTTCGTTGTATCTCATTTACTTACTCCTGACCCTACATTAAGACTACAAATATTTTAAGGTAAGTAATGAGGAAATGTATATACATTTATCGCTCTGGGATGCGTAATATCATTGAATATATGTGTGGGTGGGTTGGCCTGGTTATGGGGGGGGGGGGGGTGGCTTGCCGGCTGACTCATACTACCATACTTGATTTTTTTCATAAAATAATTACTACTCATCTCTCCTATATTTTAAGGTAAGTAAAGATGTGAACTGTATATAATTTTATCGCTCTGGGTGCTTAAATACATAGAATATTATGTGTGGGTGGGGTGGCCTGGTATGGTAGCCAGGCTGACTACCATACATACCACACTTGATTTTTACAAAAACACTGCTTTGTCTCACCTAGAGTAAGGGCTATAATATTTTACGGTAAGTAATGAGTGCACTATGTGTGTGTATTGTACTATTATATTGTTTTTTTTTTTTTGATGCTGGTTCTATTGCTAACGCATAATAAATGTTACTGTAAACTTGTTATCTAGTGTTTGTATGCATTTGTAAGTGGAATGTTGTACCCCCCCCCCCCCCCCCCCCCCCCCCCCACACACCCAACGGGTGTTCCACTTTCGGCGGTTTCGCTTTACAGCGGTAGCCTGGAACCTTTTTTTATTTTTTTTTTTTTTTTTTTTAACCCGCCCGTATAAGTGGGGCCCTCCTGTTTATAAACTCACTGTATTGAATACACAATAACCGCACTAAAGTTTTTATCATATTATTGTTTACCACTGTTGTTTATTACATAACATGACAAATCTTGTATAACGCAAATGTTCTATCATATATTTTTACAAATTACAATCACTGGACATGGTTTTTAGAAACTGCTGGAGGCTTGTGGAACTCCTTGATAACAAGGGCACCCATGAACAGAGGCACCTTACATTCCTCACACTAAAACCGCGTGTCTTGCGTTTTGTTTGCCGTCGTTTTGTTTGTGACTTACGATGCATCTCTTCTGAGCAATTCTTCTGAGTTGAAGGAAGCTGTATTATGAATGATAATCACCTTCCCTCCCTCAAACGCTTGGTATATTCCTGGTAATTCGAGGACCTTGTTGTATTGTAATATATTACAGACTTTGCAAACGCCTTCGAAAAGTTGTGCACCCATGGCGTAAATAGCACACAAAATGAGTGCTTAAGGGATAAAGAAAAGTCGGTCGATGGATCTATTAATTTACTTCACTAACAGAACACAGAGAGTAGTCGTCAACAGAGTTAAAGTCCGTGGCAGTACGGTGAAAGCTCTGTTCACAAGGCACGTACTCGCTCCCATCTTGTTCTCATCCTCATATCCGACCATAGTCAAGGATGTCAGCCCAGACCGTGTCTTCCTTTGCAGATGACACCGAAATCTGCATGGACAGTGTTTCCATTGCAGACACTGCAAGGGCCAGGCGGAATCAACCCGAATCTTTCAGTGGGCTGCAGAAAAAGAAAACAATATGAAGTTCAACGATGAGAAATTTCAATACTCAGTTTGGTAAACTCGAGGAAATTAAATTTCATCAGAGTACAAAAACAATTCTGGCCACAAAATAGAGCGAAAACACCAACGTCAAAGACTGGGTAGTGATCATGGCGGAGGGTCTCACCTTCAAGGACCATAACATTGTATCAATGATCTGCTAGAAAAATGACAGGATGGATAATGAGAACCTTCAAAACTAGGGAGGCAAAGCCCATGATAACCTTTCAGGTCACTTGTTCTATCTAGGCTGGAATATTGTGCACACTTACAGCACCTTTTCAGGCAGGTGAAATTGCTGACCTAAAAAGTACAGAAAACCTGTCCGGCGCGCATAAACGGAGATAAAACACCTCAATTACTGGGAGCACTGAGGTTCCTGAAACCTGTATTCCCTGGAATGCAGGCGGGAGAGTTAATGATATATACACCTGGAAATCAAGAGGGACTAGTACCCGAACTTGCAACACGAAAAATCACTCACTACGAAAGCAAAAGACTTGGCAGAGATTTGCGACATCCCCATTGAAAAGCAGGGGTGTCACTAGCAGTTAAGGAGACCCATTCAATAAGTGTAGGGGCCGAGACTGGTTCAAATGCTCCCAGCATACATAAGTGGATGACCAACAGACCCCTGGGCGTCTTCAAGCTGGCACTGGGACAAGCACCTAAATTGGTTGCCTGATCAGCGGGCTGCCCCCCTTTTGCTATATGTTGTTTACATGCATGCCAGCAGCAACAGTCTGGATGGATCAGGCTCTGTTCCTCAGGAGGCTGGTCACAGACTGGGGCCAAAGGTGCTGTTGACCCCCGGAACTCTCTCCAGGTTAAAACTCCAGGGTATAGCAGGTGTTCTTACTGGTACTTCATTTATGAGTTGTCTGGACAACAGACAAACAAAATTCACCATTCGGTGGTCTGTTGCCAGACTTTATTGGTTATATTATATGCATTGAGGCCATAGAAATGTCCATGAGATGGAGAAAAAAGTTTCGTGTACCACTTGTAACTCTACGAACACAGTAACCAAAACCAATCTGCATGTCTCATTTGTCAACCAAGCGAGGTTTTGTGTATAATCAATCACTGTTCACTGGTTTTTCTGAATACGTTCATTAGTCTCTCGATCAACTTTGCCATCTGTCTTGCATTTCATTATGGTGAACTGTTGTCCACAATGTGACATATCGTTTTCTCATGCACCGTAATGCTGATGTCAATGGCCAGTAAACACCAGCAGTCATCACCACGAGCACCTGCGTTGAGCTGGGCAATATGTTTTACGATTAGGAACGCACTGTGCCACAACATCTGTCTTGTTCACTCGCATGAAATCACTGAGTAATGGGATTTGTGACAGTTATCGGTATATTAATGTCCTGCCCCTTTACCAAGATAAGGGGGGCATCTTGTTTCTCACTACATCAACCTGAGATACCAATAATATCTTGGTATCTTCAATGTTTTACTTCCCGTGTATACAACAATATACTACACCAGGCCATGTCACAGTCACAGAGTACCATCAGTTTTATAACAAAGCGTTTCCTCTTGCTCGGTATTAACTGCTTGAATGACGTCTACCTTTGACAAAATCTATGACTCGTCAATTACAAATTCTTGAATGGATTAAAGGTATTATGCTGAACTTTTGGTTTGAGATACATGAAAACATTTCTATTCTTGTATAACCTGTCACTTTGTCAGGCTGGTTTGTCAGAGAAGTGCAACAGACGTAAGAGTAGATAACCTGTTCACTGGTATATTTCACTGAAGACGGGGTAGAAATTAGCTGATCTGTGGACCAGTATACTTTTATTTATGCTTATAGACATGAGGCATAAGTTATTATTGTTGCAAAAAGCAAATACATTTCTGCAACAGTCGTTCTTTCCACCTGTGTAGTCTGGATGTGGTGATATGATCGTATTTGCCATGGTGTACTCAAAAACTTATTAATTTCCTGCCAATAGTTTCCAGCCAATGGCTGTCAAAGAATTAATCAAAGATTCCAGTTAATTGGCCGTGGTTCCAAGGGGACAAGTAGGTAGTATTCCACTTTTGAGAGTCATCAAAGTGGTGGGGTTGGGAACAAAATTGGGATTTTGCTGCCAATCCCACATACGGTTTGTGGATGGCTTACTGGACATCATGGCTGGTTGTGCAGGTGGTTGTGTGGTTGTGGTGGGCTGGTGGCTGGACGCTCGCTTTGTCCTTGGAAAGGACAAAGTCAGCGCGTGGGTCCCAGGCGTGGGCTGGTGAGTCACGCATGGCGGTGCCACTACCATCACCAACTAGCACCATCCATGATGCTGTGGTCTATCCATGCCAGTGTAGCCACTTCTTGCCTCACTATCACTACCTAACACTGGCGTCAGTAGGCCACGGGATGTTACTCTGGGATGTACTCCGTCCCTGGGAACAGGCATAGGGTACACTTACCCAGAGCACATGCGGGGCAACGAACATTCCGTCGCTTCACTGGTGAATATGATGCCTCAACTATCATCTCGGAATGATCGTCGGAGCGCAATAAATTCACAATCCAACATCACTATCATCATCATTACTGAAGTCAGAGGCTGGCACGTGAAAATATTTGCTTTCTTTGCGTTGAGGAACAAGCGACCGTGAGTCACGAAGTGCCCACACCAGAGTAGAAGGTTTGAGGAATCGTCAGGGTTTTCTGCACTATTATCGATATTCCTGGTCATTCTTTTCGGTCCACTAACTGATCAAAGGCGTAGAATTCGTTCTTCATTTCACTTCATCAGTGTCGAATATCATGATAGGAGGAGGAGAGTCCAGTTTTCCGGGGAGGTGAGAGCTGACTTGCGACGAAGGCCATGGAGAACAAGGGTAACTGCAGCAGGTGTTCCCACAAGCTATGCGGCAGCCTAGATTTTTTGTTTTATGGAGCACACCCACGACGCAGACCAGTTCTCTCATGTAGGCTATGAGCGTTTCGCGCTAAATTTGACGGCGCTAGAATTTTTGGCATAGATTACGGTTTGGACACTCACGTGAACCGTCGATCTTATGGGACAGACCTGAAGGGTTAAATCGCAAACCGGGGGGGTCCACTGTATTCATTATAAGTCACAAAACATCTCATCCCCTGCCAATTGGATAGGAAAAATAAAAGCACTAGTGATGCAATTATAAAAAGCTTAGACCTGCTTTTCACAGCACTGGAAAAATAAGGAATATCCGCTAGGAATTTTTATTGACCTAAGAAAAGCGTTTGACACAGTTAGATCACAACATCCTACTCCACAAACTAGACCACTATGTTTATCGAGGGTGCCATGCACTTGCATTTTTAAAAATCCTACCTTTCTAAGAGGGTATCAGGTATGTCACCATTAAACCCTGTGAGGGTTTTGTGTTACTAGTACGTCTAATCGCGTGGGGTTTTTGACGTACTAGTACTCATAAATTTAGCGACTCAACTCCTAGTGGGAGAGAAAAGCTGGGTGGCCTTCATATGAAAGAATGGGTCTATGTGGTCAGTGTGCACAGTCTAAAAAATCCTGCAGCACACCAGTGCATATGAGAAAAAAAAACTTTTTCCATTTTTTTTTTAATAAATCAGCCGGACTTTGCAGTGTATTTTCGTCTTATGGTATTTATTGTTGGATTCTAGTTTCTCCCCCTGAGTCTCTTTTTGTTGAATGGAAGAAATATTACGGAATTGAGATGATTTTGATGGTTTTACAATGAAAGTGCCTTTGGAAATTGAGCTTCCACGTAGCAGAAAGGTTCGATTTTTACCAAACTTCAAAAGTAAAACAAAAATCGTGCCAAAAAAAAAAAGGGGGGCGTGCAATAGACGTTCAAATGGTTGAGTCTTCTAATATTTTTCACAAGTGCACCAATAATATTTATACCATTTTTTACATAGCAGTTGTCTGCATAACAGTAAAATCTTATATTTTTGTGAGAATCAAAAATCAAAGTGGAAAGCATAAAGAATATAAGTGGGTCTTGAGGACGTGATAATGACTAGAGGAAATGTCATTTTTAGTGCCTGGAATGTCTTTTCTTGTGTATTCGGGACCCTATTCCGAATATTGGCATCTTTTGAAAATTTGTGTGAATGGCAAAGTGCTAAAATTCTGACCACTGTCACTGGATAGTTGAATTTATAAATGGGAGGTTTTTGCATCCATCGATAGCAAAAATGGAGAGTTCTAGCGAAATATTCATGTTTTTGTGACTAGTACAGTTGAAAATTGGCGAAAAATGCGGCTCAAGGTGGGCAAAATCGCCCGATCCGTAAACATCGCCGAGACGCTAACTTTGCGAGAGGCATAATTCGTAAGTTTTCTATCAAATTTCAACTTTTGGTTGTCGTTATGATCGGGAAAAGAATCTCTATCTTTTCATAAGTGAAAATAATTTTTTTTTTTTTTAAATTTGGCCGACCTGAGAAACGAGTTTCGGAGTGGGCTTTCGACCCTCAACGGGTTAAAGACAACAGGCCTCATTCTATACGGCCACTTGATACTGGAGTTCCGCAGGGAATGTGTCCTTGTACCCCTGCTCTTCTCATTTAAATTTTTTCCCAAATGATCTTCCAAAACATATTCTCTACACCTGAAATCCATTCTCTTTGCTGACGACACGACTTATGTCATCTCCTACCTAATCTTGCCACCCCCCTCAACACCATTGTTAATGAGGAACTGTCAAAATATCGACTTGGATGACAGCCAATAACTTACATTAACATGGCAAAATCTACTATATTATGTTTGGTAGAGAGCAGGTGTTGTGCAAACTTAACATTAAGATCGGCAACATCTAATTGCCAGACATATAAAGAGGGGCAAATTCCTTGCTATATCGACATACAACCTAAATTTCAGCACCCATATCCAACACATAATCAAAAAAAGTATCAAAACGGTGGGGATCTCTCAAGATACCGATTGACTAGGTGCCACAAACTGCCTTCTCCACACTATACATTCACTTACATATGCATACCTCACTATGCTATATGTGCTTGGGGTTCAACTGCAGCAACACACCTAAAGCCCACACTAGAACATATAGTGAGAACCTTACTATCAAGTAATAAGGGACAAACCACATAACAAATAAATAACCAACAAAAAGCACGCAATAAGAATTAAGCAATAAATCCCATCCCTGGGCTACACCCCCTCCCCCACTTCTTTTAGATCTTCTCAATACTTACTCCCTGTTCAGATACATCCAACTTACTACTGTGCAATCTATATCTACAGGACCTCATAACTTCCAATATTAACCTTGACCTAAAATGCTTTCTTGATAGTTGTGACAGGATCACAGCATACACCAGACACATACATCTCTATGCATTCCCGATGTTCGACGACGGGGGTTTTTTTAAACGTTTACAAAAATTCAATGTATTTGAAAGGATCTAAAATCTGGAACACCCTACCTGAAAACTGTAGAATGCAGACACATTCTATCACTTTTCAAAACTACAGTTAGAAAAACATCTTATCTCCCGATCCACCCGACAACTAACTACATGATAACCCACTGGGGTTTCAACAATTACACTCACTCACCCACTGGACTATAAACCCAAGACATTACTACTCTTAATCTTAAATAATAAATCCAACTAGTCATAAGGTTTGCCTATGCATACTCAATATAAACACTTTGTATTGGGCCAAAAACAAAAGTATTCACTGCTAAACTCACACATTTTGATGTAGTCACTTAGCATTAATTACCATAATCTGTAAGGATTTAAATGTTAAGAATTAATCTAAGTCTGCCCGAATGCCAGCCAGTGCTAAGGTGTCTAGTGGCCCCTCTGTAATTAGCTATTTTAGAACATGTTATCAGTTTGCCTTCTTTCTGTTTCTCTCGCCTGGAGTATAGGATATCAAAACTCCTTGAAGAATCGTGTTATAACATTGTTATCAGCTCTGGTGACATTTGATTATAAATGGGTGTCGGGGGAACCGGGCTTGATTTGTTTTCACTGATACACGCATACTTGTTTCGGTCTATCTATCTGTGGCCTATCTTTGCTGGAATTTTTGGGTTATCATATGTAATTTACACTTATGTATAATAACTGTACTTATGTGTATATGTGATGGACAGAGATATAGATAGAGATACAGTTAGGGACAGAGATATAGAGAGACAGTATATTTAGATAAGATCTAGATAAGACAGTGATATAGACAGCAGCGACAGCAAAGCAGCCAGCCTGCCAAATACATAAGAACGTAAGAAAGAAGGAACCGGCAGCAGGCCTACTGGCCATGAAGGCAGGAACATTCACCACCCCCCCAGCTTAGACAAATGAACCACCTAGTCAGGTCACATCCCACTGACTAGCACCAAACTAGGTCAGGTTCCAACTCACACCCCACCCACACTCATTCATGTTTTTATCTAACCTTTTTGTACTTTCCTCTTAACCCTTTGGAGGGTTTTCGTCGTACTAGTACGTTTTTACGCGTAGGGGTTTTTTGACGTACTAGTCTCATAAATTCTGGCGGCTCAAATCTAGTGGGATAAAGTGTTAGGCCTTCATATGAAAGAATGGGTCTATGTGGTCAGGTGCACAGTCTAAAAAAAAATCTGCAGCACACCGTGCATTATGAGAAAAAAAAAAACTTTGACCATTTTTTTTGGAATAATCAGCGACTTTGCAGTGTATTTTCGTATGGTATTTATTGCTGTATTCTAGTTTTCTTGGTCTCAATTTTATAGAATGGAAGACATATACAGAATGAGATGATTTTGGTTGGTTTTTTACAAAGAAAGGTGCCTTGAAATTGGAGCTCAAAGGTAGAGAAATGTTCGATTTTTACCAAACTTCAAAAGTAAAACAATATCGTGCCAAGCGTGCATATACACGTAACTGGTGAGTCTAATATTCTTTCACAAGGTGCACCCTATATATTTTACCATTTTTACATCTAATGCAGTAGTCTGCATAACAGTAAATCTTATATTTTTTTGTTGAAGGAATAAAAATTCCAAATGGAAAGCAAAAGAATATAAGTGGGCTTGAGACGTGACTAATGACTAGAGGAAATGTCATTTTAGTGCCAGGAATGTCTTTCTTGTTTGTTCTGGACCCTATTCGGAAAAATTGGGGCATCTTTTGACATTTGTGTGAAATTGGCAAATTGCTAAATTCTGACCATGTACTGATAGTTGAATTCATAAATGAGTGGTTTCTTGCATCCATTCGATAGAAAAAATGGAGTTCTCGTGAAATATTCATGTTTTTTGTCGGATAGTACAGTGAAATTGGCCGAAAATGGGGCCTCAATGTGGGCAAATCGCCGATGCGTAAAACATCGCGAGGACTGCTAACTTTGCGAGAGCATAATTCCGTACGTTTTCTATCAAATTTCAAAACTTTTGGAGTCTTTATGATCGCAAAAGATTCTCTAGCGTTTCATAAGAGAATAATTTTTTTTTTTTTTAAATTTGGGCCGACCTGAGAACGAGTTTTCAGGTCGAGGGCCTGTCGACTCAAGGGGTTAAAATGGAGTGTTAATGCGACAAGGCATCAGTGAATCCTGGTGTTTGCCATGCTATTTGCTGTAGGCTGGTGCTCATTGAACGGGTGCTCCCACCAAGGTTCTAATGTGCCCAGATTTTTTTAATAGTGCGCCAGACTGAGTGCACAGACCATTCTTTCATGTTAGGCCCTCAAGCCTATGTGCCAAATTTGAAGGAAAGAAAAAATAAAATGTTGATCTATGTTTGGAGCGCTACGCGTGCAATATCGATATGTTTGGAAGTTTAAGGGTTTAACTGATTTGCAGACAGGGGTCTTTAGGGTGTTCTGTACTGAATTTTCCAGATCAGGGTATTTCTGGCATTGAATTCAGATCTTCAGGCCTTTTATTTACATAGCATTTTTGCATAGGAGAGATGAACACGAGGGATATCGAAGATGATGTGGTCTCGTATTATGGTTGTGGGGTCTTTATATTTTGTTTAGTTTCAAGGAGGAGTTTGAGAGGAGGGTTTACATGAGATTATAGTGGTCTGTGTATTGTAGTAGCAGGATTTATAGTGTGGGTGTTTTGTAAATTTAGCCAAGTTAAGACCTTTAAGTGGAGAGTGTTGTCTAATGCGGGAGTTAGTAAATCAATTGTACTGCAGGTTTTGCCGAGTTATTTAAAAGCTTAAGTGATTTGCTGTGGTTGAATAGGGGGGGGGGGGGGGGCCCCTGCACAAATACAATAGGCCAGAGTAGGGTAAATGAGAGAGTGGTTACAAAGCTAGAAGCGTTGAATTGGGTACATAGTACAGTATCTTTGAAAGGAAGCATGCGGTTACATTCCATATTATCACTGTTTTTGGTGCTTTTTCTGCAAAATAAGTCACCATAGGCCCCAAAGAAAGCTTCTAGTGCCACCCTGTAGTAAAAGGAGTGTGAATTAGTATGAAATTAAAAAAAGATTATGAAGGGTCTTTTGGGCTAACCTGAGAAGCCTATGCCAGTTGTGGAATCCATTGTTGCCACTTAAACTGAAGGCAATGTGTTCAACCCAGTGGTTGAACTGCAAACCTTTTATGGATGAAAATCACCTAACACAGCTTATTAGCAAGCCGTGTGGTGATACTATTACACTGACAATGTTGTGAAACCACTCTTTTAGTAAATTCATAAAGGAATGAGAGGTACAGGCCTCTATGGACAGATATGTTGTGTAACAGAAGTCCAGTGACTCTCAAGCTGGTCCTAGTGTCATTAAAAGAAGAAGGGAAGTAACCCCGGAAAAGGACTTGCTACCTCAAGTCCTAAATGGAGGGGAATTCCCTCCTAACAATAGGTTCAACATTCTCCCCTCCCCCCATCCCATCATTCACCAGATCTTCATTAAAGGTAAGTGTCAATTATTCTCTTGTTATTATTCTATTATTATTGTTATTGTAATTATTCTATTGTTATTGTAATTATTCTATTGCATTAAACTTAATATTTCATATGGTAAAAGCTTTTTTTTTTATACTTTTGGGTGTCTTGCACAGGATTAATTGGATTTCCATTATTTCTTATGGGGAAAATTGATTTGCTTTCTGATAATTTTGGTTTATGATGAGCTCTCAGAACAGATTAACCCCTTCAGGGTCCAAGGCCAAAATCTGAAGTGGTGCTCCAGTGTCCGAGAAATTTTGGAAAAAAAAAAAAAAAAAAAAAAAATTACAGAATTTAAAAGAGCATTTTTTTGTGAAGGTAATAAGACAAAAAAACATTCTGTTCAGTACTTACCAAGATACAGTGCCAAGAAGTTTGTCAAAAATGATGTGGTGACGGCAACATCGACGAATTCCACATACGCACATTACATTATTTAGTGAATTACAAAGAGGCACAAGTACCGTGACTGGAACGTTACACAATAAACCCGCACATAAAAGACGAAGCTTACGACGACGTTTCAGGTCCGATTGGACCCATGACATAGTCACACTAACAGAGGGGAGCAGGACGGTATATATAGGCAGGAAGAGGTGGAGTAGTAGTAGTGGTAGTAGTAGTGGTAGTAGTAGTGGTAGTTGTAGTAGTGTAGTCGTGTAGTAGTACAAGAATTGTATATAATACCGACAGGAGAATGACCACATGCACCAACCCGGGCATTCCCCACCGTAGACGTTTGCATCCAGCCAGCCACTGGATGGCGAACGTCACAACAGACAAACAGACGCCGCACATGTGCCTTATTTCATCAGTAGATGTAGTAGAAGCAGAAGGAGGTTAGTAGTAGTGAGTAGAAAGTGGGAAATAAGGAAGACGTAGCAGTCAAATACAAAGGAAGGGAGAGCATCTGCAAGAGAGCTGGAAACCCTACGAGGGAGAGCAAGCCGCACCGAGGTTGCGGTTGAAAGGGGAAGTGGTGAAATAAATAAAGAAGGACAGAAACCAGAGACAGGAGAGAGAAAGACAACCAGAGGAGAAAAGGAGAGAGGAAAGGGGATGAGAAGAAGAAAAAGAAGAAGAAAAAAAAAAAAAAAAAAAAAAAAAAAAAATGAGGACTTCAGTTTAAGTCACGGGTGTTCTGAAGTTTGGCGCATTATACATTGTAGGTGGGAGTGAAGAGAGAAGGCATCTCAGAGACGAGCCAGGGCTAAGGTTCTCAAGGAAAGTTGTGTATAAGAGGAGGATTCACTAAACGGACGACTGTTCGAGTTGGAGGTAGGGAAGACAGTTTTTAGCAGAGTCAGTCAATAGGATGGCTATGATCCTCTGACGTGACAGAAAAAGAGCATTTGTTAGTGATCGGCAAGCTACACTATTTTTGTGCTCCCTAAGTCCTGTCAGAAAGAGATTCTCGACCAGTTTCTCCAAAGTATTGAAGAGGACAGGAGGAGCATGAATAGAGGTAGACACAGGAAACACTGTAGAGGGAGGTGAGGTATGAACGAGGATTAGTGCGAAGGTGTGTTAGTCTGGCGGGGAAAGGTAAGCTTGATGTCTAAGGGACGGAGAGAATTTTGAGAAAGAAAGACCGGAAAAGGTAGGGAGCCGAGGATTCAGAAGAGTTCCCATGATTAGAGAGTTTGGGAGAGAGAAAAGAAATTTGCGTTTAGCACGTTGAGGAGGGCCGAGTTATGAATTGGGAAAGGGTAGCCAAGACGGGCGAACGATTATAAAGAGTGGGAATTTCTGCTGGAAGGAACTGAGGATCACAGATGCGGAGGGCACGGCAGAAAAGAGAGAGATAAGAACCCTTTTTCTTGACAGGGGAAGCATGAAAGGAAAAGTAGTGATTGTAACATGCCACTGTGCATAGGTTTACGGTAAAGGAAAAGGAAAACACACCCGTATCTGAGCGGGGGACATGAATCAGGAAAGGAAGTAAGGAATAAGATTCCCATTCAGCTTTAAAACTTAGTGGAAAGGGGCAAGTATTGTTAAGAGCTTAAAAGAAAAGGTTGGAAGAGGACTGGAGTCATGAGGCCACAGAGCAAAGTTGTCATCCACATAGCGGAGCCAGAGTGAGGTTGCACATCGTGGGTTGGGAGAAGAACAGTCTCGAAGTATTCATGGAAGATTAGCAAGGTCAGGAGAGAGGAGAGCCCAGTGCGAAACCGACGGTTTGGAATAATCTTTCCCTTGGAAGGAAAAGGAGTTAGAGTCCACACAGAAGGCGGATCAGGTCATGAAATGACATCAGAGGGGATAGGGAGATTGAAGAAAACCCGTCATGGGCTTCTCTCTAAGGAAATCAGGGAACATCATCAAGAGGGACATTGGTGAGAGGGAATCAACGTTCAAGACTAAGCATCTTTCAGGTTGGGAGAGAGCGAAACCGGTTCAATGAAGTCTGAGCGTGCGGAGGTGGGCAGGAGAACAAGTACCAAGAAAGGGAGTGGTGGGTTTTGGCCAGCAAGAAGCAGAGAATAAGAGACAGAACCTCTAGAGGATATGCTAGGCCGAAGAGGATATCGGTTTATGAGTTTTGGGGAAGGCCATAGAAATAGGGAAGAGAGGGACAGATGACACGAAACCGTTTGAACAAGGTCTAAGTCCGGAGGAAGAGGTCGGAGAGAGTCCTTAGTTTTTTGTTGAAAGTTCTCTTGATGCGTTCAAGAGGGTTGAAACGAGTGAGAGTGTAGGTGCGGTGATCCGAGAGCAAGACATCAGCTTTACGGAGGTAATCCTGCGATCAAGGGATAACTTACCGATTCCCTTTGTCATGAAGATAGTATGAACAATGTTAGTGTTAGATTTAAGAGAGAAAGGGCAATTTGGGTAACGGGCGTGGAGGTGGTGATTCTTGGAAAACAGACTATACAGAGCAGGAAAGGAGAGACACGAAAAGTGGACAAGTCAGGGAATGATTACGGAAGCGAGATGGAGAAAGGAACAAAGAGCTAATCAGGGAAATACCAGCGCGAGGTGTAGGCGAAGTGCAAAGGAAAGACAAACCAAGAAGTTGAAGCTATACTGAGAGAGTGCGCCAGAACCAAGACGATTAGTAACACAGTCAGTGAGGGAGAATTTAACATGGGCTAGCTGTGATGAGACGTTGAAGTTTATTTTGTAGTTTGGAAGATTGATTTGCGCATCCAGGCGAGCAGTGGTCAAAGGCAATGGTAGAGAGAAGTTACAGAGATCTGTGGTTAGAGCCGCAAGAGAGCAGTTGACGTTGGACGGAGTGTAAAAGAAGGCATCTTCAACCCTGTGATTTAGTAGAAAGAATGAGCAGTTGAGTAGGAGACGGGCATGATCAGGAAAGGGAGTGCCCAGTGGGTAGGGTTTTCAGGGAAGCGGGAGAAGGAAGTGTAGGACTTGCTCGCAAGGACGTCTCTTAGGAAGAGAACTCGAACAGTCGCCGTTTTGTTGATTCCACTCTTAGAACACAACTTTCTTGTTATGTACCTTAGCCTGGCTTCGTCTCTGTAGGATTGCCTTCCTCTCCCACTACATTGTAAAAATGCTCCAAATCAGAACACCCGTGACTTAAACCTGAATCCTCATTTTTTTTTTTTTTTTTTTTTATTCTTCTTCTTCTTCTTTTTCTCTTTCTTCCCCTTCCTCTTCCTTTTCTCCTCTGGGTTGTCTTTCTCTCTCCTGTCTCGTGTTCTGATTCCTTCTATATTTTTTATTTTATTTCACCACTTCCCCTTTCCCGCACCTCGGTGCGCTTGCTCACCTCTGTGGGTTTCTGCTCTCTTGACGGGCTCCCTTCCTTTTGTGTTTGACTGGCTCGTCCTTCCTTATTTCCCACTTCTACCACTACCCTACTACTACCTCTTTTTTTTCCTTCGTCTACTACATCTTACTGATGAAATGGCAATGTGCCGGCGTTTCTGGTTGTCTTTGTTGTGGACGTTTCGCCATCCAGTGGCTGGCTGGATGGCGAAACGTCTATCTGGTCTTGGAGGGGGGATGTGTGTGGAGGTGGGTGAGGTTGCGGGATTGGGGGAGACAGGTATGGGGGGGATTATGGGAGGGACGGTTGGATGGATGGAGGAGGGTGGGGACGGCGGTC
The DNA here is from genome assembly GCF_026875155.1 of Cherax quadricarinatus. NCBI lineage: Eukaryota > Metazoa > Arthropoda > Malacostraca > Decapoda > Parastacidae > Cherax > Cherax quadricarinatus. The sequence goes on from NC_069405.1 coordinate 75,845,246, forward strand.
GGGGGGGGGATGATTGGCGGAGGTATGGATGATGGATGGATTGATGGGGGCACACTGGGGGGGATGGGGACCGGGGGGGGAGGACTGTGGGGGGAGGGGATGCCCGGGAGGCAGGCGGGACGGAGGAAGGGTGGGGAGGAAGGGGAGGAGGGGGGGAGGATGGATCGGATGGGTTGAGGAGGGGGGAGGACAGGGGGGAGGGGGGGGGGTTGGGGGAGGGGGAGAGAGGTGGCATCGGGGATCGGGAGGGAGGGGACTGGGGAGTGGAGGGTGGGATGCCAGGGGTGTGTGCATGTGACATTTCATTCCTGTCGGTATTATATACAATTCTTGTACTATACATACTATACTAATTACCACTTCTACTTACCCTCCACCTCTTCTGCCTTGATATTAGCGTCCTGCTCCTCCTCTGTTAGTGTGACTTTGTCAATGGTCCAAGTCGGACCGAACGTCGTCGTAAGCTTCTGTCTTTTTATGTGGGGTTCTTTGGGTATTTTAGTGGTTCCCCCCCCCACCCCCCCCCCCCCCCCCCCCCCCCCGAAATTCTTTTTTCATAATTTTTTTCTCTTCTACTAACATTTGGGGCCGAGAGCCAATACTGTATTTAATGTGTATATACAGCATGGGCCCCGCTTTACGGCGTTTTCGCTGTACGGCGTTCTTGCATATTACGGACATTTCAAATTATGACCAAAACTCGCTATACGGCTCCCCACTGTCTTTTTAATACGTCACGCGGGCCCACGGTTTGTTTACATTCTCCCTGAGCACTTATGTCTGGATACTTTCCTAAATTTCAAGTGTGTTAAAGTTTTGTATATTTTATAAGTTTGTACTTGATAAACTTGTGTAAACTGTACCTAAATAAACTTTCACACTGTGCTGGCAATGTAGGTACTCATAAAATCACTAAGGGAGTCTTTCTACTCTTGAGCATATATAATAATTTAATAATAATAATAATAGTAATAATAATAATCTCTTGGGGCATTAATGTAGGATAATTACGTTTATATATAGACATTTCCTTAAGCTTGATATTTTTTTCCAAAATTATATAAGAAATACATGTATGTTAACACCACAAACATTGATACATTGCACCCACAGTTAAAATTTTATACCAAAATCTATATGGATGTTTACCAAACGGTTTGTAGAAGATGTCGGGAAGAATTACGGTTTTTCTCTAGCCCGTCACCTGTTACTGGGATAACTGTAGAAAAATATTCCTTTAGTATGCCTTCTCTTTATAGCTTTAATTCTGTACTTCTTGTACACAGTGTAAGAGAATTTGTTTTTGTGATTTAATTATTATTATAATAATAAAAATATTTTTATAAGGTAAAAGTCTTCACAAACTCTTTACAATGTTCATGAATGAACTAAAAACTGGCCACGTATTAATACCGTTTATTTCGCCTGACCGAGTGATCTTCCACTACCTGTTCAGTTTGTTGTTTGTTTCGCTGTCTGAGTGGTGTATTCATTAAATGTTGTATATTACATTAATATACACATTTTCATTAATCCATCCGTGGTATTTTTTTCAAATTTATATAATAAACACGATACATAACATAAATACATAACAAAATATGTGTAGAGATCCTTAGGAATAACCCAAAAAAGTCAGGAGTGATTACTTCCATTGCTTCACTCAGAGCATCATTTCTTCTCAAATGATGTTCATGATATTGGGAGTGTTCTTCTTTATTTATTCTACGTATCATGAAAAGAGACAACCTGTACACAGGTAACTTGTTCACAAACCCGACGTGTACACTTCGTTTACAAACTTACCTTCGCCTGGTTGTTTACATAACTCTGGCCTGTCTCTATTATGCACTCATCTTTCTCTCTGTCATTTATTTCGTTGTATCTCATTTACTTACTCCTGACCCTACATTAAGACTACAAATATTTTAAGGTAAGTAATGAGGAAATGTATATACATTTATCGCTCTGGGATGCGTAATATCATTGAATATATGTGTGGGTGGGTTGGCCTGGTTATGGGGGGGGGGGGGGTGGCTTGCCGGCTGACTCATACTACCATACTTGATTTTTTTCATAAAATAATTACTACTCATCTCTCCTATATTTTAAGGTAAGTAAAGATGTGAACTGTATATAATTTTATCGCTCTGGGTGCTTAAATACATAGAATATTATGTGTGGGTGGGGTGGCCTGGTATGGTAGCCAGGCTGACTACCATACATACCACACTTGATTTTTACAAAAACACTGCTTTGTCTCACCTAGAGTAAGGGCTATAATATTTTACGGTAAGTAATGAGTGCACTATGTGTGTGTATTGTACTATTATATTGTTTTTTTTTTTTTGATGCTGGTTCTATTGCTAACGCATAATAAATGTTACTGTAAACTTGTTATCTAGTGTTTGTATGCATTTGTAAGTGGAATGTTGTACCCCCCCCCCCCCCCCCCCCCCCCCCCCACACACCCAACGGGTGTTCCACTTTCGGCGGTTTCGCTTTACAGCGGTAGCCTGGAACCTTTTTTTATTTTTTTTTTTTTTTTTTTTAACCCGCCCGTATAAGTGGGGCCCTCCTGTTTATAAACTCACTGTATTGAATACACAATAACCGCACTAAAGTTTTTATCATATTATTGTTTACCACTGTTGTTTATTACATAACATGACAAATCTTGTATAACGCAAATGTTCTATCATATATTTTTACAAATTACAATCACTGGACATGGTTTTTAGAAACTGCTGGAGGCTTGTGGAACTCCTTGATAACAAGGGCACCCATGAACAGAGGCACCTTACATTCCTCACACTAAAACCGCGTGTCTTGCGTTTTGTTTGCCGTCGTTTTGTTTGTGACTTACGATGCATCTCTTCTGAGCAATTCTTCTGAGTTGAAGGAAGCTGTATTATGAATGATAATCACCTTCCCTCCCTCAAACGCTTGGTATATTCCTGGTAATTCGAGGACCTTGTTGTATTGTAATATATTACAGACTTTGCAAACGCCTTCGAAAAGTTGTGCACCCATGGCGTAAATAGCACACAAAATGAGTGCTTAAGGGATAAAGAAAAGTCGGTCGATGGATCTATTAATTTACTTCACTAACAGAACACAGAGAGTAGTCGTCAACAGAGTTAAAGTCCGTGGCAGTACGGTGAAAGCTCTGTTCACAAGGCACGTACTCGCTCCCATCTTGTTCTCATCCTCATATCCGACCATAGTCAAGGATGTCAGCCCAGACCGTGTCTTCCTTTGCAGATGACACCGAAATCTGCATGGACAGTGTTTCCATTGCAGACACTGCAAGGGCCAGGCGGAATCAACCCGAATCTTTCAGTGGGCTGCAGAAAAAGAAAACAATATGAAGTTCAACGATGAGAAATTTCAATACTCAGTTTGGTAAACTCGAGGAAATTAAATTTCATCAGAGTACAAAAACAATTCTGGCCACAAAATAGAGCGAAAACACCAACGTCAAAGACTGGGTAGTGATCATGGCGGAGGGTCTCACCTTCAAGGACCATAACATTGTATCAATGATCTGCTAGAAAAATGACAGGATGGATAATGAGAACCTTCAAAACTAGGGAGGCAAAGCCCATGATAACCTTTCAGGTCACTTGTTCTATCTAGGCTGGAATATTGTGCACACTTACAGCACCTTTTCAGGCAGGTGAAATTGCTGACCTAAAAAGTACAGAAAACCTGTCCGGCGCGCATAAACGGAGATAAAACACCTCAATTACTGGGAGCACTGAGGTTCCTGAAACCTGTATTCCCTGGAATGCAGGCGGGAGAGTTAATGATATATACACCTGGAAATCAAGAGGGACTAGTACCCGAACTTGCAACACGAAAAATCACTCACTACGAAAGCAAAAGACTTGGCAGAGATTTGCGACATCCCCATTGAAAAGCAGGGGTGTCACTAGCAGTTAAGGAGACCCATTCAATAAGTGTAGGGGCCGAGACTGGTTCAAATGCTCCCAGCATACATAAGTGGATGACCAACAGACCCCTGGGCGTCTTCAAGCTGGCACTGGGACAAGCACCTAAATTGGTTGCCTGATCAGCGGGCTGCCCCCCTTTTGCTATATGTTGTTTACATGCATGCCAGCAGCAACAGTCTGGATGGATCAGGCTCTGTTCCTCAGGAGGCTGGTCACAGACTGGGGCCAAAGGTGCTGTTGACCCCCGGAACTCTCTCCAGGTTAAAACTCCAGGGTATAGCAGGTGTTCTTACTGGTACTTCATTTATGAGTTGTCTGGACAACAGACAAACAAAATTCACCATTCGGTGGTCTGTTGCCAGACTTTATTGGTTATATTATATGCATTGAGGCCATAGAAATGTCCATGAGATGGAGAAAAAAGTTTCGTGTACCACTTGTAACTCTACGAACACAGTAACCAAAACCAATCTGCATGTCTCATTTGTCAACCAAGCGAGGTTTTGTGTATAATCAATCACTGTTCACTGGTTTTTCTGAATACGTTCATTAGTCTCTCGATCAACTTTGCCATCTGTCTTGCATTTCATTATGGTGAACTGTTGTCCACAATGTGACATATCGTTTTCTCATGCACCGTAATGCTGATGTCAATGGCCAGTAAACACCAGCAGTCATCACCACGAGCACCTGCGTTGAGCTGGGCAATATGTTTTACGATTAGGAACGCACTGTGCCACAACATCTGTCTTGTTCACTCGCATGAAATCACTGAGTAATGGGATTTGTGACAGTTATCGGTATATTAATGTCCTGCCCCTTTACCAAGATAAGGGGGGCATCTTGTTTCTCACTACATCAACCTGAGATACCAATAATATCTTGGTATCTTCAATGTTTTACTTCCCGTGTATACAACAATATACTACACCAGGCCATGTCACAGTCACAGAGTACCATCAGTTTTATAACAAAGCGTTTCCTCTTGCTCGGTATTAACTGCTTGAATGACGTCTACCTTTGACAAAATCTATGACTCGTCAATTACAAATTCTTGAATGGATTAAAGGTATTATGCTGAACTTTTGGTTTGAGATACATGAAAACATTTCTATTCTTGTATAACCTGTCACTTTGTCAGGCTGGTTTGTCAGAGAAGTGCAACAGACGTAAGAGTAGATAACCTGTTCACTGGTATATTTCACTGAAGACGGGGTAGAAATTAGCTGATCTGTGGACCAGTATACTTTTATTTATGCTTATAGACATGAGGCATAAGTTATTATTGTTGCAAAAAGCAAATACATTTCTGCAACAGTCGTTCTTTCCACCTGTGTAGTCTGGATGTGGTGATATGATCGTATTTGCCATGGTGTACTCAAAAACTTATTAATTTCCTGCCAATAGTTTCCAGCCAATGGCTGTCAAAGAATTAATCAAAGATTCCAGTTAATTGGCCGTGGTTCCAAGGGGACAAGTAGGTAGTATTCCACTTTTGAGAGTCATCAAAGTGGTGGGGTTGGGAACAAAATTGGGATTTTGCTGCCAATCCCACATACGGTTTGTGGATGGCTTACTGGACATCATGGCTGGTTGTGCAGGTGGTTGTGTGGTTGTGGTGGGCTGGTGGCTGGACGCTCGCTTTGTCCTTGGAAAGGACAAAGTCAGCGCGTGGGTCCCAGGCGTGGGCTGGTGAGTCACGCATGGCGGTGCCACTACCATCACCAACTAGCACCATCCATGATGCTGTGGTCTATCCATGCCAGTGTAGCCACTTCTTGCCTCACTATCACTACCTAACACTGGCGTCAGTAGGCCACGGGATGTTACTCTGGGATGTACTCCGTCCCTGGGAACAGGCATAGGGTACACTTACCCAGAGCACATGCGGGGCAACGAACATTCCGTCGCTTCACTGGTGAATATGATGCCTCAACTATCATCTCGGAATGATCGTCGGAGCGCAATAAATTCACAATCCAACATCACTATCATCATCATTACTGAAGTCAGAGGCTGGCACGTGAAAATATTTGCTTTCTTTGCGTTGAGGAACAAGCGACCGTGAGTCACGAAGTGCCCACACCAGAGTAGAAGGTTTGAGGAATCGTCAGGGTTTTCTGCACTATTATCGATATTCCTGGTCATTCTTTTCGGTCCACTAACTGATCAAAGGCGTAGAATTCGTTCTTCATTTCACTTCATCAGTGTCGAATATCATGATAGGAGGAGGAGAGTCCAGTTTTCCGGGGAGGTGAGAGCTGACTTGCGACGAAGGCCATGGAGAACAAGGGTAACTGCAGCAGGTGTTCCCACAAGCTATGCGGCAGCCTAGATTTTTTGTTTTATGGAGCACACCCACGACGCAGACCAGTTCTCTCATGTAGGCTATGAGCGTTTCGCGCTAAATTTGACGGCGCTAGAATTTTTGGCATAGATTACGGTTTGGACACTCACGTGAACCGTCGATCTTATGGGACAGACCTGAAGGGTTAAATCGCAAACCGGGGGGGTCCACTGTATTCATTATAAGTCACAAAACATCTCATCCCCTGCCAATTGGATAGGAAAAATAAAAGCACTAGTGATGCAATTATAAAAAGCTTAGACCTGCTTTTCACAGCACTGGAAAAATAAGGAATATCCGCTAGGAATTTTTATTGACCTAAGAAAAGCGTTTGACACAGTTAGATCACAACATCCTACTCCACAAACTAGACCACTATGTTTATCGAGGGTGCCATGCACTTGCATTTTTAAAAATCCTACCTTTCTAAGAGGGTATCAGGTATGTCACCATTAAACCCTGTGAGGGTTTTGTGTTACTAGTACGTCTAATCGCGTGGGGTTTTTGACGTACTAGTACTCATAAATTTAGCGACTCAACTCCTAGTGGGAGAGAAAAGCTGGGTGGCCTTCATATGAAAGAATGGGTCTATGTGGTCAGTGTGCACAGTCTAAAAAATCCTGCAGCACACCAGTGCATATGAGAAAAAAAAACTTTTTCCATTTTTTTTTTAATAAATCAGCCGGACTTTGCAGTGTATTTTCGTCTTATGGTATTTATTGTTGGATTCTAGTTTCTCCCCCTGAGTCTCTTTTTGTTGAATGGAAGAAATATTACGGAATTGAGATGATTTTGATGGTTTTACAATGAAAGTGCCTTTGGAAATTGAGCTTCCACGTAGCAGAAAGGTTCGATTTTTACCAAACTTCAAAAGTAAAACAAAAATCGTGCCAAAAAAAAAAAGGGGGGCGTGCAATAGACGTTCAAATGGTTGAGTCTTCTAATATTTTTCACAAGTGCACCAATAATATTTATACCATTTTTTACATAGCAGTTGTCTGCATAACAGTAAAATCTTATATTTTTGTGAGAATCAAAAATCAAAGTGGAAAGCATAAAGAATATAAGTGGGTCTTGAGGACGTGATAATGACTAGAGGAAATGTCATTTTTAGTGCCTGGAATGTCTTTTCTTGTGTATTCGGGACCCTATTCCGAATATTGGCATCTTTTGAAAATTTGTGTGAATGGCAAAGTGCTAAAATTCTGACCACTGTCACTGGATAGTTGAATTTATAAATGGGAGGTTTTTGCATCCATCGATAGCAAAAATGGAGAGTTCTAGCGAAATATTCATGTTTTTGTGACTAGTACAGTTGAAAATTGGCGAAAAATGCGGCTCAAGGTGGGCAAAATCGCCCGATCCGTAAACATCGCCGAGACGCTAACTTTGCGAGAGGCATAATTCGTAAGTTTTCTATCAAATTTCAACTTTTGGTTGTCGTTATGATCGGGAAAAGAATCTCTATCTTTTCATAAGTGAAAATAATTTTTTTTTTTTTTAAATTTGGCCGACCTGAGAAACGAGTTTCGGAGTGGGCTTTCGACCCTCAACGGGTTAAAGACAACAGGCCTCATTCTATACGGCCACTTGATACTGGAGTTCCGCAGGGAATGTGTCCTTGTACCCCTGCTCTTCTCATTTAAATTTTTTCCCAAATGATCTTCCAAAACATATTCTCTACACCTGAAATCCATTCTCTTTGCTGACGACACGACTTATGTCATCTCCTACCTAATCTTGCCACCCCCCTCAACACCATTGTTAATGAGGAACTGTCAAAATATCGACTTGGATGACAGCCAATAACTTACATTAACATGGCAAAATCTACTATATTATGTTTGGTAGAGAGCAGGTGTTGTGCAAACTTAACATTAAGATCGGCAACATCTAATTGCCAGACATATAAAGAGGGGCAAATTCCTTGCTATATCGACATACAACCTAAATTTCAGCACCCATATCCAACACATAATCAAAAAAAGTATCAAAACGGTGGGGATCTCTCAAGATACCGATTGACTAGGTGCCACAAACTGCCTTCTCCACACTATACATTCACTTACATATGCATACCTCACCTATGCTATATGTGCTTGGGGTTCAACTGCAGCAACACACCTAAAGCCCACACTAGAACATATAGTGAGAACCTTACTATCAAAGTAATAAGGGACAAACCAACATAACAAATAATAACCCAACAAAAAGCCGCAATAAGAATAATCACTAAATCCCATCCCTGGCAACACCCCCCTCCCCCACTCTTCATAGATCTAAACTTACTCCCTGTTCAGAACATCCACACTTACTACTGTGCAATCTATATCTACAGGACCTTAAATTCCAATATTAACCTTGACCTAAAATGCTTTCTTGATAGTTGTGACAGGATCCACAGGCATAACACCAGACACAAACATCTCTATGACATTCCCGATGTTCGACGTTTTTTTAAACGTTTACAAAAATTCAATGTATTTGAAAGGATCTAAAATCTGGAACACCCTACCTGAAAACTGTAGAACTGCAGACACATTCATCACTTTCAAAACTACAGTTAGAAAACATCTTATCTCCCTGATCCACCCCGACAACTAACTACATGATAACCACCTGGTGGTTCACAATTACACTCACTCACCCACTGACTATAAACCCAGAAATACTACTCTTAATCTTAAAATAATAAATCCTAACTAGTCATAAGTTTGCCTATGATACTCCAATATAAACACTTTGTATTGTGCCAAAACAAAAGTATTCACACTGCTAAACTCACAAATTATGATGTAGTCACTTAGCCTTAATACCATAATCTGTAAGGATTTAATGTTAAGAATTAATCTAAGTCTGCCCGAAATGCCCAGCCATGCTAGGTGTCCTAGTGGCCCCCTCTGTAATTAGCATTTTATAACATGTAAACCACACAATACCCAAAACCTGTAAACCCCACACTGTAACCCTTATAGAGAATAAACTTGAACTGAATTGAATTGAAAACTTGCACATGAAAATCACTCCCTACAAAAGCAAAAGACTCGGCAGGAGATGCAACATTCCCCCAGTGAAAAGCAGGGGTGCCACAAGTACACTAAAAGATAACACAATAAGTGTCTGGGGCCCAAGACTGTTCAACTGCCTCCCAGCATACATAAAGGGGATTACCAATAGATCTCTGTCTGTCTTCAAGTCGGTACCTGATCAACCGGGCTGTTTTCCATCTGTACACTTCAACCATATCTCCCCTAATTATACAACTTTCCAGAGAGTATAAATTCAGTACTTTCAGTCTATCTTTGTAGTAAAGTTTACTAATACTGTACATGAAATCAACTTCATCTTTATCTGTGAGTCTTCCAACACATTTATGTCCATTCTACAATATTAAGACCAAAACTGAGCAGCATAATTTAAATGAGGCATAAAGATATATTAAGTTAAACTACAACCTGAGGACTCCTATTACAGTGGACCCCCGCCTTACGATATTAATCCATTCATAAGAGCTCATCAAGATGAAATTATCGTATGGCGAATTAATTTTCCCCATAAGAAATAATGGAAATCAAATTAATCCGAGCAAGACACCACAAAGTATGAAAAAAATTTTTTTACCACATGAAATATTAATTTTAATACACACAAACTTAAGAAGACATGCACTAAGAATACAATACATGACACTTACCTTTAATGAAGATCTGGTGATGATTGATGGGATGGGTGGAGGGGAGTGTGGAAGTTATTGTTTAGAAGGGGAATCCCCTTCCATTAGGACTTGAGGTATCAAGTCCTTTCCGGGGTTACTTCCCTTCTTCTTTTAATGCCACTAGGACCAGCTTGAGAGTCACTGGACCTCTGTCGCACAACATATCTGTCCATAGAGGCCTGTACCTTCCATTCCTTTAAGACTTTCCTAAAATGGGCCATAACATTGTATTGTAATAGTCACCAGCACGGCTTGCAGTAGCTGTGTCAGGGTGATTTTCATCCGTAAAGGTTTGCAGTTCAACCCACTTTGCACACATTTCCTTAATCTTTGAAGTAGGCAACTTCCTCAATTTCTCTCTCCCCTCCTCTGGAGCAGTTTCCTCAGGTCTGGCCTCTTGCTGTTGAAGATGATCTTGCAGCTCTTCAGTGGTTAGTTCTTCATTGTCCTCCTCCACCAACTCTTCCACATCCTCCCCAATAACCTCCAACCCTAAGGACTTCCCCAATGCCACAATGGATTCCACAACTGGCATAGGCTTCTCAGGGTTAGCCCCAAACCCTTCAATATAGCTTTCTTTTACACATTGTGGCCACAGTTTCTTCCAAGCAGAGTTCAAGGTCCTCTTAGTCACTCCCTCCCAAGCCTTACCTATAAGGTTTACACAACTGAGGATACTAAAATGATCTTTCCAAAACTCTCTTAGAGTCAATCGAGTGTCTAAGGTCACTTCAAAGCACTTTTGAAACATAGTTTATGTGTACAGTTTTCTGAAGTTTGAAATGACCTGCTGGTCCATGGGCTGCAGGAGAGGAGTGGTATTAGGAGGCAAAATACTTGACCTTAATGAAGCTCATGTCCCTAGAAAGTCGCTCTGCCAAGTGTGAAGGATGACCAAGAGCATTGTCTAATACCAGGAGGCACTTAAGGTCCAATTTCTTTTCCATTAGGTAATTTTTCACAGTGGGGGCAAATGCATGGTGTAACCAGTCACAGAAAAGGTCCCTTACTGTTTGCCCTCCACATTACACACAAATTAGCCTTGATGACATTGTTTTGCCTGAGCGCTCTGGGAGTTTCAGAGTGATACACCAATAAAGGCTTCACTTTGCAATCACCACTAGCATTAGCACACATCAGAAGAGTAAGCCTGTCTTTCATTGGCTTATGTCTTGGGAGTGCCATTTCCTCCTTAGTAATGTAGGTCCTGCTTGGCATTTTCTTCCAAAACAGGCCTGTTTCGTCACAATCAAACTTGTTCAGGCAGCCTCACCATGCCTTATCACACTATGTATGCCACTACGATTCTTAAATCTCTCAAATCAACCTATGCTGGCCTTAAATTCACTCACATCACCACTAGTTGCAGGCATTTTTCTAATTAAATCGTCATGCAACTTCCTAGCCTTTTCACGTATGATCGCTTGAGAGATGCTATCTCCTGCTATCTGTTTTTCGTTTATCCACACCAATAACAGTCTCTCAACATCTTCTATCACTTGCGATCTCTATTTTGAAAGCAAACTTGCACCTTTTGCAAGAACAGTTTCCTTGAATGCCGTTTTGTTGGCCACTATAGTAGCGATGGTTGATTGGAGTTTGGTATACAACCTGGCCAGCTCCAAGACATGCACTCCACTTTTGTACTTAGCAATTATCTCTTTCATCATTTCCATGGTAATTTTCACCCTTTTTCCCACAGGGTTGGCACTAGAAGCTTTCTTGGGACCCATGGCGACTTATTTTGCAGGTACAATCACTAAAAACACTGTGATAATATGAAATGTACCGAATGTATGTGTGGATGCGCCCGCACTGGCTGGCTTGTAAACACTGGCACGCACGGGGCAGCTGAGGACACGCGTGGGACGCATCTCGGACGAATCACGTGAGGCGAGTTTTTTAGCGTGAGGCAAGGTAAAATTTTTGCGTTAAAATGTACTGTATGGCGGATTTAACGTAACACGATGCCATCGTAAGGCGGGGGTCCACTGTATTTGTACTTGTGGATATGAAGCCAAGAATTCTATTAGATTTATTACAAATACTTATGCACTGTTCTTTTGGTTTTCAATTTCTGCTAACCAGAACTCATCTTTTTTGTATTCACTCTGAATAAAATCAATATTTAGTTTATCATAGTCTCTTTTCCTAGGATTAGAACCTTACACTATCTGCATTAAACTGCTTGTACAGGTCCTCCATCACAAATCCAGCATTATTGGAACCTGTAGTGTGCCAGATTACTGAGTTTGCCAGATTACAGAGTGGTTAAGTTAGAATACACTTAATAAAATTAACCAACTTGATTTACACAAAGTTCATTGAACACTGGCAAAAAATCAAACATTTCCGCTACTTTGAGCTCAATTTCAACGTACTTTTCATTGTGAAACCAATTAAAACCATATCTATTTCTGTAATATATCTTCCATTCTATCAAATGAGACCAAAAAAAACGAGAATACAACCATAAACACCATACAAAAATATACCGCAAAAAGGCGGTTCATGGCTGAAAAGAGAACTCCCTAATTTATCGTCTGTTTTTATTTTTATTTTTGGTGTACATTAAGAAGCATCTTTCCACCATACATTGCCCAAGTTTCAATAAGATAGCCCAACACACAATCGAGGAAAAAAAAAAAATATTTACCAAAAATCATATATGGCAAGCCCAAGCCAGGTAATGGAAAAAAGTCACTGACTTTTTTGGGTCATCCTAAGTTTTCTAAACATACACTGCTATGTATGATAAACTATGTAACTATTTGTGTATACCTGAATATACTTACAGTGGAGCCTAAAATTTCGAACTTTATCCATTCCAGGAGCTAGTTCTAAATTCGAAAAGTTTGAAAGGTGAAGCAATATTTCCCATAAGAAATAATGGAAATACAATTAATCCGTTCCAGATCCCCAAAAATATTCACACAAAAAAAAATACATTTTATAGATAGTACTACATTATAGTTTTACATACACACAACAAATATAGTATACAATTATTAATAAATTTAAATAAACATAAAATAACATTTTTACTTACCTTTATTGAAAATTGGTGATGGCATCTGGAAGATAGGGAGGAGGAGAGAGGGAGTTGGGGTTAGTGTTTGGAAGAGTAATCCCCCTCCATAAGGACTTTAGGTATCAAAGCCCTCTCTGGGGGTTACTTCCCTTCTCTGTCTTTTAATGCCACTAGGACCAGCTTGAGTCACTGGACCCCTGTCTCACAAAATATCTGTCCACAGTCTTCTGTTTCTGGCACCTCTAAGATTTCCCTAAAATGGGACATGGTTCTGTCACTGAACTTGTTGCAAAGATGGCTTGTTTCAGCTTGATCAGGGTGGTACTTCTCCACAAACATCTGGACATCATTCCACTTGGCGCAAATGTCCTTAATCTTAGAATTGGCATGCAACTTCCTTGCCTTTTCACAAATAATCGTCTTTGTAACACTATCACCTGCCATCTCTTTATCCTTGATCCACACCAGCAACAACTTCTCAACCTCTTCAACTATTTGTGGTCTTTTTTTGGTTAGCATATCAACACCTTTTACAACATCAGCTTTCTTGATTTGTTCTTTCTTTGCCAGGACAGAAGCAATGGTCGACTTGTTTTTCGCATACATCCTGGCAAGCTCAATAAGTCTCACACCACTCTACTCCTCTCGCACCACTCCAGGTACTTCTGTATTATTTCCTTCTTCACATCTATGGTGTTTCTCACTTTCTTTACCACAGGGGTATCACTAGCAAGTTTCTTTGGGCCATTGGTAGCTTATTTCACAGTCCCAGAAGCACTAAACACAATGAATTAATTGTAAAATGTTTGAATGAGACCACAGGTTAATGTTCACTCAAGCATAATCAAAGCCAGACTGGCTCATGGCGCCTGTGCGGGGATGCAGACAGAGTGGGCTGGTAGACAGGTCTGGTACCCAGTGGTTTGAAAATAGGGGTGAGTTCGATAATAGGGACAAAGTTAGTTCGAAAAAAGTGGTCGATTTTCAAAGAGTTCGATAAGCAATATGTTCGAAATTTGAGGTTCAACTGTACTTATTTACTTACATCTATTCTGTCGACTGAGTACAAGAAACTGCCCATTCACCTATTTCATTACCCAATCAAGTGGTCAGAAATTGGCAATTTGGCCAATTTTACACAAATTTCAATTTCAAAATAGGGTCCAGAATAAACAATGCAGACATTCCTGGCACTACAATAACATTTTTTCTATTTATTAGCCACAGCTCCAGGCCCCTCTTATATTACTCTTGCTTACCATTTGAAATTTTTATTCACAAAAAATAGAAGATTTACTGTTATGCATACTACTGCATTATTGTAATAATTGTATAAATAACGTCAACCCATTCTTGACTGCGTATTGGAATTTGGACTGGCAGGCACACACGTATTAGACGGTGATGTCATTTGTTTACTTTTGAGAATTGCTAAATAATTAAACATATCTGCTACTGTGAGTGCAATTTCAACGTACTTTTCGTTGTGAAAGCCATCAAACTCGTATCTATTTCTGTAATGTATCTTCCATTCTATCAAATGAGACCAAAAAAACGAGAATACAACCATAAAAATCATACGAAACTATACCGCTATGGGGCCACTAATGGCTGGTTTGATTTCTTTCATTTTTGGTGCAAGTTAAGAAGCATCTTTCCATCATAAATTGCCCATTTCATTAAGATAGCCCAACAAATAACTGAGAGAGAAAATAATAATAAACATAATAATATCTTTATTTACTACATGTACATGTACGTGGTATACAGGCCTAGCTGACATCAGGGACATACTACTATATAGAAAGCCCCTTGTTATGCTAAGCATTTTAGGCAAATTAGGTCAGTGTACCAGGATAAGACCCACACCAGTCCACTAACACCCAGGTACCCATTTACTGATGGGTGAACATAGACAACAGGTGTAAAGAAATACGCCCAATGTTTCTACCCTGGCTGGGAATTGAATATTTACCAAAAATCATATATGGCTAGCCCAAGCCAGGTACTAGAAATAAGCCACTTTGATTTTTTTGGGGTTATCCTAGGTTCTCTACACATACACTGCTGTGTGTGATAATCTATGTAGAGAAAATAGCTTTTCTGTTTCAGGTTTATGGTGCAGTATGAGTGTATATCACAGCTAGCCCTGTGCTATACAGTGGAACCTCTACTTACAAGTTTAATCCGTTCCATGACCTTGCTCGCAACTGGATTTGCTCGTTTGCAGTCAATTTTCCTCATTTAAATTAACTGATTATTATTATTATAATCAAGGGGGAAGCGCTAAACCCAGAGGATTATACAGCGCCTGGGGGGGGGGATGTGGAAGGCATTCAGGCTTAATTTGGGGAACTGGAGCACAGATCCAATTCCCTAAATCAAGAGCCCCTCACCAACATCAAGGAACCTTCCCTGAGGGGTTAAATTAACTGAAATGGAATTAATTCGTTCCAGTGGAATTCCAGGAACGAGAAAATACTACTTTAATAATTTCCCTAATATCAACTCTACAACTTATTTATCTATCACAATTCATGTAATATGACATAATAAACAATGTTAATAACATAGAAACATGATATATACACTAGAATGAATAAAATACATGTCATTAGGTATGAGGCTAGTGGTGGTGGTGACAGCAGGCATTGTTGTTGAGGTTCATAGGGCCACCACAGTGGCCATTCCTGCTCCTGACTACATGTGTAGAGAACCTAGGATAACCCAAAAAAGTCAGACAGAGTGACTTATAAGTGCTACACTCTTAATGCTTCACTTAATTGCCACACTATTACTGCTACACTTAATTGCTACACTCTCAATGCTACACTTAATTGCTGCACTCTTAATGCTACACTTTGCCACTGCTGCTTCATGTTGTCTGCCACTGCTACCTCATGATGTCTGCCACTGCTGCTTCATGTTGTCTGCCACTGCTACCTCATGATGTCTGCCACCACTGCTTCATGTCTGCCACTGCTGCTTCATGTTGTCTGCCACTGCTACCTCATGATGTCTGACACAGTTGCTTCATGTTGTCTGCCACTGCTACCTCATGTTGTCTGCCACTGCTGCTTCATGTTGTCTGCCACTGCTGCTTCATGTTGTCTGCCACTGCTACCTCATGATGTCTGCCACAGTTGCTTCATGTTGTCTGCCACTGTTGCTTCATGTTGTCTGCCACTGTTGCTTCATGTTGTCTGCCACTGCTGCTTCATATTGTCTGCCACTGCTACCTCATGATGTCTACCACTGATGTCGCCAAAGAATTGAACATTTCTGCTATTTTGAGCTCAATTTCAAGGTACTTTCCATCTTGAAACCAATTAAAATCATATTTATTTTTGTAGTATATATTCTATTCTATCAATTGAGTGCAGAGCTAAACACAAACTTACCAAACTTCCTCAGAGCTAAACACAAACTTACCAAACCTCCTCAGAGCTAAACACAAACTTACCAAGCTTCCTCAGAGCTTAACACAAACATACCAAGCTTCCACAGAGCTTAACACAAACTTACCACGCATCCTCAGAGCTTAACACAAACTTACAAAGCATCCTCAGATCTAAACACAAACTTACCAAGCTTCCTCAGAGCTAAACACAAGCTTATCAAGCACCATCAGAGCTTAACACAAACTTACCAAGCATCTTCGGAGCTTAACACAAATACAAAGCATCCTCAGACCTTAACACAAACTTACAAAGCTTCCTCAGAGCTTAACACAAACTTACCAAGCTTCCTTCAAGCTTAACACAAACTTACTAAGCTTCCTCAGAGCTTAACACAAACTTACCAAGCGTCCTCAGAGCTTAACACAAACTTACCAAGCATCCTCAGAACATAACACAAACTTACAAAGCTTCCTCAGAGCTTAACACAAACTTACCAAGCTTCCTTCAAGCTTAACACAAACTTACAAAGCTTCCTCAGAGCTTAACACAAACTTACAAAGCGTCCTCAGATCTAAACACACTTACCAAGCTTCCTCAGAGCTAAACACAAGCTTATCAAGCACCATCAGAGCTTAACACAAACTTACCAAGCATCCTCTGAGCTAAACACAAACTTACAAAGAGTCCTCAGATCTAAACACAAGATTACCAAGGTTCCTCAGAGCTAAACACAAAACTTATCAAGCGTCATCAGAGCTTAACACAAACTTACCAAGCGTCCTCAGAGTTTAACCCTTAAATGGTCCAAACGTATATATACGTTTTTTCAACATCTGAAAGTATGTAAAAAAAATTAAGATCTTCTTTTTTTGTTTTACATTTGAAAACGTGTAAAAAAACTTTTATCTACATTTTTTTTGTTATATTTGAAAATATGTAAAAAAAAGTAGATCTACTTTTGTAGCACTACGAATTTGAACGTCGATCTGTTTGGACCGTTTAAGGGTTAACACAAACTTACCAAACTTCCTCTGAGCTTAACACAAACTTACTAAGCATCCTCAGAACTTAACACACTTACAATGCATCCTCAGACCTTAACACAAACTTACAAAGCTTCCTCAGAGCTTAGCACAAACTTACCAAGTGTCCTCAGAGCTTAACACGAACTTACCAAGCTTCCTCAGAGCTTAACACAAACTTACCAATTCCAAGCATCCTCAGAGCTTAACATAAACTTATGAAGCTTCCTCAGAGCTTAACACAAACTTATGAAGCTTCCTCAGAGCTTAACATAAACTTATGAAGCTTCCTCAGAGCTTAACACAAACTTATGAAGCTTCCTCAGAGCTTAACACAAACTTATGAAGCTTCCTCAGAGCTTAACACAAACTTATGAAGCTTCCTCAGAGCTTAACACAAACTTATGAAGCTTCCTCAGAGATTAACACGAATTTACCAAGCTTCATCAGAGCTTAACATAAACTTAGTGAGCTTCCTCAGAACTTAACACAAACTTAATCAGCGTCCTCAGAGCTTACCACGAACTTACCAGGCTTTCTCAGAGCTTAACAAACTTACCAAACGTCCTCTGAGCTAAACACAAACTTCCCAAGCGTCCTCAGAGCTTAACACAAACTTACCAAGCATCTTCAGAGATTAACACAAACTTACCAAGCTTCCTGAGAGCTTAATACAAACTTACCAAGCTTCCTGAGAGCTTAATACAAACTTACCAAGCTTCCTGAGCTTAACACAAACTTACCAAACTTCCTGAGAGCTTAATACAAACTTATCAAGCTTCCTGAGAGCTTAATACAAACTTACCAAGCTTCCTGAGAGCTTAATACAAACTTACCAAGCTTCCTGAGAGCTTAACACAAACTTACCAAGTTTCCTCAGAGCTTAATACAAACTTACCAAGCTTCCTCAGAGCTTAATACAAACTTACCAAGCTTCCTCAGAGCTTAATACAAACTTACCAAGCTTCCTCAGAGCTTAATACAAACTTACCAAGCTTCCTCAGATATAAATTGTAGTATATCAATGCTCGCTGCTGCATTGGTAACAGTCTAGGAATTGGAGAACACTGTGAGAGCGGGGTAGCAAGTGCAGCTGCCTTTTTGTAGTTTTGAAGTGTGGTAGTGTGGCTAACTTACCAACATCTTGATAACTTCAATGGCGGGTCCACCACTGTTGCCATAACTCTCCTCTGACAATGACAAATTGTTATTCGTATTTTATGAGGACTCGGATACCCTCGGGCTATTTTTCCCCTAGGTTTTTTTCGTATTAATAATAAAAAATATGGTTATATCTAATATATTTTACGAACTTAGTTGTTGTGTGAGAATAATATCAGTTTTATTTGTTGTGATTTTAGTGTTGGCAATATTTTTGTGTAGTGTTTGCAAGATATTTTATAAATTCGTGTAAATTTATTCAATATATGTGTGCAAGTTAATTTAATATACTAAAGTTAGGTGCTGAATTTTAAAGCTAATTATAATTTCAATTGAACATTGCAGATATTAGGCGGGAGCCATGAGCTATGACTCGACCCATGCAGCTAAACACAGGTGAGCACATATATAGCAGATATCTCCTAACGTATCTCAAGGTGGATCTCTGCACCAATTATTATTATAATCAAGGGGGAAGCGCTAAACCCGGAAGATTATACAGCGCCTGGGGGGGGGGATGTGGAAGGCATTCAGGCTTAATTCGGGGATCTGGAGCACAGATCCAATTCCCTAAATCAAGAGCCCCTCACCAACATCAAGGAACCTTCCTTGAGGGGTCCTCTGCACCAAGAGGTACTCAGATTTGTTCATGTTTGTAATTATGTAGATGATTCATCACTTATAACTTGTCATACCTGGAGTTCATTACCTTTGTAATTTGTTAAACTATCAAAACTTTGGAGACCAGAGTCCCTGGACCCATTATGTATCTAATCTTTTGACTACCACCCACAGGATGGGTATGGGGTGCATAGCTGTATAGCCCTTGTGGCTTAGCGCTTCTTTTTGATTATAATAATAGTAATAATGGGGCGCATAATAAACATATTAAACTAACTAAATGAGACCCTCCTAACACCTAATGCTGACTTTCTTACCTACCTGACACAACTCTTGTGGCTGCTGTCCCTGTTCACCCATCAGTATAAAATGGGTACCTGGGTGTTAGTGTATGTCATTCAAAGTTTATTCTCTATAAGGATTACAATGCTGAGTTTACAGAATTTAGTTATTGTGTGGTTTACATGTAGTAAAATAATAATTACAGAGTGTACCACTAGAACACCTAGCATGGCTAGGCATTTCGGGCAGACTTAAATTAAATCTTAAGTTTAAAATATTACAAAATTATGAGGTAAGTTGGTATTATGGCTAAGTGACTAAATACTAGTTTGTGAGTTTAGCAATGTGAATGCTTTTGTTTTGGCACAGTTCATAGTTTCAGTATTGGAGTATCATAGGATTCATTATTTTAAGATTGAGATTAATATTTCTGTTTATGGTCAAATGGGTGAGTGAGTGTAAGTGTGAACCACCAGGTGGTATTCGTGTAGTTAGTTGATGGGGTGTATCAGGGAGATAAGATGTTTTCTAATGGTAGTTTTGAAGGTGATGAATGTGTCTGCAGTTCTAGAGTTCTCAGGTAGTGGTGTTCCAGATTTTAGGGCCTTTGACATACATTGAATTTTTGTAAAGGTTTAGTCGGACACGGGGAATGTCGTAGAGATGTTTGTGTCTGGTGTTGTGATTATTCTTACTGCAGCTTTTTGTTGGGTTATTATTGGCTTTGGGTTTGTGTTGCGGGGCCAGTTGCCCAAGAAAAAAAACCCATAGGTGGGGTTTTGGGATAAAAAAAGTGAGGGTTTTAGTGTGGGGAAGGGCTTTTTGCGGCCACGAAAGTATGTATCTTGGGAGGACCCCAAACCCGTTTTGGATCCCTTTTTTGGTTATGTGTTGGATATGGGTGCTGAAATTCGGGGTTTTTTGTAAAGGGTTATAGGCCAGGTTTTTGCCCTCATTATGTCCGGGCCCTTTTTGGGCCGGCGGCCCCTGTTTTGCGCAGAAAGCTCCTGATTGGGGTTGGCATTTGCGCAGTTTTTGACGTGTTTTGGCTCGGGTAAAAGCCCGTTTGCGCCCTTAAAGAATTGAAGCAAGATGCCCCCCCATCGGGGCAACTTTCCCAAACAGCTTAAGGAAGAATTGGGTTGGGGGAATTTTGGAAAATTAGGGGGATTGCCCGGGGGGGGGCAAAAAAAAGAAGATTGGGTGTCCTCCTTTTTTGGGAGTCCTCGGTCAAAAAGGGGGAAAACGGGTTTCGTGGTTTGGACGCAGGGAAAAAGAAGTTGACTTTTAAAAAGGCGAAGGGAAAAGGGGTTAGAAACGATGAAGAAAAAAGGAGAACTGCCGGGGAAAAACTTTTGTGGAAACATCCAAATACATTCCAGTGCTCCCCGAGAAGGGTGAGTTGATTACTGGGAACGACACGACAAAAGGGACATTAAGGAAGGTAAGAATATTGTTGTTGTTGGGGATAGAAAAAGTTAGGTTTATGGATAGGGCGTTCTGCGGGGAAGGGGCAGGAGAGGAGCCCGAGGTTTGCTTTCCGGGGGCTGGGTTTGGAGGATATTGTTACCCGTCTGGATGAAAAAAAAATAAAGAGGAAATGGGGCAATCCTATTATTTTGTCTCAGTCCCTGGGGCAACGATTTTGGGGCCGACGTAGGGGGGAAGGGTGGGACCTGATTGGGCGGTATAGGTCAGAAATTTAAAAAAATAATTAGAAGAAAGGGGTTTGGGGAAACCCTCTCATATGTGGTATTTTGCCAAGGGGGGGAAAGTTGGAAGTGAATGGTTGCCCAGGGGAAATTGGGGGTCAATTCTGGCTGGAAAAATACTGTAAGGAAAATGCGGTAACATTAATTGAAAAACTGGGCCCTTTTTAATGGCAAAAAATGACATGTATGGCTAGGGATGGGGGTTTCCCCTTAATTAGGTGTGGGGGGGGGGGGAGCACTGGCAACTGAGTGGGGGGAAAGCGTTAGGATTTTAAAAATTAATTTGTTAGTGGTAGGGGTTTTTTGGCAAAAAAAACAGTGAAGCCCCATTTTGTAGTAATTTTTCGGTTCTAGGGAAATAGAAATTTTAATAAGAACGGGGATAGATATTGAAAAGCCAGGGACCTTGGGGGGATAAGGACGGTAATGGTTTAGTAGGGAAAAGGGGAAATGAGCGGGAAGGGTAAAAAAAGAAAGGAGGGGTCTTTCAATGTTTATTTTTGTTTAATTTTCCCTTTAGTGCTGGGGGTTTAAGATGGACGAGTTGAGTTTTAGTTGTAGTTTAGGTAACATTAAAGTTTTTTTTGTTTTAACTGAGAGTGGTTTAATTCAAAAAAGGGGGGGGACATGTGCGGAATGTCATATTCGGGTTTTTTTAAATTTTTCCCAAATGAAGATAAAAAGTATTGGGGGGGGGGGGTGGGGGGGCCCCATTGTATTTTCCGAGATGTTTTAAAAACTGTTGCAAAAAAAAGGGTTTTTTAAGTTGAAAGAAACCCACTTTCAGATTTCTGTTTGGATTAGAATTTTCAGAGGGGCAAAAAAAAAACTGATTTTAGGAGTGATTTAAACCTTTCCCCCTAACTTAGGGGGGGAAACCAAGGGGGAATACTAAGGGGAGGAAATTTTTTAAAGGCCCACAAAAAAACGATAATGTAGTAATTTTCTAGGAGATTTAACTTTATTTCTGTTGATTGGAATTTCTTGATGGGTTTTTGGGAATTCTTTAAGATTTTTTGAAGTATTTTGGTTTTTTTTTGAAGCAGTTTGTGCCCCGAACCAAACGGGGAAAAATAACCGGGTTTGGACTTAGTTATGGCAAACAAAAAACCCCTTTTTAAATAATTTAAAAAAATTTTTTAAGGGGAAAAATGGGGGGAGCGCCCACAAGTAAATTACATTTAGCTTTGAAGGGAAAGTACGATAGTAGCGAAAAACCCCGTAACGTCCCAGATTTTCCCCCCCCTTAGCAAAATTAATTTGGGCTTAGAGAAAATTTAAAAAACCCCTTTTTTTTTTGACGGGGGTTTAACAAAAGAGAGCTAAAAAATTGACAGTTTTCTAAAACCTATACTGCTGCTCAAAGGCGTTTATCCCATATAAAAAAAATTTTAGAAAAAATAAAAATGCCCCCAAATTTGGGGGAATAATAGGCAAAAAATATCTACGGGGGCATAAAAAGGGAAATTTTATGGCGTATCAAAAGGGGTTTGGGGTTTCATTTTATAAATTCAGAAAAATTGACTTTAAAGGGCCTTTAAAAAAAAGGGGGGGTTTTAAGGGAAAAAAGCTAAAAGGGACTATAAAATTTAAAAAGTTGTAGGGTTTTCTAAAAAAACCCAAAAAAGTTTTTTTCCAGGTCATAGAAAAAAAAGTTAGAGATTTGGGGGTCCCCCTTAAAAAAAAAACTATGGGCCCCTTACTGGCAATGGAATGAAAAGTGCTTTATTTTAAATTTAAATTTTTTTTTCTCATTTTTACACAGGAAGACAATAACAATATTTCCCAAAAAAATTTTTTTCGTTGGGGTAGAAGAAGATAAAAATTATGAAATCCAGTCATGTGAGATGGTTGTGAGGCCCGATAGGGGCAGACTGAAGCCCAAAAAAAGTCGCCGGGGAAACCCATGGGTTTTTTTTTAGGGTTTTTAAGGAATTTCAAAAAAGGGAAATTGTGAACCCTTTAAATAATATTTTTTAAATTTTTCTTTTTCAAAAAAAGTTTTAGTGTTGAAAATTTGGGAAAATGGCTAAGTAACTCCTATTTTTTAAAAAAGGGGGGCAAGTCGGGACCGTCAAATTTTCCGCCCAAAAAAGCCCGGGCCTCAATTTTAGGCAAAATTTTAGAGTAAAATTTTTGCTGAGATTTTTTAAGAAGCCCTCTCGAAAAGATAGGTTTTATTAAAGATACTCAGCATGGTTTAAAAAGAGGGGGCCCGGCTTTTTAACTAATTTTTTAATTTCTTCAGTTTAAACTTTTTAGGGGTGTTGCCACAATAAAGAATTTTATTATTTACTTAGATTTTGTAAAAGGGTTTTTTATAGGTTCCGCACCATAGACGTTAAAGAAAGTGGCAGTCATTTGGGATGGGGGAAAAGTGCTCTCGGGGGGATAGAGTTTATGGTCCCTGACAGGAAGCAAGGGAGTGTCCTTAAAAAGGGGGGTTAAATCCCAAGGGGGGGGTCTTTAAAAAAGTGGGGTTCCCAGGGGGTCGTCTTTGGGGGGTTGTTATTTATTAAAATTAAAATCAATGATCTTGATGAGGGGGGGAATTTCCCAGTGAAAATGAGCAAATTTGCCGATGACACAAAAAATTTGGTGGATAATTGGGTTCAAAGTAGTTTTTAGGGAAACTTTTAGGGGGATTTAAACAAACCCCTATTCTTTGGGCAAAAAAAGTGGGCAGATGCAGTTCAATGTAGATAAATGCAAAGGGTTTTGAAGTTTGGGGTGCCCATAACCCTTGTACTTATAAATTTAAAGGGTGTTTGAAAAAAAGCAAAAACAGATTTCGAAAAGGAACCCCTTGGGGGGGGTTTTTGGGGGAGCAGCAAAATTAAACCAAGGCAGCAATGGGCCCAAGCGTTTCGTAATAAGGCAAAAAAGATTACTGGGATTTATATCAAGAAGGGTAAGCAACAAAGTCAAAAGGTTTATACTGCAGCTTTATACATAAATTTGGTTTAAAGGGCCCACCCTTTATTATGCAGCTCAGTTTTGGTCTCCGTTTTTTACAAAATTTGGGCATAAATTTGTTAGAAAAAAATTCAGCGTAGGATGACTAAAATTAAAAACATAGCCCAGAAATTTTCCTTATGAAGAAAAAATTGAAGGGCTCTTAAAATTACATTTCCCTTTTTAGCGAAGAATGAGGGGAGACCTTGGGTTTGAAGTGTTTAAATGGAAGTAGGTATTAAAAAAAGGGGGTATTAAAAAGGTCTTTTAGGATGTCTCTCCAAGAGAGACCCCGCAGTATGGATTTAAAAATTTGATAAGTTTTGATTTAGAAAAGGGCATCGGAAAAATATTTGGGTTTTGGGAAAAAGGGGTGTTGATGAGGGGGAACATTTACCTAAATTGGGTTTATTGAGGCTGGGACTTTGGGTAAATTTCAAATCTAGGGGTTTGGGTAAGGGCATGAGTGGGGATGGGTTTGGGTTGGGGTGGGGGCTTTCACTCAGAGCTTATTTCTTGGGGTGGCATTTAAAAATTTTGGGGGGGCAAAAGTTTTGTTAGTGGGATTTAATTGTAAAAGGGGGGGCCCGGCCCCGTATGGGCCAGCAGGCCTCCCGCGTGTTCCTCCTTTCCCTTTTGGGCCCTTTTGTTCTTATGTTAATTTGTGCCCTCCCCCTGCCCCGGTACCAAACATTAAAATAGCAGGGTTTTGTCTTTTTTAAGCGTAAATTTATTGGTGTCATCCAAGTCATATTTTGATCAGCTCCCCATTTAAAAATGGTGTTGAGGGTGGCAAAAAAATTTGGGTGAGAGATGAAATAAGTCGTGTCGTAGCCCAAAAAGAATGGGGTTTAGTTTTTGAGATTTCGTTTTTGGGGGATCATTTATGTATAAAGAGGAAAGGCAGGGGGCCAAGGGCACTTCCCTGGGAAAATCCAGTATCAAGTGGCCTGTGTTGTTGATGCTTTTCTTTAAAGGTGAAATACTGATACCTATTTGTTTAAAGGGAGATTTGAAATAAGCAAGGCGGGGCCCCTTTTTTCCATAAAGGGGCAAATTTTTGGAGTAGGAAGCCCTTTTAAATTTTTTGGGGTTTCTGTTTTTAAAAGCTTTTTTAGGTCAATAAAAATTCCCGTGGATATTTTCCCTTTTTTCCAATGCTGTGTTTAAAACAGATCCATTTCTAAACCCCAAATTGTCGTATTTATTACCAAAGGGGTTTTTGCCAATATTAATAATAATAAAAATAAAATTGATAATAATAATAATAATAATAAAAATAATAATTAAAAAATAATTTAATTTTAAAAATAAAGTTGATAATTTAAAAATAATAATGAGCAGTGGGAGGCGACGTCTAGGACTTGAGGGAAATGACATTCAGATGCAGTGGACACTTTTATTGACAAAATTTCGCCCACCCAGTTTACCTGGAGTTTTAAATGGGGAGTTCCGGGGGGCAACGCCCCCCCGGGGCCCGGGCTGGGGACCAGGCCCCCCTTGGGGGATCAGGGGCCCTGATCCCAAAAGGGGTGTTGCTGGGCGGGACGCAAACCAACCTACGAGCTACAGCCCGGTTGATCAGGAAAATGACTTTTGGGGCTTTGTCCCGTGCCAGGGTTGAAGCGGGCCAAAGGGGGCGTTGGTAATCCCCCTTTTGTGTGCTGGGGGGAAATTTTAAAAGTCTTGGGCCCTGAACTTATTGTTTTGGTCTCTTAAAGTGCTAGTTGGGCACCCCTGCTTTTCATTGGGGGGGGTGGGGGCATCGTCGCCAAAATCTTTTGCTTTCTTTTTTTTGGGGATTTTCGTGGCAAGTTCGGTACTAGTCCCTCTAGGATTTTCCCGGGTTTATAATCATTTTATCTCTCCCTCCTTCGTTCCAGGGGAAAAACAGGTTTAGGGGAAAACCCCAAGCGCTCCCAAAATTTAGGTGTTTTATTCCCCTTATGCGCGCCGTGAAAGTTCTCTGTACATTTTCTAGGTCGGCAATTTCACCTGCCTTGAAAGGTGCTGTTAGTGTGCAGCAATATTCCAGCCTAGATAGAACAAGTGACCTGAAGAGTGTCATCATGGGCTTGGCCTCCCTAGTTTTGAAGGTTCTCATTATCCATCCTGTCATTTTTCTAGCAGATGCGATTGATACAATGTTATGGTCCTTGAAGGTGAGATCCTCCGACATGATCACTCCCAGGTCTTTGACGTTGGTGTTTCGCTCTATTTTGTGGCCAGAATTTGTTTTGTACTCTGATGACGATTTAATTTCCTCATGTTTACCATATCTGAGTAATTGAAATTTCTCATCGTTGAACTTCATATTGTTTTCTGCAGCCCACTGAAAGATTTGGTTGATGTCTGCCTGGAGCTTTGCAGTGTCTGCAATGGAAGACACTGTCATGCAGATTCGGGTGTCATCTGCAAAGGAAGACACGGTGCTGTGGCTGACATCCTTGTCTATGTCGGATATAAGGATGAGGAACAAGATGGGAGCGAGTACTGTGCCTTGTGGAACAGAGCTTTTCACCGTAGCTGCCTCGGACTTTACTCTGTTGACGACTACTCTCTGTGTTCTGTTAGTGAGGAAATTATAGATCCATCGACCGACTTTTCCTGTTATTCCTTTAGCACGCATTTTGTGCGCTATTACGCCATGGTCACACTTGTCGAAGGCCTTTGCAAAGTCTGTATATATTACATCTGCATTCTTTTTTGTCTTCTAGTGCATTTAGGACCTTGTCGTAGTGGTCCAATAGTTGAGACAGACAGGAGCGACCTGTTCTAAACCATGTTGCCCTGGGTTGTGTAACTGATGGGTTTCTAGATGCGTGGTGATCTTGCTTCTTAGGACCCTTTTCAAAGATTTTTATGATATGGGATGTTAGTGCTATTGGTCTGTAGTTCTTTGCTGTTGCTTTACTGCCCCCTTTGTGGAGTGGGGCTATGTCTGTTGTTTTTAGTAACTGTGGACGACCCCGTGTCCATGCTCCCTCTCCATAGGATGGAAAAGGCTCGTGATAGGGGCTTCTTGCAGTTCTTGATGAACACAGAGTTCCATGAGTCTGGCCCTGGGGCAGAGTGCATGGGCATGTCATTTATCGCCTGTTCGAAGTCATTTGGCGTCAGGATAACATCGGATAGGCTTGTGTTAATCAAATTTTGTGGCTCTCTCATAAAAAATTCATTTTGATCTTCGACTCTCAGTCTGGTTAGCGGCTTGCTAAAAACTGAGTCATATTGGGACTTGAGTAGCTCACTCATTTCCTTGCTGTCATCTGTGTAGGACCCATCTGTTTAAGTAGGGGCCCAATACTGGACGTTGTTCTCGATTTTGATTTGGCATAGGAGAAGAAATACTTTGGGTTTCTTTCGATTTCATTTATGGCTTTTAGTTCTTCCCGCGATTCCTGACTCCTAAAGGATTCTTTTAGCTTAAGTTCGATGCTTGCTATTTCTCTGACCAGTGTCTCCCTGCGCATTTCAGATATATTGACCTCTTTTAGCCGCTCTGTTATTCTTTTCCGTCGCCTGTAAAGGGAGCGCCTGTCTCTTTCTATTTTACATCTACTCCTCCTTTTTCTTAGAGGAATAAGCCTTGTGCATACATCGAGTGCCACCGAGTTAATCTGTTCTAGGCATAAGTTTGGGTCTGTGTTGCTTAGTATATCTTCCCAGCTTATATCGGTTAGGACTTGGTTTACTTGGTCCCACTTTATGTTTTTGTTATTGAAGTTGAATTTGGTGAATGCTCCCTCGTGACTAGTCTCATTTTGTCGGTCTGGGGCTCCACGCATACATGTCTGAACCTCAATTATGTTGTGATCTGAGTATATTGTTTTTGATATGGTGACATTTCGATATGGTGACAACATTTCGCCCACACAGTGACGACAACATTTCGCCCACACAGTGGGCTTTATCCAGATAGTAGAGAATACACGAAAAAGAGGAGTGTAAATATGACAGTATCTGTGAGGTAGGGAGGCCTGCAGGGTATACACCGTACACACTTCTGGGTGTACACTACAAGACGTACGCCGTGTGCACGGCGCCAGGAGCTTGGACTCAACCCTTGCAACCTCAACTAGGTGAGTACTGAACTATTTATAGGCTACTTGACGCCTACATAACTTACGTAGTAATAGACGAGTAACATCTTAGTGTCATTATTTCCCGGTTCTTCATTGTCTGTATAAAAAACTGACATTTAATATTTACCACTTATTTTAAATCAAGAATAAGAATAGTCGAGGAGTGTTGAATAACTAAGTGTTGGTAGAGTATACTGACTGTGTAAATAAGACATGCAATGCGGTTTACGGCAGTTAGTAAAGACGTGCTCTCCATCAGCGACTTTTATCACATCCAGGAAAAAAAGGTCACACGGAAAAAAGTCACAGGAAAAAATCACAGAAAAAAGTCACAGCGTAACCTAAATAAAATGTGACTTTTTTCCGAGCCAAAATTGTGACTTATTTTCGTGTGAATTTTTTCCGGGCGGCATTTTATCAAATCTGTAAATTCCTTTTTAATTGAAAATTGTGACCGACTTTTCCTGGGGGTTTTTACCTTTGAATTTTTGGGGTTATTCCCTTTTAAATTGTAGTTCTTACCCTTTTTAAATTGTGAGTTCATTACCTTGTAACTTGCTCAGCTATCAAAACTTTGGAAGGTATCCCGGAAATTTGACCTCTGTAATCTTTTGACTAAAGCCCCCAGGATGGGGGGGGGATAAAAACAAAAAAAAAAGGAGAAAGTTTAATTAAAGGTTTTAGAAGGTTTTAAAATTTTTGGGTGGCATAAAAATAAAACCCAAGGGAAGTTTTTCATGGGCCAGTAAGGTTAAAGCCCCAAAAGTGGGTATGGAATTTTGGGATGGGGTTTAAGCAGCGAATGACTTCATGTTTATATTGTCCAAAAGCCTTTTCTGTGTAATTTTTCAGTAATAGATGTTTGTACTTATAATCCCCAGGAAAATTCCGAGTTCTTCAAAACGAAAATCCCGCCTCTACTATGAATATCAAAATGGTATATAAACCCGACAGGGTGGTAGGTAAGACACATAGGCAACTTTATTCCAAAACGTTTCGCCTACAGTAGTAGGCTTCTTCAGTCGAGTACAATGGCATCTTGGTACAGAAGAGAAAA
This sequence comes from Cherax quadricarinatus, assembly GCF_026875155.1. NCBI lineage: Eukaryota > Metazoa > Arthropoda > Malacostraca > Decapoda > Parastacidae > Cherax > Cherax quadricarinatus. Next base: position 75,874,591 of record NC_069405.1, read on the forward strand.
CACCTTGGACAACTTTTTCATGTGAGAATTGTTTGATCCGAGAGGGACGTGACCTCTCAGTGGCTACATTCTCACTACTACTACTCTGCACCTCTCCTTCCGACAGTATTTAAGTCTCAACACTGTCGCTTGATCTTCAGTTAGTTCCAGACTTTGGAATAGAACTTCTCAGGCTGAGGGACTGACAACCTCAAATCTACGACTTCAAGGGTGATGGACTGATAACGTCGTCTTCACATCTCTACTGTTCCTGCCTACTTTCTGTACTCGACTGAAGAAGCCTACTGTGTAGGCGAAACGTTTCGGAATAAAGTTGCCTATGTGTCTTACCTACCCGCTTCTACTATACTCGTAAATAATAAAATGCATCGGAAGATATGAAGAAGTAACTCACATTGTGATATGACGATTTTGTGTGATAAATGGTTTAGAAAACGGATAAGCTGAAGAATTAAACACTTTTGCAACATTTGGAATTTAATTGTGGAAATGTTTCGCCAACAAGTACCTTCCTCAGTTCCTCGCTCCTTTCCTAAGGTTTAGTGCTTCATTTTATAATAATAATAATAATAATAATAATAATAATCCTTCCCTAGCAAGGGGACGACAGCTGAATCTTTAATGAAGATAGGGAGAAGGGGTGCCTTGATGATGATAAAAAAAAAGCTCTTGGAAGTGTCCTTCCCTTCCTTGTCACAAACTTTAGAGCCTCCCATTCCCAAGGCGCCGTATGGTCCTCAACGGTTCCCAATAAATACTCGTACAATAATGATGACAAAGAGCGGTTGCTCACCAGTGAGCTGCCTATCAGAAGCTAACACCCACCTTAAGACACATTTTCCCAGGCCTATCAAAGGCTAACACCCACCTTAAGACACATTTTCCCAGTCCTATCAAAGGCTAACATCCACCTCAAGACACATTATTCCTTGATGAATACCTCACCACCAACTCTGAATATTACTGTTATGTCTGATAACACACAAACACGTGTAGCAGCGATGTCATATCTCCTAAAGGAGAGGCCCGCCACCTCTGGCCCTTTCCTGGATGGCCGCCATGCCCCGGAGAGCCTCTGCATTGAGGGAGTCACATTCCAAGACCTTCTGGTACTGCAGCGACGCCTGCAGAAAGTCGCCCTCCTGGTAGAGCTGTCGTGCTCGAGACACAAGCTTCTGCATCTCGCTTGTGGAGAGTGTGGGAGCAGCATTGACTCTGCTCCCCACGGGGCACACTGTAACACAAATATTGAATAAAGACCCAGACATTACATCCTCTGCCGAACACCCTTATATTGTAACAGTGTTTCCATCTATTTATATTTAAACACATCACAGCGTGGTCCCAATAAGGATTATTTTGAAGAATGTTTTTTTTTTCATTATTTTCGGCAGCAAGTCATTAAAGCCCAGTACATAACGTCAACAATACAGTCTTGTCACATGTTACTGCAGTACAATGAATAATAAGGAGGACATTATTAAAAGGTTCATAACATGTAGAGTGATCTAGGAATATATTACAGGTAAGAGGAGCTAAACTAGGATACCTGCATCTAACTACCTCGTCTCTCCCACCCCAGCAATCATCCCAGCCTTTCCCTTCCATTTTCCCTCTCAGATTCTCTCTCACTCTCTCTGAAACATAAACACATGCACAGATTTCCAGCTGTGCCCTTCGTGTACCAGTTTTCCGCCTGTTTCTATCCATCTATCAATTCCTATCAGTACTATGCACGTCGTTATCACGTCTCTCTGGTCCTTCCGTCTTCCATGTTATCAGTTTTACTTCCTTTAGTTTCCTTCAGAGTTCATACCTCTTCGCTTTGGGTTTAGTCTCCCTGAAAACCTCTGCACTTTTTTTCCGGTTTCTTAAAATGCTTCATAGGGTCTGGGTCTCACACTGGTGCTGTGCACTCTAAAACAGGACTGACATAGGTCGTACTGAGTGTCGTGAATGGTGCTATCTTGAGATTCTTGCAAGGTAATCTTAGATTTGCAAGGTAATCTTAGATCTGCAAGGTAATTTTAGATCTGCAAGGTAATCTTAGATCTGTAAGGAAATTTTATATTTTCAAGGTAATTCTAGAGTTTCAAGGTAATCCTAGATTTGCAAGGCAAACCAAGATTTACAAGGTAATCCTAGATTTGCAAGGTAATCCTAGATTTTGTAAGGTAATCCTAGATTTGCCAGAAGCTCATTTTCTGAAGAGGTAATCAGGTTGATGTCAGCTTCATGCAGTACATCGGTAGTATACTCACCCCGAGGTCCATCTCCTTGAGTGAGGTTTGCAGTTTTATCCCCAGAACCTACACTCCGTTCCCGGCCTTTTCGCCTTCCACAACTTTCATAACCTTGCATTTGCTGGGGTTGATTTTCAATAACCACTCAGATGAATTATGCAACTTATGCAGATCTTTTTGTAGACATTCCTTGTCTACTTCGTTCACGTACACCAGGAATAGTACAGAGAGTACCGATCTTCGAGGAACCCGGTCTATCACACTTGCGCACTCTGACACCTGTTTATCCAAACATCAATCTCTCTTACCTTCCTGTTAGGTATTCCTTGATCCGTTGTAGTGCTTTCCCTGTTATTCCTGCCAGTTTCTTAAGCTTTTGTCCTAGTCTCTTGTGTAGAATATAACTTTGGTATATCTGTGTCTAGCATTAGGAATAATATTAGGAGAGAAGTAAATAATGAAAATTATTTTTATAAGAATGCAGTTAGAAGCCTGAGTAGATCTATAATCCACTGTAACATGAACGTAGATAATTATGTTTATGGAGCAACTTGCAATGTGAACACTGACTAATATTGTAGCGGCCAGGCTTAGGCTTGGTTACAAGTACTGACTGATGTTGTAGTGGCCAGGCTTAGGCTTGGTTACAAGTACTGATTGATGTTGTAGTGGCCAGGCTTAGGCTTGGTTACAAGTACTGACTGATGTTGTAGTGGCCAGGCTTAGGCTTGGTTACAAGTACTGATTGATGTTGTAGTGGCCAGGCTTAGGCTTGGTTACAAGTACTGACTGATGTTGTAGTGGCCAGGCTTAGGCTTGGTTATAAGTGCTGACTGATGTTGTAGTGGCAAGTCTTAGGCTTGGTTACAAGTACTTCTGGCAGTTTGGGAGAGACAGATGATGATCAAACTAAATGCAAATTATGTGATCAAACATATGGTCACTGTCTTGAACACTATGTGCTTAATTGTCCACTTATTGAGGAATACAGAGATAGACAATATAATAACCTATGTGACATGTTAAGATATCTTATTAATAAAAATAAGGCACCAGATATACTAAGCAAATTTCCTAAATTTGCATGTAACAGATAAATGAACTGTAGATATGTAGATAAATAAAAACCCATATGTACACCTGTTAACCCTTTTGGGGCCTAGTTCCTAGGCCTTTTGTGTATCCATATGCTCTTGCGCTACCGTCCACAGGATGGATATGGGGTGCACAATAAACTAGCCACTTCGGTGGCAAAATCTAATCTTGTGCAGCACTGTGTCTAAAGTCTTCTTACAGTCTAAGAATATGCAGTCCACCCATCCTTCTCTCTGCTGCCTCAGTTCTCTTACTTTGTCATAGAACTTTAACAGGTTTGTGAGTTAATATTTACCATCTCTAAACTGTATAGCTATTGTTTGGAACCCCACTCCAAACCGGTGCTCAACCACTCCTTTGGGGCCTATCCGAACTCCAGTGAGGAAAATTGCAAGTATACAAAACCAGCATGCAAGGGAAACCCTTTTAGTGACTGAAAAACTGACGGTGCGAAAAACAAAATGGAAAAATATGAAAAAAAGAGGGTGGCATTCAAGTACCAGACTGCTGCCAGACGGAACCAGCATGAGACGTTTTCCACTACATGAAAAAAACTGACCTCCTTATAAACTGCACCAGTTTTCCCGGGAAGAAAAACATGGAGAAAACCCTAACAACAAAAACTCCAAGGAAATTTAAAGGTCTGTGGACTTTTTTCCCTCGGTGCCAAACGAGGAAAAAAAATTGAGTATTTAAACATGGCTGGGGCGGCATCCAAAACACCCGCTACTGCCAGGGCGTACAACTAGCGAAGGAAATTTCTCTTTACTGACAGCCCGGCTGATCGGAACTGACTTTTGGTGCTTGTCCGTGCTTGTGGTGTGTGTGGTGTGTGTGTGTTGTGTGTGTGTGTGGTGTGTGGGTGTGTTGTGTGTGTGTGTGTGTGTTTGTGTGTGTTTTGTTTTGTGGTGTTAGTTACCATTTTGTCCCCAGGCACATGTCGATTAGACACTAGGTGTTGTATTTGTAGTGTGTGTGTGTGTGGTTTTGGGTGTGTGTGTATGTGTGAGTGTGTGTGTGTGTATGAGTGGGGGTGTGTGTGTACTCACCTATTTGTATCACCTATTTGTGGTTGCGGGTCGAGTCTTGCTCCTGGCCCCCCCTCTTTACGGTTGCTCTTCCCGGTATGAGTGTGTTGGGGTGTGTGTGATGAGTTTTGGATGGTGTGGTGTGTGTTTATGTGTGTGTGTGTGTGTGTGTGTTAAATTTGTATATATGTGTGTGGGGGTGTGTGGTGTGTGTTTTGGTTGTGTGTGTGGTGTTGTGTGTGTGTGTGTGTGTGGACTAACAATCAATTTTGCACCCCAAAAATCATTAAGTTTGACCGGGTGTGGAAGTGGAAAATTTCTCATTACATATAATTTGTTCTGATTGTAGCCATGTATAAACGTAAGTAACCATTCTTACAGTATTCATTACCTTTGTAACTTGTGAGTTCATTACCTTGTACCTAGTTCAGCCATCCAAACTTTGGGGCCCAGTCCCTGGATCCATTACGTACCTTTGTAATCTGTAAATACCTTTGTAACTTGTCATGATTGTGACTAGACCTACCCGGAGTTCATTACCTTTGTAATTTGTGAGTTCATTACCTTTGTAAATTGTGAATTCATTACCTCTGTAACTTGCTCAGCTATCAAAACTTTGGAGTCCAGTCCCTGGACCAATTATGTACCTCTGTAATCTTTTGACTACCGCCCACAGGATGGGTATGGGGTGCATAATAAACATATTAAACTATATACTGACGTTCATCTGTACTGACAGTAGCATCATGTCTGCACCACCATCATATCACCTGTACCAGTGCTAACGAGAGATAAACACAGGAGACATCGTCAAATCAACAATACAAAACTCCAAGGTTATAGGGCAGTTATCCCTCAGTGACAGTCGTGGGAAAGAAGTGAATAGTTAAACAGCCAAGGTTAATGTTTTAGTAGCTGACCTATGTTCAGCTGACTAGTGTACAGTGAGAGAATCATAGCAGAAAACGCCAAATATATCTATAAACTCAAGGAAAGTCAGGTTGTAGGTGGCATTTACTTCCCTCAGTGTTTTAAAAATGGCTGACTGAGTCTGCAGACCAGGTCAAGCCAGTCAACAACACGATCACACCCCCACTACAACCCCCCCCCACCGATAAATGAATTGAGGGGTTTGGAAGATTTAAAACCATTTATTAAACCTTTTGGTCTACCAGAATGGAAAGGAATTAGAAGTTAATAGGATGAAAGCCGACTGTGAAGTTGAGGCGGAAGGGGGAGTGTGTAATAAGGGGGTTAACACTGAAAGGGGGTTTGTGAAGTTAAGGGAAAAGTGAGCAGTGAAGAGGGTTTTGAAGAGAAAATTTTACTAGTAATTCAGTGGTGATTGCTAAGCAGATACTAAGTGTACTAGGGACTGGAAGGAGAAAATAAATATTATTGTATATGAGTAAGTAAAAAGAGCGAAGAGTGAAAATGGCGGCCATTAGGGGGTCACGGGCACAGGCTGCATAATTATTATTTATCTTTCTTCAATTCCATGAAGAAGGAAATCAGTCATGGGGGCTGGAAAAAGTCCCCCCCCCCCCCCCCCCCCGAATGGAAGTACCAGTGCCCTGGGACAGTAAAAGCCAACAGTTGGACCATCCAACCAGAAAAAGTAAATGTCCACTATGCACAAGGTTTGCAACACCGCATACCAAACGAAAACAGAGGCACACAGCTCTTATTGTAGCGCTTCTTAAGTGGTGATATCCAAATAATCCAGGACCTCAAATATTGTGCAGAGGCAAACAGACAGTATAAATGCGGTGATAAGAACAGTCTAGTAGCTAGGAATGATACCTTAATCATATGTAATGCATACATAGTCAATGTGAGACCCCAATACAGCAATTATTATCTCAAACACTACCAAAACAGGTGCATACACCTTGTACTAAGTACGCATGAAAAACAAAAAAAGGCAACTTATGTAAAAAATGTGTAAGGGGGGTGGGTGCATGATGGGATGTTTACTGGAGTTTACCTGGAGAGAGTTTCGGGGGTCAAAACGCCCCCGCGGCCCAGGTCTGTTGACCGGGCCTCCTGGTGGATCAGCGCCTGATCAACCAGGCTGTTGCTGCTGGCTGCACGCAAAACCAACGTACGAGCCAAGCCGGCTGGCTGATCAGGAACTGACTTTAGGTGCTTGTCCAGTGCCAGTGAAGACTGCCGGGGTTGTTGGTAATCCCCCCTTATGTGTGCTGGGAGGCAGTTGAAACAGTCTTCGGGCCCCTGACATTTTTGTATGGTCTCTTAACGTGTAGTGACACCACTGCTTTTCATTGGGGGGATGGTTGCATCGTCTGCCAAGGTCTTTTGCTTTCGTAGTGAGTGAGCTGATTTCGGTGCAAGTTCGGTACTAGACTCCCTCTAGGATTTTCCAGGTTATATAATCACGTATTCTCCCTCCTGCGTTCCAGGGAATACAGGTTTAGAAACCTCAAGCGCTCCGTAATTGAGGTCTGTTTATCTCCGTATTATGCGCGCCGTTGAAAGTTCTCTGTACATTTTCTAGGTCGGGCAAATTTCACCTGCCTTGAAAGGTGCTGTTAGAGTGTCAGCAATATTCCAGTAGATAGAACAGTTGGACCTGAAGAGTGTCCATCATGGGCTTGGCCCTCCTTAGTTTTGAAGGTACTCATTATCATCCTGTCATTTTTTCTAGCAGATGCCAATTGATAAAATGTTATGTCCTTGAAGGTGAGATCCTCCGACATAATCACTCCAGGTCTTTGCACGTTGGTGTATCGCTCTATTTTGTGGCCAGAATTTTGTTTTGTACTTCTGATGAAGATTTAATTTCCTCATTGTTTACCATATTCTGAGTAATTGAAATTTCTCATCGCTTGACTTCTTATTTGTTTTCTAGCAGCCCACTGAACCCCAGATTTGGTTGATGTCGCTGGGCCTTGCAGTGTCTGCAATGGAAGGGACACTGTCATGCAGATTAGGGGTGTCATCTGCAAAGGAAGACACGGTGCTGGGCTGACACAGCCTTTGTCTATGTCGGATATGAGGATGAGGAAACAGATGGGAGCTAGTACTGTGGCCTTGTGGAACAGAGCTTTTCACCCGTAGCTGCCTCGGACTTTACTCTGTTGACGAACTCACTCTATGTGTGCTGTTAGTGAGGAATTTATAGATCATCGACCGACTTTTCCTGTTATTCCTTTAGCGCGCATTTTGTGCGTATTACGCCATGTCACACTTGTCGAAGGTATTGCAAAGTCTGTATATATTACATCTGCATTCCTTTTTGCTCTCTAGTGCTTTTAGGACCTTGTCGTAGTGATCCAGTAGTTGAGACAGTCAGGAGCGAACTGTTCTAATCCATGTTGCCCTGGGTTGTGTAACTGATGGGTTTTCTAGATTGGGTGGTTGATCTTTGCTTCTTAGGACCCTTCAAAGATTTTCTGATATGGGATGTTAGTGCTATTGGTCTGTAGTTCTTTGCTGTTGCTTTACTGCCCCCATGTGGGAGTGGGGTCTATGTCTGTTGTTTTTAGTAACTGAGGGACGACCCCCCGTGTCCATGCTCCTTCCATAGGATGGAAAGGCTCGCTGATAGGGGCTGCTGCAGTTCTTGATGAACACAGAGTTCATGAGTCTGGCCTCGGGGCAGAGAGCATGGGCATGTCCATTATCGCCTGTTTCGAAGTCATTTGGCGCGTTCAGGATAACATCGGTAGGCTTGGTAATCAAATTTTGTGGCTCTCGCATAAAAAAATTCATTTTGATCTTCGACTCTCAGTTGGTTAGCGCTTGCCTAAAAACTGAGTCTTATTGGGACTTGAAGTAGCTCACTCATTTCCTTGTTGTCATCCTGTGTAGGACCATCTGTTTAAGTAGTGGCCAATACTGGACGGTTGTTCTCGATTTTGATTGGCATAGGGAAGAAATACTTTGGGTTTCTTCCTTCGATTACATTTTATGGCTTTTAGTTGTCTTCCCGCGATTCTGACTCCTCCCAACTACGGTGCCAGAAACCTACCTCTTTTTGGCCCTGGGTGACCCTGTAATACAAATTAATTCACTTTGGCCACAGTTACCCTTTAGCAGTGATGACATTGATTTACCTAATTTTAATAAAATGACCCATGCCATATATTGATGATTTATTAATTGTTTTATGGAATACAGGCCTCTCACTTTATTCATGTCATGTCAAGATTACTTCTTCCTAATAAGTGGCAGAGATTAAGATTCTTGCTATCAAAAATTAGGGCGGCAGTTAGTTATAATACCATCTCTGAAATCCTGGTTGGATTGATACGGTGGACTGACGACGAGGTCTAAATATAGAAGGTTACATATTAAAACGCCTTAGAAGGAACAGAAAGGGTGGTGGAGTATGGGCCTACATTAGAAATGACTTAGCTTACAACCCAAGACCTGATTTAAATGACAATAAACAAGCCCATCTAAGTAGGAACTAGTTACCGCCCTCCTACCCAGGACCAGTTCTTAGAAGACTTTTCCAGAGTATTGTCTGAACCTGATAACAATTGCTAGACAATAAATATGGGCGGGCACTCAATATCCGTTTTCTGCAGCAATATAACGGCTTATGCAAAAGGTATAGCAAATTCTGGTTTGAATAGTTACACTCAACTAATTAATACACCAACCCGGATCAAACAGTTCTCAGCCACCATAACTGACCACATACTTTGCAACCGCGCTGAGAACATTAGTCAGTCAGGCGTCATTACCACAGTTCTTAGTGATCATTTCATCATTTACCTGCACAGGAAAATCCTAGGGATAAGGATGGCCTACACAGGACAATAAAAATGGAGTGTCAACTAGAAATACCGTAAAGGAAACACTGGTAAATAGGCTACACAAATTGTGATGGACAGAGATTAACAGTTGCACGGACGTAAACGAAGCCTGGAGAAAAAATTCAAAAACATTGTTCACTACCATCCTTGTAATATTGCACCAGTTAAAGGAGGTTAGGATTAAACCAAGAACTGAACCTGGATGACTACTGAGATATTAGATATATGAAATTCAGAGACCAGCTGCTAAAAGATTTAAAGCAAAAAGACAGGATATTGCAGGCACTAAATGAATTCCAAAAAGGGTATGAGGGAAAGGAAAAGAGTACGGAGGACTTATAAAAGGAGCAAAGGCAAAGCACTATTGCTCAAAATTGAAGAGCATAAAGCATAACCCAGAAAGCTCTGGAACAACTAAAACAGTTGAGGGTTTTGCATATGCCAGTAGATAGGTCTAACATAGTACTCACTATCGAACTGAGGTATGCCACGAAACATCAAAGGTGGCATATTGCTTTAAATTCCTACTTACACATCTGTTGCATCAACATAGGTAAGGTAAACTACCAGCTGCATCAAATTCCTTTAAACAAGACTCTGATATGTTTCAAACATACTATACCAATAAAGGGGTACCCCAATCAGTTGTCAACTAGTAAGTGTATCTCATGGCTTTATTCAAAAGGAACTAAGCAGGTTAACCCAACTAAGGAGCACAGGCCCTGATAACATCCCGTCTAAGTTCCTAAAAGATGGTGTTCTGAACTGTCAATCCCTATTGCTCACATATAAATTAACCAATCACCACTAATTTACCATACCGGGGGGTTCAAGACGGCCAGAGTTCAGAGTTACTCCTATCTTCAATAAAAATAGTAGGTCTGATTGTCAGCAAACTATAGGCCATTGTTTAGTATACTCAGTATAATTATCTAAAATTTCTAGAGAGGGCGGTTGTACTCTCAAGTGGTTAAGTACCCTTAATGACAACAACATTCTCCATAGCTATCAATTCGGGCTTTAGAAGATCTTACTCAACCGACACCTCCCTAATTAATTCTGATGGATTACCTGATGAACTGGAAATGTCAAAAGGGAACCTCATAGGTATGTAACCTTTTTTTTTTTTAGGAACCTGCAAAAGGCCTTTGATATTGCTCAACCTACAAATTTATGTAAGAACTTCAAGTTTCGATATAGGTTCTGTAGACTGGTTTAAGGTCCTACCTTAGGCAACAGGAGACAAATTGTCTAAAATCAACCCAAAACGGAATTCAGAACCCTGCGATGATTGTGGAGTTCCCCAAGTAGTTATTCTGGGTCCCTTATTATTCTTATGTTATGTCAATGACATGGACTATCAGTGTCAAGTGCAATCTCCTACTGTATGCAGATGACAGTGCCCGTTAATGTTCAGTAAAGGCCCACAAGATAAGCTAATGGTTTTAACCCTGGAACTGGAGTCCTGCATCAAAATGGTTTAGTTAGTCAACAACTATAAATACACCTCGGAAAGCTGAAAGCACATTCTCTTGGCCAGAAACATAAACTGAGAAGCGGTAAATAATTTTAATGTCCAGTGTAATGGGGAGCCCTCACTTTGGTTTCATCAGTAAAATATCTGGGAATCCCCTTTGACCCATGCATGTCAGGAGAATTGATAGGGAACAGTGTAGTAAAGAAAGCGAATGCCAGACTGAAGTTCCTGTACAGACAAGCACTGTGTCTACCTAACTGTCCATGTAGCAGAAGAGGTCGCAGGTGAGCTCTTCTATGCCACCCTCAGCAAAGTGTGTCCACCATTGCTCTGTTGCTCTCTTCATATTCCTCTCTTGGCCTCCTGCAGTTCTGTGGCAGATTATACATCATTGCAATAACTACGTGTGCTCCCCAGACTGAAGTGTACCTACTATGTAGTCCCTTTCTCCAATCTCATCTATGCCTCCCATTTTCTCGAATTTCCATCGATTTTTACGAGCAGTGCAACCCCCTCCTTCCCCTCTGCCCCTTCTATCTTTCTTCACGATCTGATATCCTGGTGGGAAGATTGCATCTGTTATTATCTCAGTGCGAATTTGAAACCCCCCCCCTGTTAAACTGCTATGATGTCTGGGGACTTCTCATTGATTCTTTCATGCAATTCCTCATATTTATTTTTTAATCTATCTGCATTAGTGTACCAAACCTTCAACTTCTGTTCTAAAACTGTGGCCCTGGGGGAATACTGGGGTTGGGAGAGCAAGAGCCCTGGCAGGGGTCAATGGGGGGATGCAACCCCCTCCCATAAGGGGGTTGCTGTAGGGGTAGGGTTCGTGGTGTGGGGGTGGGGACAGAGGGACCGGTGTGTGATTGCTGGTTTAGATTGTTCAGTTAACTTGGGATTGTCATGGTTGGAGTCCTTCTGCGGGTGTTTCTGGGGGGTGTGTTTGCCCTTCCACCTGTGCCTGGGTTATTCTGCTTTTCTTGGTCATTTCCTCCTTTCGTTTTTGCACTCTCTCTTTCAGTATCATCCTTTCCTCTTGTGGTCTGTCTCGATCGAGGTACACACTCTGGAACTCGTTTGTCTCTCAGCCATGCATTCTCCTGCAGGATCATGATTGTAGTTGATTTTGCCTTGAAAATTACTTTGAGAGGCCGTTTTCTTCTTGTGAACCACCCAATTCTCCGAAAATTTGCCACCTGGGTCATATCGCCCTCACCTATCACCTTCATGATACCTTCAATCGCTTTTTTCTCCTCCTGTTTTCTTACATCATGGGTTTTCCCTTTGGCTTCCTGGAACCCATAAACAAAAACTGATCTCTCCCTTTCTTCTTCCCACTATGTCTCCCATTGCGTCCTCTGAGGCGTTTTAGTTCCTTCTCTTGGAGCGTTCCTTCCTTCAATCCCTTCCCTAGCTGAGGCCCCTATGCTCACTGGTTTGTTTTTCCTGCTCACCCATTCCTGGCCCCCACAAGTGTCTAGTAGAGTCCCTGCATATGTCCTAGCTCCTTCAATGTCTTCTGGCCTCTCATTTGGTCCTAGTGTGCTCCCTGTCTTTGTCTTGGCCCCGTGTAGGTCTGACAGGACCCTTGCATACAGTATAACTTCCTTGCTCCCTCCAGTCCCTTTGTCTGTGTCTAATGTAGATATTCCTGATGTTATGTCTGTATCGTTATTTTTTCACTAGGCTGTTTCAGATTTCTCAGCTCATCTTCTAAGCTCTGTATCTTGGCTTCTGCTACTGTGGCATGCTGCTCCCAATTTCTGCTCTCTGCAGCTAACCTCTCCTCCTTCTTCCTTCCAAGCTCATCTAGCTTCCTTCCCCAGTCTTCCTCCTTGTTTTTTTGAGCTCTGCCTCCCAATCCTCCCTCCCAGATTTGTTCATCAGACCCTTGGCTCTCGTCCTTATTCTTGATTGCCCCAATGCACCACAGAACGAAGCTTATTTATTTTTGGAGTGGGTGTATGTGAGAGGATGGGTGTTGTAGGGAGGGGAGGCAGTGTAGGGGGAGAAGGATATGGGGCATCTGTGTGTATACTCACCTATAAATGGTTGTAGGGGTCGATTCACAGCTCCTTGTCCTGCTTCTTCACTGGCTACTAGTAGGTCCACCATCTCTCGGCTCTAAGAGCCTTATCGTAACTCTTCTTAAAGCTATATGTGGATCCTACCCCTACTAGTTTACTATCCAGATTGTTCCACTTCCTGATAGTGTATACTCACCTGGTTGTGGCTGCAGGGGCATATTCACAGCTCCTGGACCCATCTGTTCACTGGTTGCTACTAGGTCACTCTTCCTGCTCAATGAGCTTTATCATACCTCTTCTTAAAGCTATGTATTTGTGTACTCACCTAACTGTACTCACCTAATTGTGGTTGCAGGGGATGAGACTCAGCTCCTGGCCCCACCTCTTCACTGAGTGTTACTAGGTCCTCACTCTTCCTGCTCCATGAGCTTTATCATACCTCATCTTGAAAGCTATGCATCCCCCCCCGGGTTCCTGCCTCCACTACCTCATCTTAGCTAGGCTTATTACACTTCCTGACTACTCTATGACTGAAGAAATACTTCCTAACATCCCTTTGACTCATCTGGGTCTTCAACTTCTAATTGTAACCCCTTGTTTCTGTGTCCCTTCTCTGGAACCTCATGCTCTGTCTACCTTGTCTATTGCACACAGTATTTTGTATGTCATTATCACGTCTCCCCTAACCCTCCTGTCCTCCAGTGTCTTCATAAGACATTCCGCTTAGCTCTGGAACTAACCTTGTCACAAACCGTTGCACCTTCTGTAATTTCTTGATGTGCTTGATCAAGTGGGTTCCAAACAGGTGCCGCATACTCCAGTATGGGCCTGACGTACACGTGTGTGTGTGTGTGTGTGTGTGTGTGTACTCACCTATTTGTGGTTGCAGGGGTCGAGTCTTAGCTCCAAGGCCGGGCTCCAAGCTCCCTGGTTCATGTGTGTGTTGTGTGTTTACCCTGGGAGAGAGTTCCGGGTGGTCAACGCCCCCCCGCGGCCCGGTCTGTGGACCAGGCCTCCTTGTGGACATCGAGCCTGATCAACCAGGTGTTACTGCTGGCTGCATGCAAACCAAACGTATGAGCCACAGCCCAGCTGGTCAGGAACCGACTTTAGGGCTTTGTCAGTGCCAGCTTGAAGGACTGCAGGGGTCTGCTGGTAATCCCCCTTATGTAGTGGTAGGCAGTGAACAGTCTCGGGCCCCTGTCACTTATTGTTATGGTCTCCTTAACGTGCTAGTGACACCCTTGCATTTCATTGGGGGGATGTTGCATCGTCTGCCATAGTCTTTTGCTTTCGTAGTGAGTGATTTTGTGTGCAAGTTCGGTACTAGTCCTCTTGGATTTCCCAGGTGTATGTAATCATGTATCTCTCCTGCCTGCGTTCCAGGGAAAAGATTTTAGGAACCTCAAGCGCTCAGTTATTGAGGTGTTTTTTATCTCCGTTATGCGCACCGTGAAGGTTCTCTGTACATTTTCTAGGTTCGGCAATTTCACCTGCCTTGAAAGGTGCTGTTAGTGTGCAGCAATTATTCCAGCCTACGATACGAAACAAGTGACTGAATGAGTGTCATTCATGGGGAGTGGCTCCCTTAGTTTTGAAGGTTCTCATTATCCATGCGGTTCATTGTTCTAGCAGATGCGATTGATACAATGTTATGGTTTTGAAGTGAAGATTCCTCCAACATGATCACTCCCAGGTCTTTGGACGTTGGTGATTTCGCTCTATATTTGGGCCAGAATTGTTTTGTACTCTGTTGAAGTTTAATTTCCTCGTTTGTTTATATCTGGTAATTGAAATTTCTCATCGTCTTGAACTTCTTATTGTTTTCTGCAGCCCACTGAAAGATTTGGTTGATGTCTGCTGGGAGCCTTGCGTGTCTGCAATGGAAGACACTGTCTCATGCAGATTCGGGTGTCATCTGCAAAGAAGACACGGTGCTGTGGATGACATTCCTTGTCTATGTCAGTTATGAGGATGAGGAACAAGATGGTAGTGAGGTACTGTGCTTTGTGAAACAGAGCTTTTCACCGTTAGCTGCTCGGACCTTTACTCTGTTGACTACAATCTCTGTGTTCTGTTAGTGAGGAAATTATGATCCATCGACCGACTTTTCCTTGTTTTGCCTTTAGCACGCATTTTTGCGGCTATTACGCCGTGGTCACACCTGTCGAAGGCTTTTGCGAAGTCTGTATATATTACATCTGATTCTTTTTGACTTCTACTGCACTAGGACCTTGTCGGAGTGATCCAATAGTTTGAGACAGACAGGAGCGACCTGTTCTAACCCATGTGCCCTGGGTTGTGTAGTGATGGGTTATCTAGATGGGTGGTGATCTTGCTTTGGACCCTTTCAAAGATTTTTTATGATATGGGATGTTTATTGCTATCGGTCTGTAGTTCTTTGCTGTTGCTATACTGCCCCCTTTGTGGAGTGGTGCTTATGTCTGTTTTGTTTTTAGTAACAGTGGGACGACCCCCGTGTCATGCTCCCTCTCCATTGGATGGTTTAAAGGCCTAGTGATAGGGACTTCTTGCGTTCTTGATGAACACGGAGTTCCATGAGCCTGGCCTGGGGCAGAGTGCTGGGCAATGTCATTTATCGCTGTTTGAAAGCCATTTGGCATCAGGAAAACATTGGATAGGCTTGTGTTAACCAAATCTGTGGCTCTCTCATAAAAAATTCATTTTGATCTTCAACTTCAGTCTGGGTAGCGGCTTGCTAAAAACTAGCGTCATATTGGGACTTGAGTAGCTCAATCATTTCCTTGCTGTCATTGTGTAGACCCATCTTGTTTAAGTAGCCGGGCCCAACTACAGGACGTTGTTTCGACTTTGATTTGGCTATAGGAGAGAAATACTTAGGGTTTCTTTCGATTTCCTTTATGGCTCTTATATTATTATTATTATAATCAAAAGAAGCGCTAAGCCACAAGGGCCTTACAGCGCTTGCAGGGTAGGAAGGAAGCGAGGTATTGGATGGCAGATGGGAGGAGGGGGATGATCAGCAGGTTTACAGAAAACAGCGGCCGCCGCAGGGATAGTACGGGGGGGTAGAGGGTAGCAAGAGATTGAAGTAGAAAGGGCTGGAAGGTATCAGAATTTTTGAAGTAAAGTTTCCAGTTTTTTGTTGTCAAAAAAGTCAATGAGAGAGAGTCCGGATGAAAGGTGGGTCCATCAGCGGAGGAAGGAAGGTAAAGACGAGAGCCAGCGGAGCGAAGACGACGACAGAGGTAAATTCTGCGTGCTTGTTGATAAGTGGGCCCGCCCCCCCCGCCTGTGGCTGATGATGATGGAAGCTTAGCAATTCTCACAGAGAGGAGCAAGCGCCTCTCCATGAGATAATCCAATGAGTAAGACGAGTAGGGCCAAAGCGAAAGAAGGAGAGAGTTAGTCTCCCAACCTCGACACTGGTGATAAGAAGACGGCAGTAACCTATACTTCGGCTTTAATAGATTTGAAGTTTGTTGCCGAGCATAGTAGACCAACGTTGTTGCCAACGGGTGTGAAGGTGGAAGATATTGCAGCAAATAGTCCGTTAAATGAATACCTCTATAAGAAACTGGTAGGTTAGGTCATGTTCTGCTGACCGCCGCAGGGTCCAGTGTCTGCCTGTTCATTGCCCAGTACGTCAAAATGACCAGGGGCCCAACAAAAAACATATCTTTATGCTGTAAAGATGCGGCGTAGCCAAATGTTGGATACGAAGGACTAAGGGGTGAGGTGTAATCAAATTTTTGTATAGCCTGTAAAGCACTAAGGGAGTCTGAGACAACCACAATTGATGAACACAGGCATAGAAGCTATACGGGATATGTGCTGTAAGTATGGCAATTTTCAGCAGTAAAAAACTACCGAAGTAGAAAAACCCCCTTGTACACGCTGTCCGAAACACTGCTGCGAACCCTACGCCGTCAGAAGACTTAGACCCCATCTGTGTACACAGCAATGGCAGAGAAAGTGGTCAAGAAAAAGAGAACGGGAAGCGACCGTAGACAGTTGGGCTTTCGAAAAAGGGGGGAGAAAGAACAGACTCAAACAGCGGGAATTTCCCCAGGGGGTAGGGAAAAGGAGAGCTAATGTCATAGAAAGGGGGGGAGTTAAAGGGAAAGACAAAGCAAATGAAGGTGAAGAGAGAAGGGACGGGGGTAAACAGGGGCGGGGAACAAATAAAAATGTCTACTAATACGGGGACCATTCTATAAAGGGAAGGATTGGGAATCATGAGAGCGTACTAGTCGAGGCAACGCCATCATGGCGATGGAAAAGGATGGAACTTTGTTCGCAAGAGGCTCTCACAGGGGAAGAGCGAAAAGCACCAAGGCATAAACAAAACCCTTGGTGATAAAGGGGTTAAGGCTAGAAGAGTAGCGGGAGATGCCGCGATTAGATCTGGTCACCATAATCAAGTTTCGATAAAAAAAGGGGGGAAATGTAGGCGAAGGGGGGTTCGCGATCACTCCCCATGAAAAAAGGCAAGGTTTTAAAAAGGGTTTCAGCCGGTTGACAAGTTGCCTTCAGAGAGGTAATTGGGGTTTCCGGGAAAACCTACGATAAAAGAGAACCCCCGAAACTTGACGTATCACGTTCGGGGAAACGGGACCATAAGGTAAAAAGGATGAAGGGAAAATACAGAGGTCAGTGAAAGTAATTTGGGGGGTTTTTTAGGCTGGAAATTTAAACCCACGTGTGGGGGCCCCAAATTTGGGAAACCAGTCGACTGCATTTTGGGAAGAAACTGAAGGGAAGTGCAGTCAGCCCTCACAGGCAAAAGCGAAGTCATCAAAATAAGGAGACCAAATTTTTAAATGGAAGACTAGAGGCCAAATCTTTAAATAGCAAGAGAAAAAGTGTTTTGCTCAGAACACACCCCTGGGGGACCCCTTTCAGTTGGTAAAGCCCGGGGGAGAGCACATTTTAACCCGAACAGGGAAAATCCCTTCAGTTAAAAAGTTTTTAAGGAAGGATGGTAGACTGCCTCAAGGCCAAGGGTGGTTGGGGGTAAAATATTAACCCCAAGTTGTTCATTGCCTTCTCAAGGCAAAAAAATGGCAATAACTGGTGGTTATTCGCAAAGGCTTTAAAACAAGATCCAAGCATGTAAGGGTCAAGGTAGAACGCCCTTACAAAAGCCTATTGCGAGTGGAGAGATTTTTGTGTCTCAAAAACACACAAACGCTTTTTAAGGGGCTTCCATTCTTTGCCAACGCACTGGTAAGAGCAAGGGGACAAGTGGGTTTTTTTCATGTCCCTAGTGCCTGGTTTGGGGAAAAGGGGAAATGGGGGTTTTTCCAAGCTGTTGGAAGAACCCCTTTGTGCCCAAAAATAAGATTTAAAGGCAAATTGGACGCAAGGGGACTGAGTAATGGTAGCATCAAATAGAAGGTTCGTCGGCCCAGTGCCGATACGACAAGCTGAGAGTGTTGCCCCCTTTTTCTTGAAGTTAAAAGGCACTTTATATTTTCTTCTCTAGAGAAAAAAGCCCAAAGGGGTGCAAACTCTCGGCAGATTTTGGGGAAAAAATGAGGGCATAGAGGGACCCCTGAAAATGCGAACCAGATGATTGCCAATTCATTGGCAAATCTAGGGGGTTTGCTAATAAACAATGCAACCCGCAGAACAGGAGCCGGGGTCAGGAAAATTTTTTTCCCACTCTTTTCAACTTTTTCCAGACTGCACTCAAAAGGGGAAGCAGAGGTGTGGGGGAGACATAATCTCGCCAGCAAGTGCTTTTAGCGTCCGATGACCGGGGGCGATCGCACATTTCGTTTAAAATCAAGGAGTCCCCTTTTGGGGTTCTTTGTCCCGGGTACCTGCCCCAGCAGCGCGTTTCAAACGTACTGCAGAGCACAAGAAGGAGACCCCCAAAGGCACCCATTTCTAGAATGCCTCCCGAAGGTGGGGAAAAAATGAGTAGCTGCGGTGAAAACAAAGGACGAGAAGGGGTTGTAAAAGCTCATGATGGAGACGAAAAAAGGAACCCTTTTTAAAAACTTAGGTGTGAGAAAAGGGTTTCCCAATTTGCCCGATTAAATTGCCATGGGGGGTGCGAAGAGGGGCGAATATAAAGGGGGAATAAGAATGATTGGGAAATGATCACTGTCATGTAAGTCCGGGAGAACGACCAAGTAAAGTCAATCGGGGGAGGAAGAGCAGACTGGAGATCGAGCAAGAGAGAGATGAGTCCGAGGATAAAATGGGTGAGTCCTGTATTTAAGACATGGAGGGGGTGGGGGGGAAAGAAAACCCCTAACTGAATTCCACGGAATCACAGGAGACCCCCCCCAAGGAAAGGGTGGGCTTAAAATCCCCAAGAACAGAATCGGTGGGGGTAATGACAAACAAGGAAGGCAATACCGGGAAATAGATAATGCCCGAGAAGGAAGAGATTAAAGAACAGGCGTATACCATCTATGAAAGGGGATCGGGCGCTGGTAATGCACGAAGTAGAACAAAAAGCTGATGAAGGGGAAAATCATGCGTAGAAAAGGGCACTTTCATTAAAGGCCCCACAGGAAAAGGATCGAAGAATACAGTAAAATAGCCTGAGATGGAAAAAAAAGCAAGTGAATTTTTTGGTTCCTGAAGCCCCCAACGGGGGCAAACTGGGGAAAAACATCTGAAGCTCACCCCAATTACCCTGGGGGCCACGTATTTTTCCACTGTAAATAGCCATAAATTGGCAATGAAAAAGATATTTTAAACCCCAGGTGGGGGTTTCCTAGGGTTAAGGGTTAGAAAAAGCCACATCGGAGGCTGGAAAATGTTCAACAGCAAAGGAACGGTCACTGTGAAGAAAGGAGTTGCGCAGATGGAGCAGAGGAGAAGAAAAAGCGGAAGGGGATCAGTGTTCATTGATGGGTTTTGGGCTCTCAAAAATTCAAATTGCTTCAAGGTTTTTTGATTTAGAGACGTCGTATGGGAAAAATATTGGAAAGGGAGGGGGGGGATGAGTAAAGATTAAATGTATTGGCTGTACCAAGGGAGGGGGGGGGGGAAAAGGGGGGAGGAACGGAGAACAGCAGGGGGCAGAAGAACGGGAAACCCGGGAGGGGCAGGGAAAAGAAGAAAATTGGGGGGGAACAGGGGGGGAAAGGTACGTACGAGAAGGGTTAACCCCACCTTGAATGACCCGTGAGAGGGGAAAAACCGGGACAGGAAGGGAGGGTAAAATGGGAGGGGGAAATGGGTAGGGGGTTAACGGCCTTTTTTGACTTTTTGAGAAGTAAGGGGCGTTGGGAGGGGGGTGTGTACGAGGGCTCGTCGTACGGGGGCTTGTGAGAGAGAACTCGAAAAGCGAGATCAATGAGGCGTTGAATAGGGGGCGTCTGAGCCGAGGACAGCAAAAGGATTAGATCCCGGATACTATGGGGAAAGGGAACCACACAGGGGGGGTGTAGAAATGGGAACCAGAATGGGGGGGGCGTTTTTTAAAAACGGAATAAGAAACACGGGGAGTCTCCCTTGGAGGCGGAATGAGAAACTGCCATGGCACAAGGGAGACCCTTTTGTCTCTTTTAGGGAAGGATTCCAGCTCGTTTAAATAGACTTGACAAAGGCGAGATACGAAGGGGCCTCATGACAGTTAAGGGGAAGATCGATTGCAAGACGTTTAGAATGGCACGGCCCACAGACTGGGCATTCGGGGAAAGATCGCAATATTTCGCTGGTGGCCAAATCGCCAGCAATTTCTACACTGTTGTGGGTGGATCACCTTTCGAACTTGTAACCGATGCCTCTATAAAAACTGAGGATGGGGGGTTCTCGGCGTCAAAGTTAAACGAGCCCATTGCTAGGGGATCGTCTCCGCCCCCGGCAGAAAAACGTAAAATGCTACCCTTAGGGTTGGGGATCTTTTGGGTTTCCGCGTTCAAGAATTCAGTGCCACATGTCGGAAATTTTTTTGAACTTGGATGGGGGGAGAATGACGGGAAAACCACTACAAGAATTGAGGGAATGATTTTTTTCAAAAGTGACGGAACATATCGTATAGGAAAGACGAAGAGCTCATGAGCCCGGGGACATTCTGACGTAATGATGCGCGTACCGCTCTTAAGAGGGATGAAAAAAATATCTTTATCAACATGGCATAGGGGTGCCTTGCCAATACTGTGGTCAGAAAGTGGCAGAAGGAATCGGTGTAAAGTGAAAATTTATCCATTGTTCAGTCTGAACTGAGCGTGAAGGGAGTGAAAGGGCGTTCATCGTTTCTGAAGAACGAGAAGGTGGGGAAGTAATTGCAGTAATTGTCGTTGGCGTTTTGGCGTGGGACCAGAGTTGGTCCGACGTGGAACGGGTTTGGCGATTTTAAAAAAGCCGCACCGTAGGGGAGAGGGGCCCAAGCATAGTCAAGGAAGCAAGGGCCGAAACGAAGGGGTCGCAGGCATATACCGAAGCGGGTGAGGGAAAAACACCGGGAATAGGTACAGAGGGATGAGGATGTTGAAGAGTGGGCCAAAGACGAGGCGGGGGGCGAACGGGGTGCGGTACAAGAAGGGGGGCCCCGGGGGGAGAGGTTTGGACTAGGGGGCCATGGTTAGGTTACTTTTTTCTTTTTGTTTAAGAAAAAAAAAAAAAGAAGAAAAAAAAATAAAAAAAAAAAAAAAAAAAAAAAGGGGGGGACCCGGGGGGATAGGGCCTAGGGGGAATGAAAGGGCCAAAAACTCCCTCCGTGCCCAAACGACCTCACACCACAATACCAGATGCACATGAAAAACCCCCGGGCCCTACCCCACCCATCATGCTAGTAAACAACAACCGGGGTAGCAACCTCCATCTGCAGAGCACCTCGTGGACAAAAGAAGGGGGCCGGGTTTGCCACAAAGCATACCCCCTTCGGGCCCCCACCCCCCCGGAATCCGAAAGGTGGCTTTCCCGAGATAAAAACCCTCGCCCGAAAAAACACCCAAAGCTACTCCCGGGTACCCGGGGGGGTTGGGACATCCCCAGGCGATCCAGATTCCACGGCAAACCACCACCCCCAAGAACCCAACAAATGGGATAACCCCTATCCTTTCCCCCACCTAGGAACTAGTGCGCTGTGGGAGAAATCCCAAAGGCCAAAAGAGGAAGGGGGAAAAGGGGGGGGTGGGGGGAGGAGGAGGAAAGGAAAAAGGGGAGGATGGGGAGGATGGGATAGGGGAGGGGAGATTGGGGGGTAATTAGGTTCGATCTGAGGAAGAAGACCGACAGGTCTAATTCCTAAGACCAAGAGCCTCTTCACCACGCCAAGGAGCCCCCCTTGAAGAGGTATGGCTTATAGTTCTTCCCGTGATTCCTGACTCCTATAAGATTCCTTTAGCTTAAGTTCGATGCTTGCTATTTCTCTGACCAGTGTCTCCCTACGCATTTCAGATATATTGACCTCTTTTAGCCGCTCTGTTATTCTTTTCCGTCGCCTGTAAAGGGAGCGCCTGTCTCTTTCTATTTTACATCTACTCCTCCTTTTTCTTAGAGGAATAAGCCTTGTGCATACATGAGTGCCACCAAGTTAATCTGTTCTAGGCATAAGTTGGGGGTCTGTGTTGCTTAGTATATCTTCCCAGCTTATATCGGTTAGGACTTGGTTTACTTGGTCCCACTTTATGTTTTTGTTATTGAAGTTGAATTTGGTGAATGCTCCCTCATGACTAATCTCATTATGTCGGTCTGGGGCTCCGCACATACATGTCTGAACCTCAATTATGTTGTGATCTGAGTATATTGTTTTTGATATAGTTACATTTCTTATCAGATCATCATTGTTAGTGAAGATGAGGTCTAGTGTATTCTCCAGTCTAGTAGGCTCTATTATATGCTGGTTTAAATTGAAATTTGTGCGGAGATTTAAAAGCTCGCGTGAGTGTGAGTTTTCATCAGAGCGGCCTCCTGGTGTTATTACTGCAACAATATTATTTGCTATATTCCTCCATTTTAGGTGCCTTAAGTTGAAATCCCCCAGGAGCAAGATGTTGGGTGCAGGAGCTGGAAGATTTTCCAGACAGTGGTCAATTTTTAACAGCTGTTCCTGGAATTGCTGGGATGTTGCATCCGGAGGCTTGTAGACTACCACAATGACTAGGTTTTGGTTCTCGATCTTTACTGCTAAAACTTCCACTACATCATTTAAGGCATTAAGCAGTTCTGTGCAAACAAGTAACTCTGCAATGTACAGGCCAACCCCCCCCCCCTTTTTACCTGTTCACTCTGTCACATCTGTATAGGTTGTAACCTGGGATCCATATTTCGTTGTCGAAGTGATCCTTTATGTGGGTCTCAGTGAAAGCCGCGACATTGCCTTTGCCTCTGCAAGCATCCACGGATGAAAGGTATTTTGTTTTTTGTTGCTGGCTTTAGACCCTTATATTTGCAAAGAAGAATGTCATCGGACTGGTGGTATTGTTGGTACTGAGGGGGGATTTTTTTCCGGCATTAGTATCTGTATCTGTTGGTTTGGAGTGGAGGCCATCGACTGTGGTTCCACTCCAGGAATGCCCTGGATCTGGTGTACGATTTCTGCCATTTCCTGCCAGTTTTTTTTCCTTCCTGGCACTAAAAAACCTCTCCCTCTTGAGTGGCTGTGGCTACCCAGGTTTTCCCAGGCCTGGGGGGTTTTTGTATCTTTTGTCCCCTTTAGATTGTGTGCCTGGCAATTTAAGTTATAGCACAGTCTTTCCTTTAAACTAAAGAGGTACACATTTCAGGGTGAAAAAGCTTACAGGAAGGGAGTTTGCATTTTCCTGTTATCATGTGGGCACGACATTTTCTAGGGTGGTCATAGTTTCACGTCCCGTCTGTTTTTCCAAATTTCCCATGTCTGAAGATACCAAGTGCATAGTATGTGCACAGGCTTGGTTCCGTTTGCCTTGGGTTTCTGTGACTGTTTTCCCCTGTTGGTGCATGTTTTACCTGTCTTATTCCTATCCTCCCTAGCACCAACAATGGAGCTCCCACCAGTTGTTTTTGGTAATATATCCTCACTATTGCTAGTGGAGTCCTCTTGTTTGCTATTTCCTGTGGTATTTCTAGTTTGCAATATGATTTATTTTTACTTTGACTACATTTGTTTCCCCACTACGGCTCCTGTCCCCTTTTGGGGTTTCATTTATATGTATTCCTCCTGCATATAATTCCAGACTACCTGGACAAAATCTCCAGCTTCACCATTACTGTCTCCCAGGACAGCACCTCCAGCTTCACCATTACTGTCTCCCAGGACACAACCTCCAGCTTCACCATTATTGCCCTCCCAGGACACACCTCCAGCTTCACCATTTCTATCTCCCAGGCAGCACCTCCAGCTTCACCATTACTGTCTCCCAGGACAGCACTATCAGGCCCACATTTACTGACTACCAGGACAATCACCTCCAGCCTTACAGTTTCTGACTACATGGCCAGTATCAAGGGCAGTACCCTCACCCCCAGACTTTTATGTTCCCATCTGTTGTAGAAAGTTTCCAGGTTTTCTATGAAAGCACTTTGATGTTATCCTCTTTTAATACCCTTGTGATTTTAGTCCACAGATTTATCTCATTTGGGCATACCCAAAAAAACACTTCCCTGTTTTAATACTGCTTGTAGCTAGTTCTTGGATATCTGCACAAGGGCATTGACACCAATTTCCACAAAAATGACAATTTATCCATGTGGAAGCCCGTTTGTTTGATTGACTGCAGACTACAAAGAGCTTCATAATGATTTGAAGGGTTGATTTACTGAAATTTCCCTACTAGGAACCTCTTGAATACTCAATTAATAACCTCCTTAAATGAAGCTCTAGCTATTTGTATTTCTATTTCTAACTGTACTTGTATATTGGACAGCTTACCGTGTACGTTCCTGATTTATATTTATTGTTTGTGTTTGATAAGGGCGCCTACAACCCCATCCGTTTACAGTCTGCTTTATTGTCCAACGAAACCGTTTGAAACCAGTCAAGGGTTCGGACCAGTCAAGGGTTTGGACCAGTCGAGGGTTTGGATCAGTCGAGGGTTCAGAACCAGTCTGATCTGATCAGTGGGTCACTTATTTAAAGCATACTGGTCGGTGATTTGGGCTAACACATGAAGGATCTACTGGAAATTATCTACCCGAGCAATATGTGATTTGATTGATACAAAAGTATAACTTGCGTGTTGAAGAACCGTTGATTGCTGGCAGCTCCTACAATGACGAACCGTCGAGCCTCAACCCTTGTTTATCAATCACTGTATCTAGCTTTTCTAGGTTTTTTTCGTCTCCGCCCCAGGGCCAGACTCATGGAACTCTGTGTTCATCAAGAACTGCAAGAAGCCCCTATCACGAGCCTTTTCCATCCTATGGAGAGGGAGCATGGACACGGGGGTCGTCCCTCAGTTACTAAAAAGAAAAGACATAGCCCAACTCCACAAAGGGGGCAGTAAAGCAACAGCAAAGAACTACAGACCAATAGCACTAACATCCCATATCATAAAAATCTTTGAAAGGGTCCTAAGAAGAAAGATCACCACCCATCTAGAAACCCATCAGTTACACAACCCAGGGCAACATGGGTTTAGAACAGGTCGCTCCTGTCTGTCTCAACTACTGGATCACTACGACAAGGTCCTAAATGCACTAGAAGACAAAAAGAATGCAGATGTAATATATACAGACTTTGCAAAAGCCTTCGACAAGTGTGACCATGGCGTAATAGCGGACAAATGCGCGCTAAAGGAATAACAGAAAAGTCGGTCGATGGATCTATAATTTTCCTCACTAATAGAACACAGAGAGTAGTCGTCAACAGAGTAAAGTCCGAGGCCAAGCCCATGATGACACTCTTCAGGTCACTTGTTCTATCTAGGCTGGAATATTGCTGCACTCTAACAGCACCTTTCAAGGCAGGTGAAATTGCCGACCTAGAAAATGTACAGAAACTTCAAAGGCGCGCATAACGGAGAAAAAAACACCTCAATTACTGGGAGCGCTTGAGGTTTCTAAACCTGTATTCCCTGGAACGCAGGAGGGAGAGATACATGATTATATACACCTGGAAAATCCTAGAGGGACTAGTACCGAACTTGCACACGAAATCACTCACTACGAAAGCAAAAACTTGGCAGACGATGCAACCATCCCCCCAATGAAAAGCAGGGGTGTCACTAGCACGTTAAGAGACCATACAATAAGTGTCAGGGGCCCGAGACTGTTCAACTGCCTCCCAGCACACATAAGGGGATTACCAACAGACCCCTGGCAGTCTTCAAGCTGGCACTGGACAAGCACCTAAAGTCAGTTCCTGATCAGCCGGGCTGTGGCTCGTATGTTGGTTTGCGTGCAGCCAGCAGCAACAGCCTGGTTGATCAGGCGCTGATCCACCAGGAGGCCTGGTCACAGACCGGGCCGCGGGGGCGTTGACCCCCGAAACTCTCTCCAGGTAAACTCCAGGTAAACAATAAATGCTATATTATCACTATAGTTGACTGGTGGAAATTTTGGAGGAAGGACGCTTTTTCTGTAGTAATAATTGCTTCTCCTTGTGTATATTGCGACCGCTGGTAACTACAGGTTATATGAAATTCATAGTATACGTCTGGTATTTCAAGAAAAAGAAACTAATGAAAGTCACTCCACTCCACTAAGTACCATTATAATACTGGTTAGTTGCTACTAAAACACTGTATTCTGCTATTCACTGGTATCACTAGATTATATGCGAGGTACACTAGCAGGCCAGGAAGATTATTAAAACATTGACCTCTGTGGTAAGTTTCTGGCGACTTCTGGCACCTGCCTCTATAGGCTTATCACTTAATTTACAAATTCACCTGTTTTCAAATGACACTTTAGCCTTTAAACATCTATATACTAGGGAGCCACTGTAGTATACACTATACACTATGTATACACAATGTTATCAGGGAGACTTTCTTTCCTCTGACAAAGAAAAAAATTCTTTTATTAAAATTTTGCACACGCAAAGGGCCTTTCCCCCGGCGTAAACTTGCAAAAAAGGAACCCCAACCCTTTTGCTCATAAAATGCGCCCAAAAGGTTTCCGGGGTAGGGGTGTTTGTATGGTGTGGCACAAAAAAAGTTCACCGTAAGACGCCGGAAAAAACCCAGAAAACCCAGAAACAAAGCAATTTTTTGTTGTTGGTTTTGGGGGGGTTTTTTGTTTTTTGGGGTTTCCTGGGAAGGGTTTTAACTTACGGTTATATGAATTCAATTGTGGAATCCGAAAAACCCATGGGAAATTCCCCTTTTCCCTTCCCTCAGTAACGGTATTCTCCCTAAACACCTGTAATAAAACGTATCAAAAAAAGAAAGGGGAAAGGGAGAGGGGGGGGAAAAAAAAAGACTTTAATTTCCCAACCCTTTTTAAAAAACCCTAAATCATAGGAACTAATTTCCACTGTTAAGGGGCTTCCCTTTATTTCATCCCCCGGGGATTGAACCCAACCCTTTGGTTACCAAACAAATTTTTTTCCTCTCAAAAGAAAATTCTTTTAAAGTTAAAAAAATTGAAACGCTTCTTGCGCTCTGCTGTGTCCCCTTTCTCGTGCTGGCCGCCCCAGCCACCTGCTTTGTGCTGCTCCCCCCGGGCCGCCGGGGCGCCCGGCCCAAAACCTACTTTTTGGGTGTGTTGTGTGGTGTGTGTTTGGGTGTGTGTGTGTGGGTGTTGTGCCTGCCGGAGTACTACTCCGTGTGTACTTGTTTTGGGTGGGGCCTCCCCGGCCGCCCCGCCGCCCTTGCCTTTGCGCTCCGGGCCCCCTCTTACTCGCGCCGGCCGCCCGCCGCCAACAGAAAGGTGGGGGGCGCTCTTCCCGCCCCCGTTGGCGTGCTCCCTGGGGTTGTGGCTACCATTATCCCCTTCCGAGCCGCTCTTCTGTGCGCACTTTATTTCTTGCGGATCTACTCCGGGTGCACTGCGTTGTTAAAATGCTCCCTGCTCGCTCCTTGTCTGTGTGCTGCCTGGACTGGGAGGCCACTGCTGTATGCGCTGCGCGCCTGTTGCTGCTCCTGCTGCTACTATGTTTACTGCTGCTTTTTACTGTGTGTGCTGCGTTCCTGCGCGCTGCTGCTGCTTGCTGTGCTGTGCTGGCCCCGCTGTTACTGCTCCTTTGCCTGCTCACTGGGGGTGCTGCTGCGTTTCTGCCTGCTGCCCCGCGCGCCCCCGCTGTTCGTTGTGCTGTTCCCGCTGCTGTACTGCCGCTCTGCTGTCCCCGCCGCACCTCAGTGGCTACTGCTGCTGTTGCTGTGTTTGCCCCGCTCGCTGCTGCTCGTGCTGCTTGCTGCTGCTCCGCTCTGCTGCTTCCTGCTGCTGCACTTCTGCTGCTACTGCTGCTACTGCTGCTGCTGTTTTCCTTTGCTCTGCTACCGCTGTTTACTGCTGCATTCTGCTGTATCCCTTTTATGCTCAGCTCTTTGGCTACTGCTTGTTGCTACTGCGCTACTGCTGCTGCTGCTCCTGTTACTGCTGCTATGGGGTGCTGCTCCCTTTTTTCTGCTCTGCTCTGCTACCCTGCTGTACTGCTGCTGACTGCTGTCTACTGGCTGCTGCTCCGTGCTCGGGTTTCTGTTTCCTGTTCCGCTGTACTGCTTTTCTGCTGTTCTGTTGGGCTGTGGTGCGTCTGTTTCTGTTCTGCTACTCCTGTGTTCTACTGTGCGCCTGCCGCTACTGCTGCTGCTGCTGCTATCTGGCTACTGCTGCTACTGCTACTTGCTATGTACTGCTGCCCCTCTCTGCTGCGCTCGCGCTACTGCCTGCTCGTCTGCTCCCCTTTGCGCCTGCGCTATCACTGCTGCTCGCTTTCCTTGCTGCTTTTTTCTGCTCCCTTTCTGCTCTGCTGCTCGCTGCTGTGCAAAATGCTCTCTACTGCTACTGCTTTTCCCCGGGTATACTGCTGCTACGCTGTGTTGCTGCCCTCAATGCTGCTGCTCTGTGCTACGCTGTGCTGCTACTGCTTGAAAGTCTGCTGCACTGCTGCCTGGCGGGCTACTGCCCCCTTTGCTTACTGCTCGCTTGTGCTGCTCCTCTCTACTGCTACTCCTCTTTTGTGTTGGCTGCTGCCCCCTTGCTTGCTGCTTTTACCGTGCTGCTACTGCTCTGTTACTGCCTGCTACCTCACGCTGCTGCTACTGCTGCACTGCTGCGTTGCACTGCTCTGCTGCTGGCTGCCTCTGCTACTGCTGTACTGCTGCGTGCACTCTGCGTTTTCTGTACTGCTCCTGTCTGCTGCTACTTGCTGAACTGATCTGCTGCTGCTGCTACGCGCTGTTGCTGTACCTTACTGCGTTTCTACTGCGTTGCCTCCTGCTACTACTGCTGCTACTGTTTTCGTGCTGCTGCTGTGCTTCTGTTGCTCTGTATGCTCTGTGCTCCCCTGTTTCTGCTTCTGCACTGTTGCTGCTGCTCTGGTGTTTTTGTGACTGCTACTGTTTTACTGCGGGTGCTCTACTGTGCTGGTGCCTTCTGCTACTGCTACTGCTGCTGTTGCTACTGCGTTTGCAGCCGCTACGGGCTGCTGTTTGTCCCTACTTCTTGCTACTGCTGCTACTGATCCCGCTGCTACTGCTGCTGGGGTGCTACCTCTACTGCTGCTGCTACTGTTTTCTGCTACTGCTGGGTGCTCTGCTCTTGCTGCGTTCCTGCGTGCTATTGCTGCTGCTGCACTGCTGCTACGCTGCGCTGCTACGCGCTATGCTACTGCTGCTTTTGCGCTACCTTCTGTGCTGTTTCCCTGTATGCTCTGTGCTACTGCTGCGCTCTGCGCACTGTTGTGCTGCTACTGCTGTTTTGGTTCTGCTGCTACTGATGCTGCTGTTTACTCTGCTGCTGCTACTCTGCGTTGTTACTGCTGTACGGCTTGCTGCTGTTTCTCCCGCGCTGTTTGCTGCTGCTTTGGCTGCTGTTTCTGCTGCTCTGCTGCTGCTGTTGCTGCTGCTCTGCCGGCCCCCGCCACTCTCTGCGGCTCCCCGCCCCCGCCGCTTTTTCTGCCCTTCTCCCGCCGTCTCTGTTACTGTGCGGGGTTGCTGTGTTTCCCCCCTCCCCCTTTTTTTAAAACCCCCCGCTGCTGCTCTGCTGCTGTTGTCGCAGCCCCCGGGGGGGCCCCCGACGCTGCTTGCTTTGCGCCGCGCTGCTGCTGCGCGCGCGCCCGCCCGGCGCGCCGCCGCCCTGCTGCTCGCTGTGCCGCCCCGCGTGTTGGGTGCTTCTCGCGATCGTATCCCTGCTGTGCTTGCTCGCCCCGCTGCTTGCTGTTTTCTGCTGCTGCTACTGCCGCACTGGCCCGCTGCTGCTCTGTGTTGCTCTCTCCCGCTGGCCGCGGGGGGCCCCCGGGGCCCGCCCCGGGCCCGCTGCTCTGCTGCTGTTCCCCCGCTCCTGCTGCCCTGTGTTTGCTGCTACTGCTGCTAACCTCTGCCAGGCTACTGCTAAACCTCTCTGCTGCTAGGGGCTCAAAACCCGCGCTGAGCTGCTCCTGCTGCTGTCTACTCCTTTTCCACTGCTGCTTGCATGCTGCGCGCTTTGCTACTGCTGCTACGCTCGGCCCTCTGCCTGTGTTTTCTGCACTGCGCCTCTGCCGCTCTGTTGTACTGCTCCCCGCTTTTGCCGCTACTGCTCCTCTGCTGCGCGCCCTGTTTTACTTCCTGGCTATGCCTACTGCTGCTGCTGTTTCTGTTTCCTGCTGCACTGTTTGCTGCTGTGTTTCCTGCACCCCCCTGGCGACTGCCCCTGTTTTCTTTTTTTTTCCCTTTTTTTTTTTGTTTTTTTTTTTTTTTTTTGGGGGGGGGGGGGGGGGGGGGGGGGGGGCTGTTTGGGCTGTTGCTCTGCGCTCTGCTGCTTTTTTCTACCTTTACTGCTGCTCCCTTGGGGCCTGTTGCTACGCTACTGTGCTGCTACTGCTCCTGCTCCTGTGCTACTGCTGCTTGCTACTACTGCTGCTACGGCTGCTATTTTGCTGCTATGCTGCTGCTGCTGCTTTTATGTTTTCCCTGCGGGGCTCCCTTTTGCTACTGCCCTGTTGCTACTGCGGCTACTGAGCGCCCTCCTGCTCTACTGCGCTACTGCGGGTGCTGCTCTGCTTCTGCTACTGCTGCTGCTCCGGCTTGCTGCTCTGCTCTGTTACTGCTGCTGCCGCTGCTTTACGCTGCAAATGGTGCTGCTCCTACTGCTGGTTTTACTGCTGCTGCTGCTTTCTGCTGTTACTGCTGGCTGCTTGGGGCGGGCGCTTTGCACTGCGCGCGCGTTGAGGGGTTTTGGGGAAACGTGGGGGAAACGGCGCACGGCGTAAGGAAAACTGGGGTTTTGCAATTCGCTGACGTGCTGGTTACTGCGAGCGGGGAGGCCCTAGGACGCCGAGCGCGTATGATTAGGGGTGAGGTGAAGCTGAAGGGCCGCACGTGCGGGGCTGAGGGGACGGCGGGGAGCCCCCTTTAGGAGTGGCGATTTGGACCAGGGGAAGTACAGCGCGGCAACGCGAGGCACCCAAAAGGGGAAGCGATGCGGCGTAGCGACGGGCGCCTGCCTGGTGTGCCCCTGCCCTTTCTCTGCTATCTTCCTTTTCTCCTGCCTCTCTCTCCTTCTGCCTTTTCCTTTTACCCCACCCCTCGCCTCTTTTTCTTTTCTCTCTACTCCTCTTCCTCCTAATTTTTATTCCTCACTGCTGCGCTCTGGTGCTGCTGCTGCTACTGTGCACTCACTGTGCTATGCTCTGTTGTGCTACCTCTACTGCTGCGCACTGCTTTTGCTGCTCCGCATACTTTTGCATGCGGGCGCTGCTGCGCTTCGTATGCTACTGCTGCTGCTATGCGCTGTTACTGCTGCGCGCTACCTGGGGTTTACTGCTGCTGCGCTTGGGGTGCTGCTTCTGCTACTGCACTGCTGCGCTACTGCCTGTCGCTACTGCTCTGTTACTGTGTGCTGCTCGGGTGCTGGGGCTGTTCTGCTATTTGTACGCTGCGTTTCACTCTGCGCAACGCCGCACGCTGCGCTGCTACTGCTGCGTACGCTACTGCTGCACTGATGCTGCTGTACTCGCTGCTGGTGCTCCCTTACTGCTGTCTACGCTGCTGCGCACTGCGGGTTGCCTGCGCTACTGCGCTGCAGTACTGTGTTCCTGCTCTGCATTGCGCTGCGCGCTACGCGTACTGCGCTGCTGCTACGCTGCTACTGCTGCTACTGCGCTGTTACTGCTGCTACTGCTGCGCTGCGCAGCTCTGCCTGTTGCTGCTACTGCTGCTGCTGTGAAAGCTGCTACTGCTGGCTGACGCTGCGCACTGTGCTGCTACTGCTGCTACTGCTGCTGCTGCTGCGTACTGCTGCGTTGTTAGCGCTACTGCTAGTTTGCTGTTTGCGCTGCGCACTGCTGTGCTACTGCTGCGCTGCTACTGCTCTGCTACGCTGCTGTTACGCTGCTATGCACTGCTGCTTTTACTGTGCTGCGCTGCGCTACTGCTACTGTGCTGCTGCTATGCGCTGTTGTACGCTGCTACGCACGTGCTGTACTGCTGCTGCGCTACGCTGCTGCTACGCTGCGCTGCTACCGCTGTACTGCTGCGTACGCTGCACGCACGCTGCGTTACTGCTGCTGCTGCTGCTGCTACTGCTACTGCTGCTGCTGCTACTGCTGCTAGCTCTGCTGCTATGCTCTACTGCTGCTGCCCTCTGCTACTGCGCTTTTCTGCTGCTGCTGCTACTGCTGCCTACTGCTACTGCTGTGTACTGGCTACTGCTGCGCTACGCTGCTGTTACTGCTGCTACTGCTGCTGCTGCTGCACTGCTGCTGCTGCTACGCTGCTTTACTGCTGCTACTGCTGCTGCTGCTACTGCTGTGCTGTTACTCCCTTACGCTGGTGCTACGCTGCTGTTTGTGTACGCTGTTGCTGCTACTGTACTGCTGCTGCTCCCTTATGCTGCTACTGCTGTGCTGCGCTCTGTCCCCGGCTGCTTGCTGCTGCACTGCTGCTGCTGTGCTGCTGCTACTGGTGCTGGTTGCTTTGCTGCTACTGCGCTATGCTGCTCTGCTGTACTGCTGCTGTTCGCGCTACTGATTCTGCCCCTAAAAAAGGGGGAGGAATGTTTGGTAAGATTTTTAAACCTGCTGGAAGTTTAACGTGTTACTTGTAGAGGGTTACTTTAACCAGGTTTAGTTGTAAAAATGTTACTGGGGAAAAGAGAGCACGCGTTAAAGAGCACCAACAGGTGTCGCCTTTTGCATGATTATTTGTGTGCAGGGTGAGTGTGACCCCCAAATTGTAAAACCTAATTGTGGTTGCGGGGGTCGAGATCAGCTCCGGGCCCCGCCTCTCCTGCGCTACTAGGCCCCTCCCCTCCTGCTTTCGAACTTTGTCATACCTCTTTTTAAAAACTAGAGGGTTCCCCTGCCTCCACTATTTCCTTGCTAGGTATTCATTTCCCTACGACCCCATACTTAAGAAATATTTCCTAATGCCCCCTGTACCGTTTCAGTCTTAGCTCCAGTTTGGCCCCTTGTTTCTGTGTCCCCTCTCGGGAACATCTTATCTCGCCCCACCTTGTCATTCCCGCAGAAATCTTGTATGTCGTTATCATTTTCCCCCCCTGCCCCTTCTGTCCCCCCGTGCGTCAGCCGTTTCCTAAACCTTTCCTCGTGGGAATCCCTGAGCTCTGGGACTAGCCTTGTTGCAAACCTTTTTGTACTTTCTCAACTTTCTTGACGTGCTTGACCGGGTTGGGGGTTCCGACTGGTGCTGCAACTCCCATGGGCCAACATACACAGTGCCAGTGTCTTAACGATTCCTTTTTAAAAGGTATCGGAAACGAATTCTCAGGTTTGCCAGGCGCCCGTTGCGCAGCAGTTATTTATTGATGTGTGCCTCCGGTGACGTGCTCGGTGTTAGGTCACCCAAGGTTTTCTCCCTGATGAGGTCTGTTGTCTTTGTCCACCTAGCCATACTCGTCTGGGGTCTTCTTCCCCCCCCCAATCTCAGATTTGCTTTTGGCGGGATTGAATTCGGAACCAGTTTCGGGGCCCACTGTCCACCGTCCAGGCCCTTTTTGCAGCCTGCCTCATGCTATCCGATTTAATTTTTTCCCAAAACTTCACATCATCTCGAAAAGGCCCTTTCAAGTCTATTCCTTCCATCTATCGTTCTATAATCAAAAAACATTGGCCCCTAGAACTGCCCCCGGGGGGCCCCCGCTCGTCACAGGGCCCACTGTGATACCTCTTCACGACTATGATCTTTTTGCCCCCCTACAGGTATTCCCTGATCCTTTGCTCCCCTCCCTGTTTTTTGCCCTGATCCTCCAGCTTCTGCATAATTTTGTGGGGAAAACTGTGTCAAAGGTTTTCCTGCAGTCTAGGAAAACGCAATCAACCCTCCCCTCTCTCTCTCTCGTGTCTTACTTCTGTTATCTTGTCATAAAACTCCAGAAGGTTTGTGACACAGGATTTGCCTTCCATGAACCCATGCTGGTTTTCATTTATAATCTTTTTCCGTTCCAGGTGTTTCACCACTCTCCTCCTGATAATCTTCTCCATGACTTTGCACACAATACATGACAGAGACACAGGTCTGTAGTTTAGTGCCTCATTTCTGTTTCTTTTCTTAAATATGGGGACTACATTTGCTGTCTTCCATTTCTCAGGTAGTTGCCCAGTTTCAAGGGATGTGTTGAAGATTGTGGTTAGGGGCATGCACAGCATCTCTGCTCCTACTCTAAGGACCCATGAGGAGATGTTGTCTGGTCCCATTGCCTTTGAGGTATCAAGGTCACTCAGCAGCTTCTGCACCTCCTCCTCGGTTGTTCGTATGTCATCCAACACTTATTGGTATATTCCCTCTTGATGTTCCCTTCTGTGCTGTCTTCCCACAGCCCTTCCTCTCTCTACTGTAAAAACTTCCTTAAATCTCCTGTTTAGCTCCTCACATACCTCCTGATCATTTCTTGTGAGTTCTCCACCTTCTGGCCTCAGTCTGATCACCTGGTCTTTGACTGTTGTCTTCCTCCTGATGTGGCTATACAACAGTTTCGGGTCAGTCTTGATTTTCGATGCTATGTTATTTTCATACTGTCGCTGGGCCTCCCTCCTTACCTGTGCATACTCGTTCCTGCTCTGCGACTGATCTCCCTATTTTCATGTGTTCTCTGCCTTGTGTACTTTTTCCATTCTCTATTGCACTTTGTTTTTTGCCTCCTTACACCATCGGGTAAACCAGGGGCTCGTTCTGGTCTTCCCATTGTTTCTGTTGCCCTTGGGAATAAACCTTTCCACTGCCTCCTTGCATTTTGTTGTTACATATTCCATCATTTCATTTACTGGCTTTCCTGCCAGTTCTCTGTCCCACGGAACCTCCTGCAGGAAGTTCCTCAACCCTATGTAGTCCCCTCTTTTATAGTCAGGCTTTTCCCATTCAACTCCTGTTACTCTCTCCACTTGCAACTCTACTATGTATTCAAAGCACAGAACCACGTGGTCACTAGCTCCTAGGGGACTCTCATATGTGATGTCCTCAATGTCTGAACTGCCCAGGGTGAACACAAGGTCCAATCTTGCTGGTTCATCCTCCCCTCTCACTCTGGCAGTGTCCTTAACATGTTGGTGCATGAGGTTTTCCAGCACCACATCCAACATCTTGGCTTTCCATGTTTCGGGACCCCCATGTGGCTCCAGGTTTTCCCAGTCAATCTCCCTGTGGTTGAAATCCCCCATAACCAGCAACTTTGCTCTGCTGGAGTGAGCTCTTCTTGCCACCTCAGCAAGTGTGTCCACCATTGCTCTGTTGCTCTCTTCATATTCCTCTCTTGGCCTCCTGCAGTTCTGTGGTGGATTATACATCACTGCAATGACCACCTTGTGCTCCCCAGACTGAAGTGTACCTACTATGTAGTCCCTTTCTCCTGTCTCGTCTATGTCTCCTCCCATTTTCTCGAATTTCCATCGTTTTTTTATGAGCAGAGCAACCCCTCCTCCACCTCTGCTCCTTCTATCTTTCCTCATGATCTGGTATCCTGGTGGGAAGATTGCATCTGTTATTGTCTCCGTGAGTTTTGTTTCTGTAACTGCTATGATGTCTGGAGACTTCTCATTGACTCTTTCTTGCCATTCCTCATGTTTATTCGTTAATCCATCCGCATTTGTGTACCAAACTTTCAACTTCTGTTCTAATACTGTAACTGTCGTCCTGGGGGAATACTGGGGTTGGGAGAGCAGGAGCCCTGGTGCGGGCCTGTGGGGGGCTGCAGTGGAGGTGGAGGAAGAGCTCCCATAGGGGGTTGCTGTAGGGGTAGGTTTTGCGGTGCGGGGGGTAGGAACAGAGGGATCAGTGTGTGATGGTTGGTTTGGGTTGTTCAGTTGCCTTGGGGGTATCGTGGCTAGAGTCCTTCTGCAGGTGTTTCTGGGGGTGTGCTTGTCCTTCCACCTGTTCCTGGGTTATTCTGCTCTCCTTTTTCGTTTCTTCCCATTCCTCCTTTCGTTTTTGCACTCTCTCTTTCAGTATCATTTTTCCTCCTGTGTTCTGTCTCGATCGAGGTACACACTCATGAACTCCTGTTTGCCTCTCAGCCATGCTTTCTCCTGCAGGATCATGGTTCGGGTTGATTCTGCCTTGAAAATTACTTTGAGAGGCCGATTCCTTTTCTTTGTGAACCACCCGATTCTCCGAAAATTTGCCGCCTGGGTCATGTCTCCCTCACCTATCACCTTCATGATACCTTCAATCGCTTTTTTCTCCTCCTGCTTTCTTTCAGCATAAGTTTCCCCTTTAGCTTCGTCTAGCCCATAGACAAAAACTGATCTCTCCCTTTCCACCTCGCACTGTGACTCCCATTGCATCCTCTGAGGTGTTTTAGTTCCTTCCCATGGAGTGTTCCTTCCTTCAGTCCCTTTCCTAGCTGTGGCCCCTATGCTCATTGGTTTGTCCTTCCTGCTCACCTGTTCCTGGCCCCCCACAAGTGTCTGGTAAGGTCCCTACACATGTCCTAGTTCCTTCAATGTCTTCCAACCTCTCATTCTGTCCTAGTGTGCTCCCTGTCTTTGTTTTGGCCCCATGTGGGTTTGACAGGACCTCTGCATACAGTTTAGCTACCATTCTCCCTTCAGACCCGTTGTCTGTGTCTGATGTAGACATTGCTGATGCTGCTTCTGTAATATCATTGTCTCTAGGATGTTTCAGATGTCTCAGATACTCTTCTAATCTCTGTATCTTGGTTTCTGCTACTGTGGCATGTTGCTTCCACCTTCTGCATTCTGCTGTTAACCTCTCCTCCATCTTCCTTGCAAGCTCATCTAGCCTCCTTCCCCAGTCTTCCTCCCTTTTTTGAGCTCTGCCTCCCAGTCCTCCCTCCCAGATTCGTCCTTAGGGCCCCTTGTTCTCATCCTAGTTCTAGGTTGCCCCATTGCTCCACAGAAGGAAGGGGAAGAGATGGTTAGGGGGAAGGGAATAGATGGTTAGGGGGAGTTGGGATGGATGGTTATGGGGGAGGGGGAGGATGGTTATTGGAGGGGGAGAGGTAGTTGGGGGGTTAGATGGTTTGGGGGAGGGGTTAGATGGTTTGGGGGAGGGATAGGTGGCTAGGGGGAGGGGGAGAGGTGGTAGGGAAGGGGGAGTACAAGTTTGTGTCAAGTGTACATGTGCTTGTGTATGTGTGCTGCATGTGTGGGAGAGAGAGGGATGGGA
This sequence comes from Cherax quadricarinatus, assembly GCF_026875155.1. NCBI lineage: Eukaryota > Metazoa > Arthropoda > Malacostraca > Decapoda > Parastacidae > Cherax > Cherax quadricarinatus. The sequence continues at coordinate 75,911,853 of NC_069405.1, forward strand.
TTAAGGGGGGAGGGGGAGGGGGAGGGGGAGAGAAGGATGAGTGACCCTTAGAAGTGGGGGAGGAGTGTGTGTGATGGGATTAGAAGGAGAGGAGGGGAAAGAAGGCTGAGGGAAGAGTGACAGCTTGATAACGGGTCCTTATGGGTGTGTGTGTGTTGTGTGCAGTGGGGTGCATATGTGTGTGTGTGTATGTGTGTGTGTGTGTGTGTGTGTGTGTGTGTGTGTGTGTGTGTTGTATGTATTTGCCTAGTGCAGGTGTGTGTGTGTGTGTGTGTGTGTGTGTTGTGTGTGTGTGTGTGTGTGTGTGGTGTGTGTGTGGGGTGTATGTGTGTGTTTGTGTTTATGGGGGAGGTCTGAGGAGGAGATACTGCTAATACATACCAGTAATTCTGAGTTATAAAAAGCGGAAATTGCTACTAGGGTCTAAAGCTTCTATGAGTGTCTACCCTTGTGTGTGTGTTTATGAGTGTGGGTTTGTATGTGTGTACTCACCTATTTGTACTCACCTATTTGTGGTTGCAGGGGTCGAGTCACAGCTCCTGGCCCGACCTCTTCGTGTTTGCTACTAGGTCCTCCCCCCTCCCCATGAGCTCATCAACCTCGCCTTAAAACTATGTAGGTTCCTCCTCCACTATCCTTTCAGGCTTTCCAGGCCGGATACTCTAGACTAAAAGAAATACTTCCAAACTCCTTTGATCATCGGTCTTCAATTCCCAAATTGTGACCCTTGTGTCTGTTCCTTCTAGGGAACATCCCGCTTTGCACCTTGTCTATTCCGCGCGTATTTATATGCTTATATGTTCCCCGCCCCTTCTGTCCTCCAGTGTCGTCGGGCCGTTTTCCCCCAAACCTTTTTCGGGGGACAACCCCCCGTACTCGGGGCTAGTCTTTTGCAAACCTTTGCATTTTCTCTAATTTCTTGACGTTCTTGATAGTGTGTTTCCCAAAAAGGGGTGCTGCATACTCCAGTATGGCCTGACGTAAATGGATAGAGCTTAAACAAAACCTTACTGAGGTATCGGAACGCTATCCGGGGTTTGCCAGGGCCCGATGCTCCATTACTGATTATGGCACCCAGAATTGCTCGGTTTATACTCCCCCCCAGATTTTTTTCCTTGAGTGAGGTTTGCAGTCTTTGGCCACTAAACTAATTGGTTGCGGTCTTTTTTCCCCTTTCCCCAATCTTCATGCTTTGCTTTTTGGGGGGGTTAAATTTTAAAGGACCATTTGGGGGCCCGGGCTTTACCTGTCCAGGTCTCTTTGTAGTCCTCCTGATCCTCATCCGATTTTATTCTTCTCTTAATTTCCATCATCGCAAAAAAGGACACTTCGGCATCCCTTCCGTTTTCTTTCAATATCCCAAAGAACAAACAGGCCCCAGGACTGCCCCTGTGAACTCCGCTTGTCACGGCCCCACTCTGACACCTCTTCGCGTACCATGACCTTTTGTTGCCCCCTGTCGGTTTCTCTGATCCACCCAGTGCCTTTCCTGTTAGGTGTGCCTGATCCCTAGCTTTTGCAGAAACCCCCTTTGTAGGCTTTGTCAAGGCCTTTTTGCAGCCCAAAAAATTTCAGCGATCCCCCCCTCTCTCTCTTGCTTACTTTTTCACCTTGTCAAAAAAACTCTAGTAGGTTTTGTGACACAGGATTTCCTTCCCTAAACAAGTGGTTATAAATTATACACTTGTTTTTTTTCCCCGGGGTGCTCCCCACTCTCCTCCTGATGATTTTTCTCCATGACCTTGCAACTATACACTTAGTATACGGGTCTGAGTTTGGCCCTCATGTCTGTCCCCCTTTTTAAAATTGGGACTACATTTGCCATTTTCCCCCTCGGGATTTGCCCAGTTTCAAAGATGTTTTAAGACTTTGTTAATGGCCCCAAAATATTCTGCTCCCCTTTAAGGACCCATGGAGAGATGTTTGTCGGGTCCCACCCCCTTTTGAGGTGTCAAGTTCGCATAGCATTCTTACCTCCTCCTTTGGGTTATAGACCCACCGCATTTGGGCGGGTGCCCCCCTTTCTGTTTTCCTGGGTCCTACGGGGTTTTCCACGAAAACCTCAAAATTTTGTTTGAGCCCTGACATCCCCTTTTGGGCCGTTTCTTTTGAATTCCCCATCCCCTTCCTCATCGTTTACCGGCCCTTTGACTGTTTTTTTTCCTCCGATGTTGTACAACGCTTCGGGTCATCTTTCTTTTGATGCTATGTCTTTTTCATATGCTCTGACCCTCCCTTTTTATCTGTGCATATCTTTTTTCGGGCCTTTGGGGCAATCCTTTATTTTCCTGATTTTCTCTGTTTCTGTATTTTTTTCCATTCCTAGTAACCTAGTTTTTCCCTCCCTCCCCTTTGGGTGCCCAAAGGGATTTTCTGTTCTTCCATTATTTTTTTCCCCTTGGGGAAAAACCTTCCTCGCCCCTTGCTTTTTGTTGCTACATATCCACATTTTTTTACGGGTTTTTCCGTCAGTTCCCTCTCCCATGAAGTTTTAAAGGGAATTCCTCAGCCAGAAATTTCCCCCCTTTTTGTAGTTTGGTTTTTCCCAGCCTTTTCCGCACTCTCTCCCTTGGAGCTAAAAATATGTAGTTAAGCAAAGAACCACATGACACTACCCCCCAGGGGCCTTTAAACATGAACCCTCGTTCCGAACTCCCATGGGAATAAAAGGTCCGCCCTTGCTGTTCATCCTCTCCTCTCTCTCTGGTAGTGCTCAACAGTTGATCCGAGGTTTTCCAGTACCCACCATCATCTTGGCTCCCATTTTTTTGGGCCCCAAGGGGGGCTCCGGGTTTTCCCAGTCAATTCCTTGGATTGAATCCCCCTAACTAGTAATTTTCTCCCCCCATTGTTGCTCTCCTGGCCCCCTCGGCTATGTGTCGATCATTGCCTTTTTTGCTCTCATCGTTTTCTTCTCTTGCCTCCGCATTCTGTGGGGGTTGTACATTACTGCAATTATCCCCTTTATGTCCCTCAGACTGGATTGTTTCCACTAAATACCTTTTTGCCCTCCATCCATTCCTTCATTTTCTCAAAATCCCCCTGGGTTTTTTAAAGAGCATGCAACTCCCCCTCCCCCCCTCCTCCCTCTGTCTTTTTCCCAGGATTTTGGGCCCGGGTTGAAAGATTGAATCTGTTTTTTCTGGTGAGTTTTGTTTTTTTGTGAGTGCTATTTGCTGGGGGTGTCTCTTTGTTTCTTTGGGGCCACTCCTCATACTTTTTTTGTTATTCCAACGCTTTGTAACCCCCACCTTCAACTTCTTTTCTAAGACGGGTCTGGGAGGTATATTGGGGTGGGGGAAGGGGAGACCGGTAAGGAACTATGGGGTTTTTGGGTGTGGGGGGGTGGAGTTTGGGAATTAGTGGGGGGGGGCCCTTGGATGTGGCATGGGTGTTTTGATTTAGAAAGTTGGTTGCACTGGGTTGACCTGGTTTGGGGGCTTCTATAGGAATTTGAGGGGGGCTGTTTTGACTTCTTCCTGGGGCTGGGTTCCTGTTGTCTTCCCTCCCCCTCTTTCCTCCCTTTCGCCTTTGTCCACCTCCATTTCGCCCTTTTTTTTTTGTGTTCGTCGCGGTCGAGATACACCCTTCCTCTATGCCGGGATGTCCCCCTTAAACGGCTTTCTCCCGCAGGGCCTGTTCCGAGTCGCTTCTGCCTTTTAAGGTCACTTTACCGGGCCGGGGTTCTTTTTTTTTCAAACCCCCCTATTCTCCGAAAATTTTCCACTGGCATGTCGTCTTCTCCATTGCTTTCAGGGGCTTCAATTGCCTTTTTTCCCCCCTTTTTTTCTGCTTTTATTGTTTTCCCCTCAACTTCCCGGAGCCCATACACAAAGACGACCCACCCTTTATTTTCCCCCCTGCGTATCCGTGCATCCCCATTTAATTTTGGTTTCCCCACTGAGCTTTTCCCTTTTTTCAGTTTCCCTGGCTAAGTACTTGGGGTCAGTGGGCCTTCATTTTTTCCTTTTCCCGGGTTTCCTTGGCTCTGTTTTTGCTGTTAGGGGCCTCCCATAAAGCTTTGCTCTTTCATTTACACAGTCTCCCTGATAAGCTTCCCCATGCTTTTTGCCCCTTTTTTCCCCCACAGTCCCCTTATTTGTGCGAGGAGCTCTCTGTTGTCAATCCCCCAAAAGTTCTTGTTCTTTAGGCTGTTTCAGATTTTTTAGTTTCCCCTTTTTTAAAATCTGTATCCTACCTCTGCTTTTTTTACATGCGCCCCACTTCCTCTTTTTATACTATCCTCTCTTCCAATTCATGCCCAATTCTTCTGTTCTTTTCCCATTCAAGATCCTTTTTATGAGCTCTGCTGCCCAAACTTCCTTTGCAGCTTCCTCCTCCTTCCCTTGGTTTTTCTTGTTGCTCTCTGCACCCATTTTTTTTTTATCCTGATTGCCTCAGAGTGGGAAACCCATTTGTTCTGTAAATTTTGGGTTTTAGTTGTTGCCAGAGTGGGGGGGGAGGGAGTGGAGAACTGTGGCTATTGGGAGAGGAGTGGGGAGGGTGGGGGGGGGGAGGGTGAACGGGGGGGGGAGGGGGAATGAGGGAGGGGGGGGATCAGGGGAAGAAGTGAGATGTCCGGGGGGAGGGGGGGGGGGAGGTTTGTGTGTGTGGTGTGTGTGTGTGTGTGTGGTGTGTGAATTTTGTGTGGAATTTGTGTGGGTTTTTTTTAAAACGAAAGGTAGGTGGCTTGTGCGTTTAATGTTCTCAGTGTCCCTTTGCTCCCCAACTTTTTGTGACTTACCCCCAACCTCCTGGGGGTTGACCGGCACGTATTACAGTGTGGGTGTGTTGGGGTGGTGTGTGTGTGGGGGTGTTTGGGGGTTTGGTGTGGTATGTGTGATGTATGGGGTGTGTGTGTTGTGTGGTGTGTGGGGTGGTGTGGGTTTTTGTGTGTGTGTGTGATGTGTGTGTGTGTTTTATATATAAATGTGTGGGGTGTGGTGTGGTGTGTGTGGTGTTTGTGTTGTGTGGTATGTGTGTAGGTTTTAAGTGTGTATGGGGAGGTGGGCAGGGAAATGTTAATACATACCAGAATTCCCGGGGTTTTTAAAAACGGGTAAATTGCTACAGGGTCCCAAACTTCAAAAAAGTTCTGCCCTTGTGTGTGTGTTTAGGGAGGGATGGTTTGGGGGGGGAACCCTTATCCCTGTTTTTTGTCCCTTTCCCCAGAAATCTACACTCTTCGCAATTGCCTTTCTGGATTTAAGTTCAATTATTTCTGTTATTATTATTCCTTGTTCACGTTTAGAGAGGACTTCCACCCTTCCTAAGTTTTTCTTACTACAAAACAACTACTGTAATGGGCTTTGCAGGAGTGAGGGGACCAGTATTAACGTGTTTCCCCAAGGCCCCAAGCCAAGCCAAGCCTGCGACTTTGCAAAAACCACAATAAAAGGTGAAATTTTGCAGGAAAACGGCCCGTGCCAAGTTGCCAGTTTGCTATGACTAGTCGTCGTATAGCCTAAAACCCCTTTTTGGGGGAAGATCCTTCTTCGTGATGATTAAAACCAAAATTGCTCATACATCCTCATTCCTCACGCGATTTCACTTTTCATTTTATGAAAGTTTCACTTCAAAATTATATCCCACTTCACTTTATATGTAAAAAGGCACACAACTTGTCGTGAGTCCCTGCTTCGGCCCTTTACCGCTGCCTAGAAACCCCAAAACTTTTGGGAAATTTTTGGATAAGGGTTTTTCAGGTTTTCTCATGATTTTTTTCTAACTAAAAAACTTTGTTTTCACTCGTATTTTTGGGCCCACGGCCGGGGTCACTACCACTGATTACGGGGTTTAGCATCACTGCCCCCTTTTTAAAAACACTGGGGATTCTCGGACCCCTTGTGTCCCCAAAGCCCCTGCACCCAGGGACTCACGGGGTTTTTGTGTGGCCCCATGTTTTGGTTGTGTTGGTGTTGTTGTGGTGGGGTGTGTGTGTGTGTGTGCGTGCGGGGGTTTATGAGGGTGTGTGTGTTTTGAGTGTTTTAGGTGTGTACTCAAAAAATTTGTGGTTGCGGGGGGTTCGGGGTTTTTTAGCTCCGGGGCCCTGTGTGGTGGTGTGTGGGGTGTACTCACCTTTTTGGACTCACCAAATTTGGGGTTTTGCGGGGGTCGAGCCTATCCTGGCCCCCCTCTTGCCCGGGTTGCTACTAGGCCCTCTCTCCCCCGCCCCCAATGAGCTTTATCAAACCTCGTTTTAAAAACCCGTGTAGGGTTTCCTGCCTCCATTTACGTAAATTTTCTAGGCTATTCCCACTGCCTTACAACTCTTGACTGAAGAAATATTTCCCACTACCCTCTTGACTTTTTTTTGGTCTTCAACTTCCAAATTGGGCCTCTTGTTTCTGTGTCCCCTCCCGGGAAAAACCTGTCTTTGCCCCACCTTGCCCTATTCCATCGTATTTTAAAATGTCGTTATCATTTTCCCCCCGGGCCCCCCTTTCCTCCAGTGCCGTCGGGGCCGTTTTCCCTTAATCTTTTCAAGGACATTCCCCTGGGGTTGGTTGTGTGTGTGTTTTTTATAAATTTAAATTTTATGTTTTTTTTGGTAGGGTGGGGAAATGTGTGTGTTTTGTGTTGTTGTTTTGTTTGTTTTGTGTGTGTGTGTGTGTGGGGTTTTGTGTGTGAAGTGGTGTGTTGTGTTGTGTTTTGTGGGTGGTGTTTATGAGTGTGTAGGGTGTGGGTGTATGATTTGGGTAGGGTGGGGGTGTTGTGTGGGGTACTACCAAGGGGGTACTCACCTAATTGTTTTTCCCAGGGGTCAAAGACCCAGCTCCTGGCCCATCCTCTTCACTATCGCTACTGGTTTCCTCTCTCCCTGCTTCCTGAGCTTTGTAAATACCCTTTTTAAAAAACTAGGGGGGGTTTTTTCCTGCCCCATACTTCACTTGCTGGGCTTTTTCCACTTGCTGACAATTTCATGACTGAAGAAATATTTCCCAAAACGTCCCTGTGACTCGTCTGAGTTTTTCAGCTTCCAGTTGTGGCCCCTTGCCCTGGCCCCCTTCTCTGGAACATCCATCCGTCCACCCTTGTCTACCCCCCCCGCGTATCTTGTATTCGTCTTAAATGTCCCCCCGACCCTTCTGCCCCTCCAGGGGTCGTCAGCCCCCGTTTTCCCCTTAAACCCCTTTCCCCTCGTACGACTTTCCCCCTTGAGCTCTGGGACTAGCCGTTCCCAAACCTTTGTATTTTCCAATTTCTTGACGTGCTTGACCGGTGGGGGTTCCCAGAGGTCCCTGAAATATCCAGTTGGGCCAACTTTAACACAGTGTCCCAGTGTCTTAAACCGTTTCCTTTTTAAAGGTATCGGAACGTTTTCCCTTCAGGTTTGCCAGGCGCCCTTTAGGGGCACCCGGTTTTTTTTGGGTTTTGTGTGCCCCCGGTAAATGTGCTCGGTTTTAAATGGTCCCCCCAAGGTTTTTTCTCCCTGAGGGGAGGTCTGTATCTTTGCCACCGCCATACCCCTGTCGGCGGTCTTTTTTTGCCCCTCCCCAATCTTCATGATTTTGGGCATTTGGCTGGTTTGAATTCGAAAAGCCGGGTTTACGGGACCACATGTCCTCCCTCCGGGGCTTTTTGCAGTCCTGCCTCATACTCTCGTCCGTTTTAATTCTTCCACCAATTTCACCTCTTTTCTCCTGCTTCCTATTTTGTCCCCTCTTCTTAAAACAATGTAGGTTCCTCCCTCCACAAACCCCACTTGCTAGGCTATTCCATTGCTGCCCAACCTCTATGACTGAAGAAATATTTCCCTAACGTCCCTGTACTCGTCTACCCTTCGCCCCAAATTTGGTGCCCCTTGTCCCTTTTCCCCCCCTTCTGGAAAAACCCATCTCTGCCCAAACCTTTTTAAAATTCCCCGCAGTATCTTGTATGCCCGTTATCAGTTCCCTGACCCTTCTGTCCCCCCAGTCCGTCACCCGGGTTTTCCCCTTTAAAATTTTCCTGGGTCGACTTTCCCCTTGAGTTTCGGGGGACAGCCTTTTTGCAAACCTTTGAAACTTTCTTAACTTCTTGACGTGTTTGCCCAGGTGGGGGTTTTCCCGGGATGGTGCCCATACCCCAGTTTGGGCCAACATACACATGTACTTGTCTTAAAACGATTCCTTTTTAAGGAAATCGGAACGCTATTCTCAGGTTTTTGCCAGGCCCCCCCCGAAAGCTGCAGCGGTTTTTTGGGGTTGATGTTGCCTCCGGTGATGTGTTCGGGTTATGGTCCCCCCCAAGGCCCTTTTTTCCCTGGTGGGTCTGAAAGTCTTTGTCCACCTACCCTTTAATACTCTGTTTTGGGGGCCCTTCTTTGCCCCTCCCCAATCTTCATGACTTTGCTTTGGTTGGTTTTAAATTGGGAAAAAGCCAGTTACTGGACCACATGCCCAAAGCCTTTTCCGGGTCTTTTTTGCAGTCCTGCCTCATCCTCGTCCGATTTAATTCCCTTTTCAAACAACTTCACGTCATCTGCGAACAGGGACACTTTAGGGGGTCTATTCCTTCCATCAAAGGGCCCCTTCACATAAAATCAAAAAAAAGCACGGTTTCCGGGAAATGACCCCTGTGGGGCCCCCCCTCGTAACAGGCCCCACTTTTGATACCTCTTCCCTTCCATGACTCGTTGCCCGCCTCCCTGCAGGTTTTTCCCTTATCCATTGCATGGGCCCTTTTCCCTTTTTCGTGTGCCGATCCTCCCGCTTCTGCACTAACTCTTGTGGGGAATTGTGCAAAGGCCCCTTTCCCGCAGTCTAAAGGGAAAAAAACCCAAACTACCCAACCCCTCTCTCGTGTCTTACTTCTGTTCCCCTTTTCATAAAACTCCAGGAGGTTTTTGATACCAAATTTCCTTTCCCTTTAACCCACTGGTTTTTATTTATAATCTTGTTCCTTTCCAAAGGGGTTCCCAAAACCCCTCTCCTTTCCCGATAATCTTCTTTCCTTGGGCTTTTGCACACCCTACAGGCAGAGGGAAAAGGTCTGTAGTTTTTGTGGTGTGTGTGGTTGTGGTGGTGGGGTGGGTTTGTGTGTGTTTTGTGTGTGGGGTGTGTTTTATGTATGTGTGGTTTTATCACCTAAATTTTTCCAATTTGTAAGTAAGTTTATTCAGGTATACACAAATACAGTTACATAGAATTACATAAAATAGCAGCATATGTGGTTTGAGAACCTGGGGTAAAACCCAAAAAAAAATTTAGAGTGACTTAAATTTTCCCTTTGGGGGCGAGTAATAGTCCTGGCCCCCCCCCCTCTTCATTTGGGTTTACTACTAGTTCCCTTCTCTCCTTGGGTCCATGAGCTTTATCGTAAACCCCTTCTTTTAAAACAGGGATGGATCCTGCCTCGACTATCTCACTAAACCAAGGGCTGTTCCCCCTTCCCTGACAACTCATGACTGAAGAAAAACTTCATAAAATCCCGAGGACTAATGTAGTTTTTTCAGTTTTCCCAATTTTGACCCCTTTTGCCGGGGTCCCACTTGGAAAAATCCTGCCTCTGTCCCCCTTTTTCCTTTTCCCTTTTATATCTTGTATGGGCGTCACAATTTACCCTCATCTCTCCTGTCCTCCAAATTTTGTCAAGTCGATTTTCCCCTTAAACCCCCCTCCTGTAGAACGGCTCCTTGCCTTTTGGGACTAGTCTTGGTTTCAAACCTTTGTAAATTTCCTAATTTCCTGATGTGCTTTGGGCCAGGTGGGGTTCCAAACTGGGGCTGCAAAAAACTCCAGTTTTGGGGGCTGACACACACGGTGTACAGGTTTTTTTTAAAAAAGATTCCTTACTGAGGTGCGGAATGTTTTTTCTCAGGTTTTCCAGACACCCATATGCGCAGCAATTTTTTTATTTATGGGGCCCAGGGGATATGCTCGGGAAATTTTTTTTTCATCCAAGATTCTTTTCCTTGGTGAGGTTCGTATCTTTTGGGTACCTGGGTTTTTTCTCTGGTTTTTGGGCTTCTTTGCTTTAAACCCCGAAACTTCAAGTTTTTCACTTGGTTGGGGTTTAACGGTTTGAACCAATAGCTGGACCAGGGCTGGGAGCCTGTTTCCCCCTCCCTTTGGGGGTTCTGCCTGATCCTATCCGACTGAAAATTTTCTTCATTACTTTTACAAACGTCGGGAAACAAGAACACTTCTGAGTTATCCCTTTCCCTAACATCATTCACAAAATACAGAAACACAACCCGTTCCAAGCACTGCCCTTTTGGGGGAAACTGCTCGGGCACAGGGGGCCCACTCCGGGCACCTCACCCCCTACCATGACTTGTTTCCTTTTCCCGGCAAATTTTTTCTCTGATAAATTTTTAATGCCTTTTCCTTTATACGTGCCCCCATCCTCTAGCTTTTGCATAATCTCTTATGTGGGGAAATTTCGTCGGGAAAACCTTCTTGCAGTTTTTAAAAAAATTCCCAAACTAACCCCCCCCCCCTCTTTTCTAAATTTCCCTCACCCTTTTCTAAAAACTCAAGTAGGTTTGTGACACAGGATTTTCCCTTTCCTTTTAAAAACCCTCGGGGGGTCCCTTTTGTTGTCGTAAGTACAGGCGTGTGTGTTTACACATGAGGGAGTGTGCAGGTGTGCGCAGGTGGTGCAGGATGTGAGCACTGTACCTACTATGATGAATGGTTTGTTGAAAATCGACAAGTGAAGAATTAGACAACTTATGTAACATATGGGAATCTTTATTGAAGAAACGTTTCGCCACACAGTGGCTTCATCAGTCCAATACAAAGTAGAAAGGTGTAAGGAGAGGAGGACTTTGAGGTAATCAGTCCCTCAGCCTTAGTTTAATATGTTTATTATGCACCCCATACCCATCCTGTGGACGGTAGTCAAAAGATTACAGAGGTACATAATTGGTCCAGGGACTGGACTCCAAAGTTTTGATAGCTGAGCAAGTTACAGAGGTAATGAAGTCACAATTTACAAAGGTAATGAACTCCAGGTAGGTCTGGTCACAATCATGACAAGTTACAAAGGTATTTACAGATTACAGAGGTACATAATGGGTCCAGGGACTGGGCCCCCAAAGTTTTGATAGCTGAACTAGGTACAAAGGTAATGAACTCACAAGTTACAAAGGTAATGAATCCTGTAAGAATGGTTACTTACGTTTATACATGGCTACAATCATGAACAAATTATAGAGTAATGAGAAATTCACACTTCCACACCCGGTCACAACTGTAATGAGTTATTGGTTATTGGTTATTGAGTTATTGGCAAATGTAATCCTAATTTTTAAAAAGGGAGACAGACAGAAGGCATTAAACTACAGACCTGTATCACTAACGTGTATAGTATGAAAAGTCATGGAGGAAGATCATCAGGAGGAGAGTGGTGGAGCCCCTGGAAAGAAAAAAAGTGTATAATTGACAACCAGCACGGTTTCGGGAAGGAAAATCCGTGCCCAAACCAAATGGATTTTTTTATGAAAAAGGTTTAAGAAAAAGGGAAAAAAGAGGGAGGGGGGGGAAACGACTCCCAATTTTTTTTTGGACGGCAAGAAGGCCTTTTCGCCCACATTTCCTCACAAGGGGTTTACTGCAAAGCAAAGGGGATCGGCACACATAACGGGAAAAGGCACTGCAATGGATCGGGGAATCCCTGACGGGGAAAGGCAAAAAACATTTTCATGGACGTGACGAGGTGTCAGAGTGGGCCCCTTGACAATTTGGGGCTCCACGGGGGGTCACCCCTAGGACCTTTATGTTCTTGGTATATGTGAACGCCCATAGGGAAAGGGATGATAAGAAGTGTCCTGTTTGCAGATGATGTGAATTAATGGGGAAGAATAAAAATGGGAAACGAGGTTTCGGCCCGGGGATTTACAAAAGCGCCCCTGGACAGGCTCCCAAACCTGGTCCGGGCAACGGGCCCAAAATGCAAAGTCTGAAAAAGGGGAAAAGGGCAAGAAGACCGCAGACACAATATAGTTTTAGAGGGCCAAAGCTGCAAACCTCACTAAAGGAAAAAAAATCGGGGGGGCGGGGTAAAACCCCGGGGCCCACACATCAATCAGAAAAATGTTAGCACCGGGCGTCGGGCCCAAAATACGGATAGCTTTTCCGATACCTCAGTAAAAAACTTTCGACTCTGATACCTTTTACGTCAGGCCCTTTACTGGGTGGGCAGCACCATTTTGGGAAAACCCCACCCCCCGGGTGAAGAAAGTCAAAAAAAATTAGGGGGAAAGTAAAAAGGGTTTGCAAAAGACTAGTCCCAGAGAAAGGGGGATTGTCCTAGGGAAAAAAGGGGTTGAGGGAAATGGGCCCTGACGACAGGGGAGGACAGGGGGGGTTTCGGGGGAGACATGTAACGAAATAAAAAATTACTGGCGGAATAGACAAGGGGGGACAAAGACGGGTTTGTTCCAGGAGGGGACACAAAAACGAGAGGTAAAAAGGGGGGAAGCTAAAGGGACTCAGATGAACCCAAAGGGATGTTAGGAAAGTATTTCTTCGTCATAAAATTAGCCCAGGCCGTGGGAATACCCTAGAAAGTGACGTAGTGGAGGGGGGAAAACCTATTAGTTTTAAGGCGAGGTATGATTAAAATTTAAATTTTCAATTCAAATTAAAAGTTTATTCTCTATAAGGATTACAATGCTGAGTTTAAAAAAATTTGGTTATTTTTTGGGTTTTACTGTAGAAAAATTGTGATTACAGAGTGTACCACTAGAACGCTTAGCAGGGCTGGGCATTTCGGGCATTTATTTTTTAATTTTTAAATTGAAAAATAAAAAAAAATTTTAAAGAGGTAAGTTGGTATTATGGTTTTAAGTGTTTTAAAACTAGTTTGTGTTTTTAAAGAAATTGTAAATTTGCTTTTTTTTTGGGCCCACTAAAAATTTATTTTTCAGTTTTGGGAGTATACGGATTCATTTTTTTTTAAGGACTGAAAATATATTTCCGTTTATGGTAAATTTGAGTGGGGGTGGTGTAAGTGGAACCCCCAGGTGGTTTTCTTTTGTATTTATTTGGGGGGGGGTTTTGTATTAAGGGAGATAAGTTGTTTTTAAGGGATTTTGAAGGTATGAAGGGTCTGCAGTTCTAGGTTCTCGGGGTTAGGGTTTTTCCAGATTTTAGGGCCTTTGCCCATCATTAAATTTTTTTAAAAAAAGGGTTTAGTGGGGAAAACGGGGAATGTCGTAGGTGTTTGTGTCGGGGTGTTATGCCTGTGAGTTCGTCAAAATATAAAGAAAGCGTTTTAGGTAAAGGTTGATATTAGATTTTAAAGGGCCTGTAGATATAGATTGCACATTTAGAAGTGTGGATGTACTGAATGGGAGCAAGTTTAGATTATAAAAGAGTGGGGGGGGTGTTTTCCCAGGGAGGGGTTTTTAAAGTGATTTTTCTTACTGCAGCTTTTTTTTGGGGTTTATTTTTGGGCTTTAGGTGTTTTGGGCTGCATTTGATCCCCAAGCAAAAATAGCTAGGTGAGGTATGGAAAAATTAAGTGAGGGGTATAGTGTGGGAAGGGCATTTTGCGGAACGTGTATCGTATCTTGGGGGGGGACCCAAACCCGTTTTGGATACTTTTTTGGCTATTTGCTGGATATGGGTGCGGGAAATTCAGGTTTTTTGTCAAGGTAAAACCCTGGAATTTTCCCCCATTATTTCTGGGTTTTTAGAGTGTTGTAAAATTTTAATTTTAAAATTTTGTGCATCTCCTGTCTGCTCCCCAAAACATAATAAATTTGGGTTTTGTCAGTTTTTTAAGCGTAATTTTTATTGGCTGTCATCCAAGTCGATATTTTAATCAGTTCCCATTCCAATGGGGTTGAGGGGGCAGATTAGGGTGAGAGATGACAAAATCGGTCATCAGCAATAGAAGGGGTTTTTGTTTATTTTGGGGTTCGTTTAAAAAGGTCATTGTTTGTAAAATGAGGAAGAGCAGGGGACCAGGCATTTCCCCTGCGGACCCAGTATCAAGGGGCCCGGGGTTGCTGGCTGTGTTTTTAAAGGTGACGTACTGATACCTATTAGTAAGGTAAGTTTTGAATTAGCAAGTGCAGGGCCTCTTTTTTAACCGTAGTGTTTAATTTTTGTGGGTTGGATGTCGTGGTCTACTGTGTCAAAGCTCTTCTTGGGGTCAATAAAAATTCCTAGTGGATTTTCCTTTTTTCCCAATTCTGTGAAAAGCAAAATCTAGATTTTTATGATTGCATCATTTGTGCTTTTTTTTTTTCCCTAAACCCAAAACTGGCGGGGGTTTTGAGTATGTTTTGACCCTTTAATAATAAATTTTCAGTTTTCCTGTGCAGAGTTTCTCAAAGATTTTGGTTTAGCAATGGTAATTTTAGTATTGGCCTATAGTTGTTTAAGTCTGAAAGGGTCCCCCCTTTTGTTTTGGGTTTGAAAACCCTTTGGCCATCTTGAGTATTTTGGGGGAAGGGGGCTAGTCTCTACGGGACTTTTTTAAAAAGTAATGAAATAGCTGCAAAAGGACAGGGGCCCGCCGCTTTTTCAGTAATGGGGGACTGAACAGTTTCCCCCGAGTTTTTTTTAAGTGACTTTATGATCTAAATGATTTTCCGTGGGCCCCAGTTGGTGCAAGATAGAAGGAATTAGGGAAATTTCCATCTGGGGTAGCCCCCGGCAGGGGCATTGGTATGGGGGGTTTTTACTGGCGAGATTGTTTCCTATTTTTTGAGAAGAATTTGTTTATCTTGTTAGCTGTGTCAGAAAAAGTCATGGAGCAGGGGGAGAGAGGACCTAGTAGCAATCAGGGAAGAGGGGGGGCCGGAGCTATGACTGGGGACCCTTTGAAACCCCAAAAATAGGTGAGTACAAATGGGTTTGAGTACACGTACACACACACACAAACACCACACCCCACCAAACACCACCCCACACACTCACAACACAAACACACACAAACCCCACACCACCAAACCAATCCCACACAAACAAACCCCTACACCCACATACAAACTCTTACACAAAAATACCACAACACACCAAAACACAAATTATACACATGCCACACGCTATACACACCCCACGTGTGTGTGTGTGGTGTGTAGTGTGTGTTTTTTTGTGTGTGTCCCTCACCCTTGGAGTCGTATTTTTGAGCCCAATCAATTTTGTAAAAATTTTTAAAACATGAGTGATGTACTAAACCCACTTCGACTCCAGGCTAAAGGGGACTGTTTACCTCAAACTCCCCCTCTCCTTTTTAACCTTCCTGCTTTTTTTATAAGACTGATGAACCCATTTGGGGGTTTGAAACGTTTTTTAAATTTTTAAAGGGTTTCCCTTTAATATACTGTATTACTTTGGGGGTGGAAGGTGTGGGGGGGTGTAGGGGCGGACGAGGAGTGTCTAGCACAAAACTCC
The DNA here is from genome assembly GCF_026875155.1 of Cherax quadricarinatus. Lineage (NCBI taxonomy): Eukaryota > Metazoa > Arthropoda > Malacostraca > Decapoda > Parastacidae > Cherax > Cherax quadricarinatus. The sequence continues at coordinate 75,927,188 of NC_069405.1, forward strand.
GGGCCCAAAAACCCTCCTTTAGTCGCCCCCTCGGTAAACCTGTGATCAAAATTCTTATCCCCAAAACCAGTACCCATAATAAAAAATTTTAATTTTATAAAATTTTAAAATTATAAATATATATATATTTTATATATTTTTAAAATATATATAGATATATATAAAATTTTATTATATATATCACTCTTTTACGTCCACAACAGGCCTCAAACCGGGGAAAAATCGAGTCCTGTTGTGGTGTAGAGCAATGTTTGTAAAAATTTGCCTTTTTTGTGAATTTTTAAGCATTTATATACACACACCCCACACCCCACATTTTTATATTTATTTTATATATTATATATATATATTATATATATATATATATTTATTTAATATTTATATTTATTTTAATATATATTTTAAATATATATATTTATAAAAGGGGAAAACCTAAAAATTTCAAAAAGGGTACCCCTTATAAAAATTTTTAAAAAATGGGAAACCCTTTTTTCGAAAACTTTGTCCCAAATTTCGAACGCACTCCTACTTTCAAAAAGCGGGGTTTCTGAACTATCCGCCACCCCGCTCTGTCCATTTTCCCGCCCCAAGGCCCCGGGGAGCCAGTTGGTTTTTTGATGCTTAAAGTGGAAAAACAAAACCTTTCGCTCTCATTAAAACCCTTTTCCCATTATTTCTTGTTTTTAGTGCTTGGGGGGACTATGAAAAAAGCTACAATGGGCCCCAAAAAAAACTTGCTGGGGGTTTACCCCTGGGGGTAAAAAAAGTGAAAAAAACCCCCATAGTTGTGAAGAAGGAAAAAATTTCAGAATAATGAGGGTGGTGAAAGACTTGCTGGGGCGGGGCCAAGGATATAGGGGAAAAAAAAATGCCCTCGGTTTACCCTGCAAAGAACAAATCAAGGAAGCTGATTTTAAAAAATTTGTTAATATGTACCCAAAAAAGACCAAAAATTAGTTAAAGGGGTTTGGGGAATTTTGTTTCCCTGGTGGGGGTAAAGGATAAAGACATGGCAGGTGATGTGTTTAAAGACGATTATTTGCAAAAAGGAAGGAAGTTGCATGCTGTTTCTGGTACAAAAAAACTCCTGGAACCAGTTCAGTGACAAAACCATGTCTCAAATTTTGGGAAATGTTAAAGGGCCCCCAGAAACAGAGGAATGTGGGGCAGTTTTTTGTGAGACAGGGGCCCCGTGACTCTCAAGTGGGCCTAGTGGCATTTTTTAAAACAGAGAAGGGAAATAACCCCAAAAGGAGGCCCTTTTCCCCCAAAATAATTGAACCTTTTGTTTTTTTTTGTGTGTATGTTAAAAAATGTAATTAATCTTTTACCCAAAAAGTATTTTTTTTTTTTAAAAATTTTTGGGTTTTTTGGAAAAGTTTTAAATTTTATTTTTTTCCCTTATTTCTTATGGGAAATTTTTAAATTCGATTTTCAGACTTTTTGAATTTTTGAACTAACCCTGGAACGGAAATTAAATTCGATAAATTTTTGGTTTTCCCCTGTTTTATATTATAATATATTTATATTTTTTAAAAATATATATATATATATATACACACCACATATTTGTGTGTGTGTGGGTATATATATATATATATATTTTATATATATATATAATATATATATTTTAAAATTTTTGTGTGTGGGTGGGGTTATATAATATATAAAATATCTATTATAATAACCACACCACACAACATTTGTTTGTGTTTTGTGTATATAAATATATATATATTATATTATATATATAATTTAAATATTTATATTTATATATATAAGTGTGGATATATATTTTAAAATATATATATATAAAATTTTTATATATTATATTTATATATTATATATATATATATATATTTATATATATATGCAAAGGGAATTTTGCAAGAGCAGGCGAAATATACACCCCTTTTTCTCTGGCTGCCCGGGAACTCGAACCTACGAACCCTTTGGGAAAAGGTTTGCCCGTGTTTTTCCATTCCCCCCACATGGAAAATACCTTGGCATGCGCTTGCGCTAGACGTTTATCCAAAGGGAGCCAGCTTTCAGGGGAAGGATTCATTTCAGGGTTTTCTCTCTCCCCCCGCATGCATCAACCCCCTTTCTAGAGATTTGAACAATTTCAAGGAAATTTGCCAAAAAGTAGGCGAAAAAATAAAATAAGCATGCTGCTGGTGCCCCCGGGTCAACGTCTAGCGCAAGCTGGGGCGCCCAAAGGGATTTTCCAGGTGGTGAGAATTTGGGATAGTACTGTGTAACCCTTTTTCAAGGGTTTGTAGGGTTTGAGTTTTCCCTTTACCCCGAGATCAGTGTTTAATATATATATATTAAAATTTTTAAAATTATATATTTTTTATATATAAATTTATTATATATATATATAAAAAAGAAACATCGAACATAGAAGAAAGGGAAAACTGCAGAAGGCCTAACCCGGGGGATGCGAGGCAAGGGGGCCAAGTCTCCTACCGGCCCTTTAAACCAATGCCCACTAGCAGTCAGGGGCACATTGCTTAAGGGAGGAAAAACGGCAAACCCAACCCGGTGCACGCTTTGGTCCAACTCACACCCCCCCACATTTCCCCTCCTGTATTTATTTCCAAAAAAATTTTTAAAAAACTACACAAAAGTTCTGGGCCCCTATAACTGTACCGGGGGTTTGTTCCCTCATTTCCCCAAAATCTATTACCCAAAAAGTTAAATTTCCCTTTTTCCTTTCCCGAATCTGAATTTTTCCCAAATTAAAACCCTTGTGCGAGTCCTGTCTAGGGGTAGATATTTTTAGAAAAACTATTTACATCCCCTTTTTTTATTCCCGTCTTCCATTTATACCCTCAATTTATAAACCCCCTAATTCTCGTCTTTCTAGAGAGTGCAGATTCAGGGGCCCTTTGTCTATCCTTCCCTAGGGAAGGTTTCTGTTTCAGGGGGTCAACTTTGTTTATCCTCCTTTGTACATTTTTCCCGAGAATTTTATCCATCCCGTAATACGGGGACCAAAATGTGTGGTTTAAACTAAAAAGAGGCCCAAAACCCCCGGGTGTTTTAAAAGTTTAAGAAACCCCCTGAGGGCTTAATTTATGCTTTTTTGATATGAAGCCAAGGATTCTTTAGCTTTATTGCAACACTTTTTGGGCCCCCTTTGTCTTGGTTTTGATTAAAAGGTAACCAAAAAACTTAAAATCTTTTTCGCAATTTCCGGGAATATTAAGTCTTCATTATTTAGTTTATATGTGGCAGGGTTTTTGTCCCGTCCAAATTTTTGAAAAATTTTGGAAATTTTTTTAATTTTAAAATGCATCTGCCCCTTCTCCGGGCCCTGATCAGTTATTTAAAACTTCCTGGGTGCTGAATGTCCCCGTCGAAAAGAATTCGACGGCTTATTTTGGTGTCACGGCAAATTGCCCCATGCGCTCCTTTTGGCCCTCATCTATGTCGTTTATTTTAGATTGTGAAAAGCGGGGGCCCCCAAAAACCCGACCCCCGTGGAAACACCGCTCCCTAAAGTTCCCCACTTGATTTCTCCCCTTTTTTGCAAAAATCTCGTGCCCATTTGTAACCCCTGCCTCTTTTCCGGAAAAAAAATTTTCCTCCTATTCCAAAGCTTTAAATTTTTCCCCAATTGTCTTATGTGGGACCCTGTCAAAAGCCTTATGAAGTCCTATACACAATATCATATTCATTACCAAAATCTACCCCTCCAAAAACCTTAGTGAAAAAAAAAATTAATAAATTGTAAGGAAAGGGAAAGCCCCTTTGTTAAAAACCCTGCTGAGTTTTGTTGATTTTTTATGCTTTCAAGGTGACTACGAACTGCCTCGGCAATTATTGATTTAATAAATTTTAAATTTTGGAGGTTTTGGCTTTTTGGTCTATAGTTCGAAGCTAAGGACCCGTCACCTGTTTTTTTAAAATAGGTATTTACATTTGCCCTTTTTCCAAATTATCTGGCAAACCCTGCCCGTTTTTAGTGGGTATGTTTAAAAGATTAGCCCCAAAGGGGTGCTAAACTCCCCTTTTCATTTCCCTTTTGAACCCTTGCTACAGTTTATCAGGGGCCCGGGGTTTGTTTGGTTTTAATTTATTATTTGCCCAAAAGGGCCATGTCACTTGTGGGCCCCAATCGTGCCAGTTTATTATCGTCCTGTTTACATAATTTATCTTTTCTGGAATAAACGCTGGTATCCTCCTGTGTAAAAACTGAGAGGAAGTATGTGTTAAAAATTCTACACATTTCCTTATCACTGTCAGTGAGCTGACCCGAGGAACTTTTGAGTGGGCCTATCTTGTCCCTGATCTTACTTCTGTATACCTGAAAGAATCCTTTTTGGGGGTTTAGTCTTCGATTCTCTTGCAACTTTAACCTCATAATCTCTTTTTGCTTTTCTAATTCCCTTTTTTATTTCTCTCTTTAACTGAATATATCGATTTTTTAAATTGCCCCTCTCCTCTTTTGATTTGCCTATATATGCCTCTCTTTTGACCAGTCAGATATTTTAATCTATTGTTCATCCATTTAGGATCATTTTTGTTTGATCTGATTTCCCTATTTGGAACATAATTTGACTGAGTAGCTAGAACTATGCCCTGGAAAGCATCATATCGGCAACCATCACCCCCTACCTGACCCTTAGTCAGGTCATTCCAGTTCAGCCCACCTAAGTAATTTTTCAGTCCTATGAAATCAGCCAAGCGAAAGTCAGGGACGGAGACTTGATTGCCATTATTAGGGGAATTCCATGATATATTAAAAGTGAGTGATTTGTGATCACTTTCCCCAAGCTCATCATTAACCTCAAGATTATTAATTAGTGTTTCCCTACTGGCAAGAACCAAGTCAAGGAGGTTATTTCCCCTAGTAGGCTCTGTCACAAACTGTTTTAAAAAACAATCCTGGATCGTATCAAGAAAGTCACCTGACTCTAAATTTCCTGTCAAATTGCTCCAGTCAATCTGTCTATAGTTGAAATCTCCCATTACCACAACATTTTCGTATGTAGATGCCTTACGAATTTCGTCCCATATAAGTTTACTGCACTCCCTATCAAGATTTGGGGCCCTGTAAATCACACCCAAAATTAGTTTTTCTCTGCCCTCGAGAAGCTGTAACCAAACAGATTCAGTGGCTGATGCTTCTAATTTAATATCTTGTCTAACACAACAATTTAAATTGTCTCTGACATACATCGCTACTCACCACCTTTCCTGTTGCCCCTGTCAGTGTGGAATAATTTATAGCCTTGTATGTGACATTCAGAGGGCATCTCTCTATCTTTCAGATTGAGCCAGGTCTCTGTTATAGCAATAATATCTATATTTCCTGCACTTGCAATCAATCTTAGCTCATCTATCTTATTTCTTACACTCCTGCTATTAGTATAGTAAACCTTAAGGGAGCTAGTCCCTTGCTGCCCTCTGCTGTCCCCCTTTGTTTGCTGACCTGATCTATTGTCTTTATTTATAACTTCATGCTGAATGCCTTTTATACATTTACTGTTTCCAACCCTAGTGTTGCAACCTGCTTGTTTCCCACACACACCCATACCTCTATCTTCCATCAGTTTAAAATCATTAGGCATTTCACCAATGGCCTTCTCAATCGAGTCTGCAAGGGGCTACCACCCCTGCCCCAGAGAGATGTACCCCATCCCTTGCATACATATCATGTTTGCCATAAAAGTTGTTCCAGTTGTCAATGAATGGGATTGCAAGTTCCTTGCAGTATCTGTCTAGCCAGCAATTTACACCAATTGCCCTAGACAACCATTCATTTCCTCCTCCCCTTCTAGGCAAGATGCTACATATGATTGGGATCCCTCCCTTAGACTTAATGAAATCTATAGCTGACCTGTACTTATCTAGCAGCTCTTCTCTCCTACCTTCCCAATATCTTTCCACCAGCACTGAGACAGATAATGGGCTTGTTTCCATTACCTGACATGATATTATCCAGCCTGTTGACTATGTCCCCAACACCAGCTCCAGGGAAGCACACTCTATCTCTCATCTTCTTATTCTTATTACAAAAAGCACGGTCAATATATCTTACCTGAGAGTCACCAACCACAAGAATGCGCTTACCTCCATTAGCAGGGGCAGTAGTACCCTCACCTTCACTGGCCACTGAAGTACATTCATCCTAAAGAACAGAGAAGCAATTTCCTACCTTCAGATCTTTACTCTTAACTTTCCTTACTCTGATGCGCCTCCCCCATTACTGTGAACCACTCGCCACTTGTAGCAGGTGCTGGGCTGCACCTCACTGCTGGTAGCCGTTGCTACCTCCCCAACTACAGCCTCCTCACAGCGAGAGACAGACTGCACCTCACTGCTAGAAGCCTCATTCCCATACATATATATATATATATATATATATATATATATATATATATATATATATATATACATAGAGAACAAACAAAATGTCAGGAAACCATCAAGTAAATTATTGTTCACTTGTTTAACTCTAGCTTACTGAGGCTTGGGTCACGTGATCCAACCTTATGACGGGTCAACACTGGCAGTGAAGCAGTCTGCTCCCTGATCTAGCCCTAACTACCAGACTGGCAGTGAAGCAGTCTGCTCCCTGATCTAGCCCTGACTACCAGACTGGCAGTGAAGCAGTCTGCTCCCTGATCTAGCCCTAACTACTAGACTGGCAGTGAAGCAGTCTGCTCCCTGATCTAGCCCTGACTACCAGACTGGCAGTGAAGCAGTCTGCTCCCTGATCTAGCCCTAACTACCAGACTGGCAGTGAAGCAGTCTGCTCCCTGATCTAGCCCTGACTACCAGACTGGCAGTGAAGCAGTCTGCTCCCTGATCTAGCCCTAACTACTAGACTGGCAGTGAAGCAGTCTGCTCCCTGATCTAGCCCTGACTACCAGACTAGCAGTGAAGCAGTCTGCTCCCTGATCTAGCCCTGACTACCAGACTGGCAGTGAAGCAGTCTGCTCCCTGATCTAGCCCTGACTACCAGACTGGCAGTGAAGCAGTCTGCTCCCTGATCAAGCCCTGACTACCAGACTGGCAGTGAAGCAGTCTGCTCCCTGATCTAGCCCTGACTACCAGACTGGCAGTGAAGCAGTCTGCTCCCTGAACTAGCCCTGACTACCAGACTGGCAGTGAAGCAGTCTGCTCCCTGAACTAGCCCTGACTACCAGACTGGCAGTGAAGCAGTCTGCTCCCTGATCTAGCCCTGACTACCAGACTGGCAGTGAAGCAGTCTGCTCCCTGATCTAGCCCTGACTACCAGACTGGCAGTGAAGCAGTCTGCTCCCTGATCTAGCCCTGACTACCAGACTGGCAGTGAAGCAGTCTGCTCCCTGATCTAGCCCTGACTACCAGACTGGCAGTGAAGCAGTCTGCTCCCTGATCTAGCCCTGACTACCAGACTGGCAGTGAAGCAGTCTGCTCCCTGATCTAGCCCTGACTACCAGACTGGCAGTGAAGCAGTCTGCTCCCTGATCTAGCCCTAACTACTAGACTGGCAGTGAAGCAGTCTGCTCCCTGATCTAGCCCTGACTACCAGACTGGCAGTGAAGCAGTCTGCTCCCTGATCTAGCGCTAACTACTAGACTGGCAGTGAAGCAGTCTGCTCCCTGATCTAGCCCTAACTACTAGACTGGCAGTGAATTATTATTACAATCAAGGGGGGAAGCGCTAAACCCGGAGGATTATACAGCGCCTGGGGGGGGATGTGGAAGGCATTCAGGCTTAATTTGGGGAACTGGAGCACAGATCCAATTCCCTAAA
>NC_069405.1:75939942-75949942 GCF_026875155.1 Cherax quadricarinatus
TAGCCTCCTGCCTCACTACATCAGTGGTATACAATGTAGCCTGCCTCACAACATCAGTGGTATACAATGTAGCCTGCCTCACATCAGTGGTATACAATGTAACCTGCCTCACTACACCAGTGGTATACAATGTAGCCTGCCTCACAACATCAGTGGTATACAATGTAGCCTGCCTCACTACATCGGTGGTATACAACGTAGCCTGCCTCACTATATCAGTGGTATACAATGTAGCCTGCCTCACTACACCAGTGGTATACAATATAGCCTGCCTTACTACATCAATGGTATACAATGTAGCCTGCCTCACTACACCAGTGGTATACAATGTAGCCTGCCTCACTACACCAGTGGTATACAATGTAGCCTGCCTCACTACACCAGTGGTATACAATGTAGCCTGCCTCACTACACCAGTGGTATACAATGTAGCCTGCCTCACTACACCAGTGGTATACAATGTAGCCTGCCTCACTACACTACTGATGCACAGTGTAGCCTGTCTCCGGCACCTTACAACTAAGTACCGCCACACATCAAGGGGCCCAGGAGCTGTAATTCAACATCCTCTAGATGCTCAGGAGTGGGAAATTAGCCGTGTTGAAAGGCTACAAACAAGAGCAATCAGACGAGGTATTTCCAAAACATCGCTGAGGCCCAGGAGTTGCAACTCAACAGTCGCAACAAGCCTGTTAGTTGTAAGCCAATCCTCTCAAACACATTTTAAAATCTGACGTGATTTGGAAGTAATATTCACAAGATATTTATTACTGAATATGATATTTTGGCACTCTGCAGAGGCTTCTGTAGCTCAGCAACCTAAAGAGGCTCAGGAAAAAGGTTAACCCTCTCAAATTAAAACAAAAATAAGTAATATCAAGGAGGTGCTCAAACTCTTCAAAGCTAAATGTATCATTAGTGAGGCCGAGAGCTATAGCTCAATTCCCCCAAGAAGCTAAACACTGGAACCCAGCCCAGTCAGACACTAATATCGCAGAACAATCTAAGGCATTGTTTAGTTGTTTGACACTTCATATACCAAGATGTTCAAACAATCTGCAACATCATGGGATCTTGATATAAGGAATTCTTCAACACTTGTCCAATCTTTGGACGAAGACCTATTTACACTAGTGGCAGGTCCCACTGTGATCCCGCCTCCTCCTGCTGCGACTCACCTGACTGCACTATATAAGCCACTTCTCTGGCCCTATGCTGTACTTTCTAAAAGATGTACTGAACACATCGATTCCAAGCTGATGGACTGATTATCTCAACTCCTTCTCTCCTTATACCTTCCTGTTTTGTATTGGACTGATGAAGCCACTGTGTGGCATTCCTCCAAACACTCTCTTCACTCCGAACTTCCACCCAATCACACAATGTCTTAAATGCTACAAATTTGGCCACGACAAAAATGCATGCACATCCACACAAGTCTGCTCCAGATGTTCAGCAACTGGCCACTTCTGGAATACTTGCAACCTCCCCCTTGGCAATATAAACACAAATGCAGTATAATGTGATCCTTTATTGACTACGTTTCGCCCACACAGTGGGCTTTTTCAAGTCACAAACAGAACTACCTGGGGTGGAAGGAACGCGAGTATTTATAGTCCGGCTGAGGTCAGGTGAAGAATGCTGCATCTGATGATGTACCGAGTTGGGTTGTAGAGTCTAAAAACTTGGGTAGCTTGGAAAGGAGACTGGACAAGTTTGTGAGCAGACCTTCTACAGTGTTCTTATGTGGGATAGCGATGAAGAAGTTTCTTGGCAAGTGGAATCATCACTGGAATCATCACTTATTTCTATATCCGACAACTTCAACCAGAATAGTGGCTTCTATAACATAGCTGAACCACTTGCCAAGAAACTTCTTCATCGCTATCCCACATAAGAACACTGTAGAAGGTCTGCTCACAAACTTGTCCAGTCTCCTTTCCAAGCTACCCAAGTTTTTAGACTCTACAACCCAACTCGGTACATCATCAGATGCAGCATTCTTCACCTGACCTCAGCCGGACTATAAATACTCGCGTTCCTTCCACCCCAGGTAGTTCTGTTTGTGACTTGAAAAAGCCCACTGTGTGGGCGAAACGTAGTCAATAAAGGATCACATTATACTGCATTTGTGTTTATATTGCCATTGTGTCGGTATTTTATACCATTTATTTCCAACCTCCCCCTTAAATGTTCTAACTGTGGTAGGTCACATACTGCAGTTGCAAATTCTACCCCTCTAGAAAAGACATTCTCTCCTCCCTCAGAGCAAGCCAACCTCCCTCCCTCCCCAACCGCTTCCCTGTACCTCCCTCCCCTACCAAACCTCCCTCCCCCACCCCCAATGCCTGGGCCTCCCCACGCCATTTGGTCCACCTCTTCTACCCTACACACATCAAACACCAACACACAGACCACAAACACCTCTCCATCTACACCAGTGTTATTCACTAATTTTTGCAAGAGAGCCACTTCGGTTAAACACAATGATTGAGAGAGCCGCAGCTACTGCAAGTTAGAGTAACTCAACTAAATTAAGTAGTACTGAGCTGCTAGTGCAATATAGTAAATGAGAAAAATTAGACATGGTAATATTAGCCTGCATATCTTGTTATTAATAGCAAAATAAAGACCAAACTTACTTAATGCTGTGATGAGCGGAAGTGTGCTAGCTGCTGCTTAACTCTTGTCATGTTTAACCACAAATCGATCCATCATAACGGACACTACTTGACTGCACTTTGGTTTCAAGTAAAACTAGCCCATCGCAGCTAGCTTCCACAAGCAGCAACAGTTAAGTCGTTACTTTCATATATATGTTGCCGCAGTCTCAAATATCTGTTGCCTATTTTCAAACACAGATCTCCAAGAGTAACGAAATACGTCCAGTCTCCCCCGAAGCGAGACCACCGACGCCTAGAGCTAGATGTGTCCCTGATCAGTTTCCCGTAGTGGACACATATAAGAACATAAGAACATAAGAACGAAGGAACACTGCAGAAGGCCTACTGGCCCATGCGAGGCAGGTCCAAGTCTCCTACCGGCTTAAGCCAATGCACCCAACCTAGTCAGGTCAGGTCACATTGACTTAAGGGAGGAACACGGCAACCGACCTGGTAGCACAAGCTATCAGGTCTAACTCACACCCACCCACATCCACTCATGTATTTATCCAACCTATTTTTAAAGCTACACAACGTTCTGGCCTCTATAACTGTACTTGGGAGTTTGTTCCACTCATCCACAACTCTATTACCAAACCAGTACTTTCCTATATCCTTCCTGAATCTGAATTTTTCCAACTTAAAACCATTGCTGCGAGTCCTGTCTAGGCTAGATACTTTCAGCACACTATTTACATCCCCTTTATTTATTCCTGTCTTCCATTTATACACCTCAATCATATCCCCCCTAATTCTACGTCTTTCTAGAGAGTGCAGATACAGGGCCCTTAGTCTATCCTCATAGGGAAGGTTTCTGATACATGGGATCAACTTTGTCATCCTCCTTTGTACATTTTCCAGAGAATTTATATCCATTCTGTAATAAGGTGACCAAAACTGTGCAGCATAATCTAAATGAGGCCTAACCAAGGATGTATAGAGTTGAAGAACAACCTGAGGACTCCTATTATTTATGCTTCTTGATATGAAGCCAAGGATTCTATTAGCTTTATTGCGAACACTTATGCACTGTTGTCTTGGTTTCAGATCACTGCTAACCAGAACTCCTAAATCTTTTTCGCAATCCGTAATATTAAGATCTACATTATTTAGTTTATATGTGGCATGGTTATTGTCCTGTCCAACATTTAGAACTTTGCATTTGTCTATATTAAACTGCATCTGCCACTTCTCCGACCACTGCATCAGTCTATTCAAATCTTCCTGGAGTGCTCGAATGTCCTCGTCAGAATGAATTCGACGGCCTATTTTGGTGTCATCGGCAAACTTGCCGATGTCGCTCTTTATGCCCTCATCTATGTCGTTTATGTAGATTGTGAACAGCAGGGGGCCCAACACTGACCCCTGTGGAACACCGCTCGTGACACTTCCCCACTCTGATTTCTCCCCATTTATGCAAACTCTCTGCTGCCTATTTGTCAACCATGCCTCTATCCAGGAAAAAATTTCTCCTCCTATTCCATGTGCTTTAATTTTCCTCAATAGTCTCTGATGTGGGACCCTGTCAAAAGCCTTACTGAAGTCCATATACACAATATCATATTTATTACCATGATCTACCTCCTCAAATACCTTAGTGAAAAAAAGTTAATAAATTCGTAAGGCAGGAACGCCCCTTTGTAAAACCATGCTGAGATTCGTTGATTAATTTATGCTTTTCAAGATGGCTACGAACTGCCTCGGCAATTATTGATTCCATAAATTTTCCCACTATGGAGGTTAGGCTTATTGGTCTATAGTTCGAAGCTAAGGACCTGTCACCTGTTTTGAAAATAGGTATCACATTTGCCATTTTCCACTTATCTGGCACCATGCCAGTTTGTAGTGATATGTTGAAAAGATTAGCCAAAGGTGTGCTAAGCTCCTCTTTACGACTCGGGTAGGGATGTTAGAATGTTATCTCTTACTGTGACTTCGTCTTCCATCTCACCTCATGAAAATATGTATCTTACTTGAAAAATTATTTTTCTATATATGTATTTTTTTTATTAATTAATTAATGTATTTTTCGAGAGCCGTGAATTGAGTCATCGTGAGCCACCAGCGGCTCGCGAGCCGCGCATTGAATACCACTGAATTTTCTACACCTACACTAGACTTCAAAACTAGCTGTCAACTCGCCACTGCTGCCTACTCTGCGATGGTAATCTCTCAAGCTTACCAATCAGACTACTCACATATCCTTAACCTAATCTTGTATGCTAACAATCTTCCCTCTCTAATCATCCCTCCTTCCTGTTTCTCTTCTAAGCCCCCTACAACCTCTCCCACTTCCCCTCTTCCTACACCCTCCAGCTCTCCTCCTCCCCCACCCCTCTTCACTCCCACCAACACCCCTCCACCCCTACCCCTCTTCACATCTACCCCTCCCACCAACACCCCCTCCGCCCTACCCCTCTTAACTACATCTACTACTCCCCCACCTCTTCATCCATTACCAAAGCTTCAACTTCCTCTCCCCTCAAGGAAGGTTCCTTGATGTTGGTGAGGGGCTCTTGATTTAGGGAATTGGATCTGTGCTCCAGTTCCCCGAATTAAACCTGAATGCCTTCCACATCCCCCCCCCAGGCGCTGTATAATCCTCCGGGTTTAGCGTTTCCCCCTTGATTATAATAATAATAATTCAACTTCCTCTGCATCCACCATCACCCACTCCTCCTCCATCACATCCAAGACTTCATCCAGGTCCAACTCCTCCTCCAAACGAAATCCACTCAACCCTAAACCTGCCCCGACTTCTGATATACAGACCAAAAACATAAAAACAGATCCATCTCTTCCTCCCCCTCCAGGAAACGGGTCCATAACACCTACAAACACACATCCACTGATGGCTCCACTATCACGGGCTTTAATCTAAACTCCCCCGACACTAACTTTGGTATGACAAAACCATTAAATCATGTTTAAGGTGACTCAGTTCAACGTATGTACTTACTTTACAATAAGACACATGCTGGCCAAGCTCTTTGAAGCAGAGAGGCCAGACATTGTTTTACTAAAGAGTACCTGCCTCAAAGCCCCTCAACGTATCCGCCATTATGGTTATACTGCACTACAGTCCCCCTATGATCCCCATGATGGGGTTGCCATCCTTGTCAAATCCAACATAAAACATGAATTTCTCCCAATCCCTTTTATTCACCAACACTGTCTTGCGGTCAGAATACACACCCACCTTGGACCCTTCATCTTTTTCACCACCTATGCTCGCCCAAACACTATTCTCAACATACACGAGCTTTCCTTAGTTTTCAACTACACCAACATACCTACTAGCTGACTTGAATGCCAAACACAGCACCTTTCATCACACCAGTAACAAGCAACTTGGTCACCAATTACTCAACTTCACAAACCACAAACACCTAATTCACCTCGGCCCAGATTTCAACACCTACAACCACATGGGCCAAGGCAAACCCGACATCATTCTGGCAAACCGAGCCAGCTCTCTTTCAACACTATATATCACCTGGCCCTAATACAGGCTTTGATCACACCCCAGTCATCTTACACATCTCCTCCAACCCTATCCTCATCCCAGCCACACGTTCCTTCTCCTACAAGAATGCTGACTGGGATGCCTTCAAACAGCATATCGATAATACTGACCTCACCTATGACTACAACAAAAAATCCCATCTCTGACATTGACAATCAACTTGCTCTCATCCAGGACACCATTACACAAGCAGCCAACACCGCAATACCACACCACTCGTTATTCCTTCAAACCCTCAATCAGAACAAGAAGACTAATTATCTGCTACCACAACCACTCCCTCTACAACACATACAGATTTAATCAATTCCGATTAGATCTCACTTACCTCAGAAACAACATTCTACACAGTCTAGACCAAGACCACAACAATCACTGGTCACAGCTCATACAACAAGCAGACAAACAGCATATCAAAAACACCAAAGCCTTCTGGAACTTTATAAAAAAAATCAGAGGCACCACTCCCACCAACAAATTCAAACACATCACCCGCAACAACACACACATCTCAGACCCGCAGGTTGCTACTAACATCTTCAAAACACATCTGGGAGAACATCTTCCACCCTCACCCACCTCACCCTAATGCTGTTCATCACATTCAGAACATAGAACACTGGAACACTACACACACACAAGAAACAACACCAGATAGCCACATCCATCTGGACTCTCTTACCTCCTCCCAAGAACTCAACACTCCTTTCACCAACACAGACATTAAAACTCTCCTCAGACACCTTCCTCCCAAGGCTACTAGTGCCTCTGGCCTAAACTGTGGAAACTTATTCGGTCCTAAAAAGTTCCACAGGGCAGATATGTCATACGAAGATCCCAACATGTCACGGATGGAACGGCTGGGTTGGGTGGCCCTTACACCCACCCAAAACACACACACACACCCGGGTTGGCAAAGGTGGTTGGGAGATACATTTTAATTGATAGACTTACCCTTCAAGGAAGAAGTAGGTAGTTTATACTGTTAATGAACTAATATTAAAACTATTGAGGCAACTGTAGATAATAATAATGTAGACCTAAGACCTTAACGTAGATAGTAATAGGCCGGTAATATGGGCAGACCCTAGGTTATGTTAGCTAGGGAGAACTGGCAGCCCAAGTTTGAATGCCAAGGCACTAGGTTTTGAGACCGCAGTGCCTTCTTCTTTGTCGAAACTCTGAACGAGGCACACTGCCGTAACATCAAGGTGGCGCCCCATGTGTCTACACATACTAGGCCCTGGGGAAATCTGGTGGAGTCACCTCGAAGTACTGTAGATGACCTCCTCCGTCAGGCCCATACAGTAAGATGAGACCTCCCTTTCTTTCTCAGTATTCTGGCCAGTTTCTGGGGATAATTTGCGAGTGAGTTGAACTGTGGGTCTTTGTGCAGCTGTATGGCCAATGATCAGTACGTTCCGGCGTCTCCTCGTTGTTAAGCTTAGAAGCTAGTGTCACTTCCTGCATAGTTGTACTAGGGGATACGCACCCCCTTGGAAACAGGAATTTCTGAGGCACAGGCAGGTCACTAATACCGACTGAATATTGCAGGAATTAAGGCTCCCGGTTGCACGTGGTTCTGAGGGGAAGTCCAGAGGGGCTAAAGCTTAGGGAGGTTGAAGACCGGGATATATTCTCCAACACAAAGTTAGTCCTTTATTCGTGCATGCAGGCGATATTTTCTTGCAACATCAGTCATTTATGGAAATCTGTCCTATGAGCCACTTGTGAGGCTGAGGTACAAGCCTCAGGGCTCGGTGTGAACAGAGCTTGCTAGGGTAGACAACTCACATGGAGGCAGTCCAGACAAATTTTCACAAGTGGTCCTTCTAACCATGATGTGGAATAGCTAGGTTAAGTTAACATAGCTAGGACACAGTTAGGAACCAGAGTTTAACAGAGTTAGGTTAACACACCTAGGCCCAGAGATTTACACAGAGGCTAGGCCAAGCTGACTATACACAGAAGTTATTATTTACAGTAATTTACAGGCAGACCAGGTAGGCTAGTGAAGCTTGTGAAATTATTATTTACAGTGATTACAAGTAAACCAGAGTATTAAATTTGTGATTAATTACTTACAGTGGATTTGCAAGGTAGCTACAGTTAGGCTAGTCTTGTACAATATTTACAACAGTTATAGTAGCTAGGACAGATTTAACCTAGTTATTATTTCCAGTGAATTCTAAAGACAGGTTTAGGCTATAGTACACTAGTTAGGTTAGGATTTACCTTATCCAACCAACCATGCTAGACTGAGTAAGCTGGGCACAGTTAGGCCAAGCTGTTTACACACATTGTTTATTTACTGTTTCATAAGTTGAATTGTTGAATTTATTTGTGCTAATCAAGTGATCTTTGATTTGTATATACTGCATTTTTATTGTGTGATTTTTCATTGTCTTTGACTCATTTTAATGTGGGATTTGTGATTTGCACCAGAGACTAGCTAAAGTCCTGTAATTATTTGCTGACGTTGTACAGGAAATTGCTAGGTTAAGCTTTTACATTAATATACATTTCAGTTCGGGTTTGAGAGCTAGCAGTGTACATTTTGATTCAGAGTAGAGTCAATATAATACAGGGAGTCGTTAAGCTTGTTGAGGAGCCTTGAGACTCGTTCACTCTTGCCTAACACCGTGTCATGCTGTGGGGTGGGCTGAGTAAAGTACAATTAGTGTCGCACTCCTTATTAAACCTCGACAATGGCAGATGAGAATCCAGCAGAATCTGGTTCAGTGTTAGCATTAAAATGATCAGTGGCTGCATACAAAGGGCATCTGAAGAGAACGCGCAACAGGTGTAAGGCTACTAGTCAACGCAGTAAAGTAGACTGCGATGATTTGCAAGACTGCTTGAAGCGTTTGGGGGAAAAATGGGAAGCCTATGAACGAGCATTCTCAGCATATGGCTACAGGCTATTGAGAATGGTGAATCCCAGGACAGTCTTCGGCAGGCTCAGGACGAATTCACCAAGGATGATGTAGATTGTCACCAGGAGATGAATACGTACAAAGATAAGTTAAGCACATTAAAGGCTAGTAAGCCAAGTGAGGTGTCGAACACCGCAGGTTAACACGAGCAGCCACACACCTGTCAATATGTTGCCTAGGTTGCCCCAGTTGAATTTACCGATATTTGACGGGACCTTAACACAATACATTGATTTCTGGGATCAGTTTAAAGCCCAAATAGATGACAGAAACGATTTGTCAGATGCCGTCAAATTGCAGTATTTACGATCACAGCTCAAAGGTAAAGCCTAGGACTTGGTCCGGCACTACCAGATTACTGACACTAATTACCAACATGCCAAAGACCAGTTAAAGGACATGTTTGGCAACACTGAAGAGTTAAAGGTGGCTATACTTTATCGGTTGTTGGATCTAGAAGCTTGCTGACATGACCGTCAGAGCCTAGAGAAGTTCTGCATTGAAATTATGAGCTTGACAAATAGTTTTAGAGATTTACATGATGAGGATGATTCAGAATGGATCATTAGTCAGGTGATTCAGAGGAAACTGGCTAGCACTACAGTACACGAGTTGCATTTGAAATATCGGACAAACCGGTTCACGATACAAATTGTTGAGGGGTTGGGAGATTTCGTTTCTCATTTGAGTATAGGTGTGAGAGAAGAGTCACCACCATCATAAAAACACAGACAGTTACTCAAAGATCTCAAGAGATCAGTCTAAAGCTCATACGACTAACGTTGGAGTGTACTATGGTAAAGAAGTGTCTAAGGCAAGAACTTCTAAGCAGAACCTCAGAGGCACTCCTGCCAGAATATGCATGTTCTGCAAAG
>NC_069405.1:75954942-75992831 GCF_026875155.1 Cherax quadricarinatus
AGGTGCACAGGCTCATCGGCTTTTTTACTCCGTCAGTTTTAAAACCCTTTTCGTTTATGGATTCTAAGTTGGAATTAAAGGACGAATAAAAACACCCCCACAATATAGTTTAAACTGCCTAAAAGGGTAACTTAACCCCAGGAATGAGATGATTTTGTAAGTGGTCGATTTCTGCGTTTTGCAAAAATTTCGAATGCCCTGGTATAAAAAATTATGGTTTGTTAAATGATGTGGGGAAAAATAAAAATTGAAGTGATGAACAAGGCCCAATTTTTATTGTTATTTATTTTTTTCAGACTGCCCACTCCCTGCAAGTCTAAAGATCTATTTGTGTAGTCAAGCCCTAGGGAAAAACCATCACTACTTTTAAACCCAGTTATAAGTTCTTTGAGTCACACGTTTTTTTTATTTTCTACCTGTTTTCCCCAATTACTTTTTTTCTGGACGCTGTTCAAAGGAGAAAATTCACACGTTGCCAATGTTTGCTGTCTTGAGTATTACCCCATTGGTTTTTTTCCCTTGACAAAATATTGTACCCGGGTTTTTTTCCCCAGTTTATATTTCATTTCTGTATTTCCCCTTTCCCTTTGGTTTTTCTGATTTTGTATTTGCTTGAGAGGGAAGAGTTGCACTTTTTAATCAGCCTGCGCTTTTGCAAGATTTTTACGAGTGAAAACTCTATTTTCTCATTAGTTTTTTTTAGTCAAAAAATGTCAACTGTCACTCAGGCTACTGGATGATTCTGGTAGGACGCCACTCATTATACTGCCCACACTCATACACCCTCTTCTTGTACATCAATGATATACCCTACGACAAGTGAAGAATTAGACACAGTGCAACATCTGGATAAAGCCACTAGTGGGGGAAAATTTAAAAATAAAAATACCCAGATGTTGCACATTGTCTGATCCTTCACCTCTTTTTCGCACCATTTATATGTTTATTTGACCCCCACCTATCCTGTGGGCGGTTTCACCCCCTACCCTCTGTGGGCGGTTGTCACCCCTACCCTCCTGTGGGCGGTAGTCAAAGTTAGGGTAAAATGGGTCCAGGAAATGGGCCTCAAAGTTTTGTAGCTGAACTAGGTACAAAGGTAATGAATCACAAGTTCAAAAGGGAAAAAAATCCTGAAAAAAATTTTTTACATCCCTTAATACATGGTACAATCTGATCAAATTTGAGAATGAACAATTCCCACGTCCCCTCCGGTCACAACTGTAAAGAGTACTGGTGCAAAAATTGATTGTTGAGTCAACCAAAACAACACACCACACACACACCCCAAAACACACACACACACACGGTTTAAAACACCACGAGTACAAGCCCCAAACATATATGAGACAAAATACGCCCAAAAAACAGAAAGCAACGCAACACGACAGCAAAGCGTCTTTTCTGTTATTCCTGGCTGTTCTGCTAGTTTTGGCTTGGTCTCTTGCAAGATTCCTTCATTCAGTGGAAGAATGTGTGATCCACACATCCCCTTCCTGCACTGTCCTTGCTTCTTCAATTGTTCACTTCCTCACAGGTTTCCTTGTCATTCCTTGTTATTTCTACTTCAAACTAAAGTTAAGTCATGTAATTGTGTCCTTTGCTGTCTTCTTGTTTTGGGCTGCCATACATAATAATTTTGGTACTCACTATGTTTGTGATACTTGTTTCCTATTGTCTTTCACCTTTCCAACCTTACTCTTTATCTGTATTTTCCCCCTCGTCTGGTAGTCTCATGTATTCATCTCAACACATTCATGGTTGAAACACGGACTCTGCCTTTCCACTATCTATTCTCCTCGTGTGTACGTAAATTACTTCTGCCTCCGAGCAGGCGACACTGTCACGATCGTCATTTTGTTATATAAATATAACGTTGGATTCCTAGTTTAGGCAAACAACGTCAGGAAACAGAATAAGTGTTTCCTGACGCGGGTCTTAGTCATATGATGACCCGCAACTGGAGCTTAGGGTCATTTGACCGAGGCCTTCCACTGGCTTACCGGTCCACCCCTTTAAAAACAATGGTTATGATTATAACCATTTATTCCTTCCGTCAAGGCTGGCGAGCAATATATAATACATGTTCCGAGTTCCACGAGAAAATATTTCTCTGGGAACTGCATTATCTGCCATAAGTATATTTGAACCCACTAATTATATATATATATATATATATATATATATATATATATATATATATATATATATATATATTATATATATATATATTATATATTATATATATATATATGTGTGTGTGTGTGTGTGTGTGTGTGTGTATGTGTGTGTGTGTGTGTGTGTGTGTGTGTGTGTGTGTGTGTGTGTGTGTGTGTGTGTGTGTGTGTAAAATACTGTATATTTTCCGGAAATACGGTAATTTATAGGTAAATAGATGTCCTATATTGTATTTAATAAAAGTGTATTTTTAAAAAGAGGAGTCGCCATTTTGTTTGAATTTGGATTAGAAACGTTGGTGTAATGGGAAGAATTTTTCGTGCTCTAGAGGTTAAAATTGGGCTGACACTTCTCAAATAGGAGACGAAATTGTTGGATGTGCATTTCTGCATAACTTGAGATATCAGGCGACTGGACAAGACAGCTCCAGGAACCTCAGATAAGTCTTATGTAGTAACCTGGCCAGTATTATTTTCATAGATAGACAGTGAGGTTTTCTGAGTATGATACACATTAATCTCCAGTCAAATTAGTGAGTGTTATGATTAAGATATATTCTCCTTCTGTTGTATAAATGTGCATATAATTTTATATATATATAAATATATATATATATATATATATATATATATATATATATATATATATATATATATATATATATATATATATATAATCATTTATTATTTTTAATATACAGTCCACAAATTTATATATTTACCAGCATTCCTGGTGATGTATATTTCATTTATAATTAATAGGTCCAGAGCAACTTGTGGATATGACAGTGGTAGGTATCGAAGGGGGACATTTTTTGCGACCTAGGTGTCCCAAATTCCTACTTGTCTAACTGATAAATAATAATTATCTTTGTTCATCTACTGTTATGTATATAATGAAACATTCAGCTAAACGCAATTTTCAACAAATTATATATATTATATATATATATATATATATATATATAAAATATATATATATATATATATATATATATATATTTAATTTATTTCTACAAGTACATATACAAGGTATACTGGCCTAGCTGACATCAATGACAGACTGCTATATAGAAAGCCACTTGTTATGCAGAGCATTTCGGGCCAATTAGGTCAGTTTTGTCCCAGGATGCGACTCACACCAGTCGACTAACACCCAGGTACCCATTATTATTATTATTACTGATGGGGAACATGGACAACCGATGCAAGGAAACATGGTGTAAAGCGAGAGCTTTTGCCACCAGGCCAAGGTGCCCGTGGCCTGACCTGGAGGTGACCTGGAGAGAGTTTCGGGGGTCAACGCCCCCGCGGCCCGGTCTGTGACCAGGCCTCCTGGTGGATCAGCGCCTGATCAACCAGGCTGTTGCTGCTGGCTGCACGCAAACCAACGTACGAGCCACAGCCCGGCTGATCAGGAACTGCCTTTAGGTGCTTGTCCAGTGCCAGCTTGAAGACTGCCAGGGGTCTGTTGGTAATCCCCCTTATGTGTGCTGGGAGGCAGTTGAACAGTCTCGGTCCCCTGACACTTATTGTATGGTCTCTTAACGTGCTAGTGACACCCCTGCTTTTCATTGGGGGGATGGTGCATCGTCTGCCAAGTCTTTTCCCTTTCGTATGTGAGTGATTTTCTTGTGCAAGTTCGGTACTAGTCCCTCTAGGATTTTCCAGGTGTATATAATCAGTATCTCTCCCTCCTGCTTTCCCAGGGAATACAGGTTTAGAAACCTCAAGCGCCCCCAGTAATTGAGGTGTTTTATCTCCGTTATGCGCGCCGTGAAAGTTCTCTGTACATTTTCTAGGTCGGCAATTTTCACCTGCCTTGAAAGGTGCTGTTAGAGTGCAGCAATATTCCAGCCTAGATAGAACAAGTGACCTGAAGAGTGTCATCATGGGCTTGGCCTCCCTAGTTTTGAAGGTTCTCATTATCCATCCTGTCATTTTCTAGCAGATGCGATTGATACAATGTTATGGTCCTTGAAGGTGAGATCCTCCGACATAATCACTCCCAGGTCTTTGACGTTGGTGTTTCGCTCTATTTTGTGGCCAGAATTTGTTTTGGTACTCTGATGAAGATTTAATTTCCCCCATGTTTACCATATCTGAGTAATTGAAATTTCTCATCGTTGAACTTCATATTGTTTTCCGCAGCCCACTGAAGATTTGGTTGATGTCCGCCTGGAGCCTTGCAGCGTCTGCAATGGAAGACACTGTCAAGCAGATTCGGGTGTCATCTGCAAAGGAAGACACGGTGCTGTGGCTGACATCCTTGTCTATGTCGGATATGAGGATGAGGAACAAGATGGGAGCTAGTACTGTGCCTTGTGGAACAGAGCTTTTCACCGTAGCTGCCTCGGACTTTACTCTTTGACGACTACTCTCTGTGTTCTGTTAGTGAGGAAATTATAGAATCATCGACCGACTTTTCCTGTTATTCCTTTAGCACGCATTTTGTGCGCTATTACGCCATGGTCACACTTGTCGAAGGCTTTTGCAAAGTCTGTATATATACATCTGCATTCTTTTGTGTCTTCTAGTGCATTTAGGACCTTGTCGTAGTGATCCAATAGTTGAGACAGACAGAAGCGACCTGTTCTAAACCCATGTTGCCCTGGGTTGTGTAACTGATGGGTTTCTAGATGGGTGGTGATCTTGCTTCTTAGGACCCTTTCAAAGATTTTTATGATATGGGATGTTAGTGCTATTGGTCTGTAGTTCTTTGCTATTGCTTTACTGCCCCCTTTGTGGAGTGGGGCTATGTCTGTTGTTTTTAGTAACTGAGGGACGACCCCCGTGTCCATGCTCCCTCTCCATAGGAAGGAAAAGGCTCGTGATAGGGGCTTCTTGCAGTTCTTGATGAACACAGAGTTCCATGAGTCTGGCCCTGGGGCAGAGTGCATGGGCATGTCATTTATCGCCTGTTCGAAGTCATTTGGCGTCAGGAAAAACATCGGATAGGCTTGTGTTAATCAAATTTTGTGGCTCTCTCATAAAAAATTCATTTTGATCTTCGACTCTCAGTCTGGTTAGCGGCTTGCTATAAACTGAGTCATATTGGGACTTGAGTAGCTCACTCATTTCCTTGCTGTCATCTGTGTAGGACCCATCTTGTTTAAGTAGGGGCCCAATACTGGACGTTGTTCTCGATTTTGATTTGGCATAGAAGAAATACTTTGGGTTTCTTTCGATTTCATTTATGGCTTTTAGTTCTTCCCGCGATTCCTGACTCCTAACGGATTCTTTTAGCTTAAGTTCGATGCTTGCTATTTCTCTGACCAGTGTCTCCCGACGCATTTCAGATATATTGATCTCTTTTAGCCGCTCTGTTATTCTTTTCCGTCGCCTGTAAAGGGAGCGCCTGTCTCTTTCTATTTACATCTACTCCTCCTTTTTCTTGAGGAATAAGCCTTGTGCATACATCGAGTGCCACCGAGTTAATCTGTTCTAGGCATAAGTTGGGGTCTGTGTTGCTTAGTGTATCTTCCCAGCTTATATCGGTTAGGACTTGGTTTTACTTGGTCCCACTTTATGTTTTTGTTATTGAAGTTGAATTTGGTGAATGCTCCCTCGTGACTAGTCTCATTTTGTCGGTCAGGGGCTCCAGCATACATGTCTGAACCTCAATTATGTTGTGATCTGAGTATATTGTTTTTGATATGGTGACATTTCTTATCAGATCATCATTGTTAGTGAAGATGAGGTCTAGTGTATTCTCCAGTCTAGTAGGCTCTATTATTTGCGGGTTTTAAAATTGAATTTTGTGCAGAGATTTAAAAGCTCGTGCGAGTGTGAGTTTCATCAGAGCTGCCTCCTGGTGTTATTACTGCAACAATATTATTTGCTATATTCCTCCATTTTAGGTGCCTTAAGTTGAAATCCCCCAGGAGCAAGATGTTGGGTGCAGGAGCTGGAAGATTTTCCAGACAGTGGTCAATTTTTAACAGCTGTTCCTGGAATTGCTGGGATGTTGCATCCGGAGGCTTGTAGACTACCACAAAGACTAGGTTTTGGTTCTCGACCTTTACTGCTAAAACTTCCACTACATCATTTGAGGCATTAAGCAGTTCTGTGCAAAACAAGTGACTCTGGCAATGTACAGGCCAACCCCACCCCTTTTGCTGTTCACTC
This sequence comes from Cherax quadricarinatus, assembly GCF_026875155.1. Classification (NCBI taxonomy): domain Eukaryota; kingdom Metazoa; phylum Arthropoda; class Malacostraca; order Decapoda; family Parastacidae; genus Cherax; species Cherax quadricarinatus. The sequence goes on from NC_069405.1 coordinate 75,961,245, forward strand.
TGTCACATCTGTATAGGGTTTAACCTGGGATCCATATTTCGTTGACCAAGTATCCTTTAATGTGGGTCTCAGTGAAAGCCGCGAACATTGCCTTTGCCTCTGCAAGCATTCCACGGTAAGAAAGGGTATTTTGTGTTTGTGCTGGCTTTAGACCCTGTATATTTGCAAAGAAAATGTTATCGGACTGGGTGGTATTTGTTGTACTGGGGGGGGGATTTTTTTTTCCGGACAATAATAATCTGGATCTGTTGGTTTGGAGTGGAGGCCATCGACTGTGGTTTCCACTCCAGAATGACTGGATTTGTGTACGTATTTATCTGCATTTCCTGCCATTTTTTTTTCCTTCCCTGGCACTAAAAAACCTCTCCCTCTTGAGTGGGCTGTGGCTTACCCAGGATTTCCCATGGCCATGATGTTTTGTACTTTTTGTCCCCTTTAGATGGTATGCCTGGCATTTAAGTTTATAGCACAGTCCTTTCCTGTACTGAAGAGGTACACATCTCAGGGTGAAAAAGCTTAGCAGGAAGGAGTTTGCATTTTCCTGTTGTCATATGGGCATGGCATTTTCTAGGGTGGTCATAGTTGCATGTCCCATCTGTTTTTCCAGATTTCCCATGCCAGCAGATACCAAGTGCATAGTATGTGCACAGGCTTGGTTTCCGCTTGCCTTGGGTTTCTGTGACTGTATTCCCTGTTGGTGCATGTTTCCCTGTCTTACTTCTATCATCCCTAGCACCAACAATGGAGCTCCCACCAGTTGTTTTTGGTAATTTATCTTCGCTCATCTTATGGACAAAAGGAAAGAATGTTTCCGAAAGTTATCCATAATTTCCTATTCTCAAATGAAGCTGGCCTGCTATATGGCTAAGATAAGATCAGGTAAAATTTCGTTCGGATTTTTAACCCTGGAGGGATTGCCTGTGTCTAGCGAGGTGAATATCCCTTCCTTGTCCCTTCTCTCTTATGGAATAAAGGGGGTTTCGCTGACCCAAAAGTAACAGATTAACTCTTCCATCTCAAGCAGCTGAACTAAAAGTGACCTATGGATGTGAACGAAGTAAATGATGGTGAAGGCGAATTCGTACGTTTTAGAAGTAAGGGAGCTTTGAAAAAAGAAAGAGGATTTCAAAGGAGGCTTGCTGCAAGAAACAACGAGAGCAACAACAACTATTACAGAACGGTTAGGCTTGACTTCCCTCCTACATTCTGAGTTTAGGTCAATTTAGTATGGTTTACCGAAGCTTCATTAATCAACCCAGAAAAAAAACCTTCGGATTCGCTTTCTTCATGACGAGGACAATTACGTTTTTGTTACTAACAACCGCAACATTACATAGAAAAACTTCTTACTCATAAATATGGCTAACATCCAACTCCAAGCTGCCTCAAACCAAGATCACCTAAGTCTTATGTTATCCATCAATGTTAATAAGTACTGGGATCTGTTGTACAGATCAAGATGCAACACCCTCTACGACATCCCAATGAACTGATATTGGCTGAGAGGATATGGCCAAGGACTCACATCATATATCTACACCCCCCCACACTAGCAGACGTTTAACAGGAGTTGGCAAAAATATGTCTTTGTACCAACGCCCCTCACCGTAGATTGCTACAATGTGGTACAGCGCTGGGGTCGCACACATTTGCATTTAAATGCTTTAGTAAGTCACACAGGTGTGCAGTGTGTGCCAAGGCCCATCCTTCTCACCAGTGCTATATATGATCAAGAAACACCAGACCGTTGCATAGAATGTATCAATTGAAAGACTCAGGAGTCACAGACTGCTCTGCTGACTGCAGAGTGCGAAAAGCTGCCCCATCGCCAGCCGCAGGCTCCCGCCTCACCCATCACCCCCCATGATAGGCAAAAGCCTACCAGATACTTCATGACAGAAGACTGACCCAACCTGAACTCAGACAATATGGTGAGCGAATCACTCAGGGAGTACATCAATACAGAGCAACGATCACGTCCGCTCTCTAACAATAGAAATGCTGCTGGGGTGGTGCTGACAACCATCTGTCTGGCTGAGTCCGCTGGTCAGTCAGCCACCTGGCTCAGCTGACCGGACTTCAAACCCCAATGAGCTGTCTTGCTGGGGTGGTACCCAACATGCAGCTGCGCATAACAACCTGGAGAAGCAACAATGGTGTTTGAAACAACAACTTGAGCACCAGAGGAAAAACTTAGCAGAGGTAGCGAAATGAGTACATCAACCCACAGATTGTCAGCCATTAGAAAATGAGTGTGGTAGATGTGACCAAACTGATGAAGCAGTGGTGTTTTAATAATTTACCAAAAACATGAATCTGATAGTGTGTTTACAATCACAGTGAAGATGATAAGGGCAGTGAAGACCATCATGATAGTCAACCTGATTGAGTGTAATGTATTGATAGATACTGAGTGTGAGATGACCCGGGTTGTTGATAATGGTGTATGGTTCACTGTCATAATGATGAGGGAATGATACAGTGATGATAGTGATGAGTGTAATAAAAGGGCGGAAAAAAAAGAGGTGAGTGGCGAGGGATAGTGGTCACCTTCCCATACATTTCACAGACAAAGAGCGCAGGACCTCCTGGTGTACAAAGACTCCCAAGGATGTCTCACTAATGGAATGTGCACTTAGAGAACTCATGGATAAGGATAATACTGATTATATTGATGTTTATATTGAATATGTCTGTTATTTTTTATTTAGAAAGTTTTTCATTTTGCTGAAATTGAATACTATCCCTGGACTTTTAAATGGAACCCAAACTCGTATACTACCTATACCATTATAAGTTGAAATCTTGCGACACTTTAAAAAAGATTTTTCTGACCTGCATCATAAAGTAACCCCTGAATCCGTGATATTGTGTGTCTAAAAGAGTGGCAGAGTCCCCTGAAAAGTCCAACCCCCTAGAATTGCCATCGTTATGTTTGCATATAATCTCAAATCTACTAATTTCTTTGTTCTATATATTAAAAAATCAATTCCCCAACAACTTCTTGCACATAAGAAAACAGAGGGGCTACAATATTAAAAAAAAAACACGGTGTTAGGATTTATATTGGGTGAACACTGCTCTCAACATATTTAACTAGTACGCTCCTGCAGATAATTTATACTTTATGGAGCTCCCCAACTTGTGCTCAGTCGAAACCAACTCTCAATATTGTGATTATAATGCACGACACAAAAGCATTGGAAACCCTCAGATTTTGGTAATCGTAATGGCAATCAAACAGTTGTCACTCTATAAACCGTCATGATAAATGGGGAAATTGAAGGTGATCGCTTGAACTCCAACACATATCTATGGAGGCGTCCTTGATCAGTGCCTGGGCTTCAACATTACATCTACCATCTGAGAGTCTTCCATTGTCAGATATAGTGTTTACCTGGAGTTTACCTGAGAGAGTTTCCGGGGGTCAACGCCCCCGCGGCCCTGTCAGATACCAGGCCTCCTGGTGGATCAGAGCCGGAACAACCCGGCTGGTTGCTGCTGTGCAGCACGCAAACCAACATACGAGCCACAGCCCGGCTGATCCGAACTGTCTGTAGGCAGTGCTTGTCCAGTGCCAGCTTGAAGACTGCCAGGGGTCTGTTGGTACTCCCCCATATGTGTGGCGGGAGGCATTGAACAGTCTCGGGCCCCTGACACTTATTGTATGGTCTCTTAACGTGCTAGTGACACCCCTGCTTTTCATTGGTGTGGATGGTGCATCGTCTGCCAAGTCTTTGCTTTCGAAGTGGTGAATTTTCGTGTGCAAGTTCGGTACTAAGTCCCTCAAGTATTTTTTCCAGTGTATAAATCCTTATCACCCCTCCTGCGTACCATGGAAATACAGGTTTAGGAACCCTCAAGCGCTCCCAATAAATTGAGGTGTTTTTATCTCCGTTATGCGCGCCGTGAAAGTTTCTGTACATTTTACTAGGTCGGCAATTTCACTGCCTTGAAAGGTGCTGTTGTGTGCAGCAAAATTCCAGCCAAGATAGAACAAGGCTAACCTCTCTATATATTTGGTATTACTATTCTCCCCTGGTGGGAAATTCAAATGAAACTCTTAATGTTTCCCTGATCAACATGATGAACTTTGTTGCACATGTGAACTGACATGGTATAATTCCTATGAGTGTACCTCTGTCAGACTTTTAACAATGACCTGTGAGCAGTATTCAAGAACTTTCTTAGAGCCGCCTCTGAAACCTCCTACTACTCTAAAACCAAATGACTTCCATAAAAACAAAAGTCTTACAAACATCATACCTATTACAATGATTCTAAACTTCGCACATTGAAACGAACTGTTTCGCAGACTAGGCCTAGCCTATGAAACCATCGTACCCCTGAATGCTGAGCCCTCTTCCAAAACTGCCCTTGCTGGCTGCCAGATGAGCGTATGACAGAGCTGGCCGGCAAACCGACGGGAACAATTGTCAATGGTCTCCAATGCTCACACCCCACTAGCCGTTCATGGGAGGGACCTAAATAGAATTACGGGTAACAGACTGGGCAGATCGCGCACCCTCACCCTCTGCATAGGTCGCATGAGTTTAGTCAGTGCTTGGGCTGCTACTCCAGCTATGACAGTCTTCCCAGTACCACACAGGCTAAATTAATGTGACAAAAATATGCAAGGGGAGACTTGTTTGCTTTATGCTCACAAGGCAGAATGACATGCAACAATCCTTTCACAAATTATGAACTTGATGGCAGCACTCACTAAGCAACTCCACGACGCCTGGTGAGGATGGTATACATACAACATACTCAGATGCTGTTCAGTACCGAGGGTAATCCTTTATCATGAATTATATAACAGGATTTAAGTCACTGGGGAGCTCCCTAAGTATCATGACCAATAGCCTCCTTAATCCCATTCCGAAGCCCACTCAACAAAAATTCATTTTCTCCAATATCCCTTACTAGCTTGCTTGTGTAAAACATTCGAAAGGACGATTCTTAATCGTCCTTATTCACAGAATTAAGGATGCATGTCCACCCGGTTCATGGCTTCATGCGTGGAAGGGGGTGTGCGTCATAGCAATTAGCCACCTTTCTCACTCTGCACACTGACAGCTCATACACTACCTTCCTTGACCTTAAATCCGCTTTAAGTAAGCCAACCGACATGTAAATCATTAGTGAACTTGGCCAAATGGATGTTGGAGGATGAACTTCACCTCTGGATTAAAGGTTACCTGTCGGCAACAGAAAGTCGTCTGTGTTGTTCCAGGGACATAAAGTGTAAACCTACAGGAATATTGAATTAGAACCCACAGGGAGAGTGCTTAGTCCCCCCTTTTCAACATTTAGATTATACCTAACTTAAAGCCATGCCTACCAGCCCAAACATTATATGGTTAGTTTTGCTGATGACATCATGATCACACCACCGGATTCTCCAACACCCAATACAGTCTTAATCATGTACTAGGCCTCGAGTCATGACCTGGTGTTATAACTCAGGGGATAAAACAAAGATACTCAACATCTGTCCTCCTTGGCAGAGAGGACACAGATCGCAGATCCATTTGGCATGATTGGGTCCTTCTAGAATATGTAAGAAGATCCAGGTATCTAGTGCTTTGAGGTTCCACTAACATGCCAGTTGTAACGAGACTTTGTCGCCAATACAAAAGAAAGGTGAGAGCACTTAGGTTGTGGCAGGTTTCATCCAGGTATGTGCTAATGTTAAAATAGTGAAAATGATGTAACTTGCTTATAATAGATCATAGTGAATTAATCGGCGCCATACGTGGCACTAATGACTGACTGGGAAGCTTGGAGGGCTGGAAAAACTGCAAAACGAAGCATTGAGGTCATCCTAGGATGCCCTCGAACTGCCAAAAATTTTAATTATGCGGAAAGAAACTTCATATTCCAAGCATTATAGATCGTGTTACTGAAAGAAAAAACCTTAATGGGGTCAATATGCTTAGGCTAGCCATTCAAAACCCTGCAACAGTACCCTCCAAACTTTCCTCAGCATCTGGTGAACATCCTCCAAGATGGATCGAAAAACCTTGAAACCGACCTCCGCATGAACCACTACATGATCTATATAATTAGACAACAAGACATTTTCCTGCTCCAGGGGATATTACCCCATTCCAAACTACCATTCCTCCATTCCCCAAAACTCTTCTAATCACAACCTAAGCTACGTCTTGAAGCCAAACATGAATGCCTTAAGCTGTATTGATAACTTAGTCACACAGAACACTCTTTCACAAAATTATTTACGTCGATGGTTTTCTGTTCATACCAGTCCACTGGAGCAGCTGGAGTGCTGCAGTTTGACATACGAGTGATGGCTCTCATAAAGAAATTGGAGCACGCATCAATAACTGGGGGCCCTCTACCCTTCAAAATAATTGCTGTTTGCCATACTCCTTGCACTCAAATTGTCCATGTATCTAAGGTTGACACTTTAATTTTAACTTGATTCTCTGTCCCATCCATAAATCTCTCAACTCATTAATGTAAAAAATTGTGGCATGCTTTGTGTCAGAACCAGACATAGGTATGGTAAGCTGTGACAGTGGAGTCAGAGTGCACATGCTGTGGATCCATCTCACATATGGTCTACAGATGCATGATATAACGATAAATTGGCTAACTGTATCTTTCAAAGAGGGTAGATTACAATCTTGGTTGTCAGTTAGCATTTGAGAAAACAAATAATACGAAAAGAAATTCAAATGAACTTTATTGACTTAAGATTAGGGAGATTGACACAAGTCAGTCCATCTATCATCATTCCATCATGCAGGAGGCGACAGTCTATGGTGGCCTCAACAAGATAAGCAGACACTTGGATGTCACTACTACCCCGGCACCGACCCCGCTCCAAGCTGGGTTACAAGTATCTTGGCAGGTTAAATCCCCACCACCAGATGTAGACCAAACGAAATTAAACTTGGCCAGATGGACTATTGTCACACCTTGCGTCCATTATTTACTTTTAGTGCGATAAAATTACTGAATTTAGAAACAACTCACTCAGAAATGTTCAAGAAAAGGCAAAGTATTTATACCACAGTGGTATATTACAAACCATTCTGGTGAAATACACTGACTTTGCTAGCTGTAAATAAATGTCATAACCGATGGTGTGTGGTTGTGGTGTTTGTGTGTGATATACTCACCTATTTGTACCACCTATTTGAGGTTGCAGGGTCGAGTCATAGCTCCTGGCCGCCGCCTCTTCACTGAATGGCTACTGAGGGTCCCTCTCGCACCCTGCTCATGAGCTTATCATAGCCCTCGCCTAAAACTTGTATGGTTCCCGCCCCTCCACTACTTCACCTTTCTAGACTATTCCACGACTTGACTACCCTATGACTGAAGAAATACTTCCTAACATCCCCTTTGATATCATCTAGTCTTCCAACTTCCAATTGTGACCTCTTGTGTATGTGTCCATCTCGGAACATCCTGTCTTTGTCCACCGTGTCTATCCGCGCAGTATTTTAATATGTCGTTATCATGTCTCCCCTGACCTCCTGGCCTCCAGTGTTGTCAGGCTCTATTTCCCCCTCAACCTTTCTTCGTACGACAATCCTCGTAGCTCTGGGACTAGTATTGTTGCAAACCTTTGCACTTTCTCTAATTTCTTGACGTGCTTGACTAGGTGTGGATTCCAAACTGGTGCTGCATACTCCAGTATGGGCCTGACGTAAATGGTATACAGTGTCTTGAACGACTCCTTAATGAGGTATCGAACGCTATCTCGTAGGTTTGGCCGCGCCGTATGCTGCAGCATTATCTGATTTATGTGCGCCTCAGGAATATGCTCGGTTTATATTCACCCTCTAAAGATTCTTTTCCGTTGAGGTGAGGTTTGGCAGTCTTTGGCCAAACATCTACATAATTGTGTCTGCGGTCTTCTTTGCCCTTCCCCAATCTACATGACTTTGGCATTGGCAGGGTTAAACTCAAGGAGCCCAGTTTCTGACCAGCTTGTAGCCTGTCCCCGGTCTCTTTGTAGTCCTGCCTGATCCTCATCCATTTGATTCTTCACATTAACTTCACATCATCTGTGGCAAAAAGACACTTTCTGATCTATCCCCTTCCGTTATGTCGTTCACAATACCAAGAACAGCACAGGTCCAGGACTGACCCCGTGTGGAAACCCCGCTTGTCACAAGCGCCCACTCTGACACCTCGTCACTTACCCTGACTCGTTGTTGCCTTCCTGTCAGGAATTCTCTGATTCCATTGCAGTGCCTTTCCTGTTATGTGTGCCTGAACTTCTAGCTTTTTCAGTAACCTCTTGTGAGGAACGGTGTCGAAGGCTTTTTGCAGTCCAAAAAAATACAGTCGATCCAACCCTCTCTCTCTTGTTCATACTTCTGTCACCTGTCATAAACACAAGTATGTTTTGAACACAGATATTCCTTCCCTGAAACCATGCTGGTTGTCAATTATACACTTGTTTCTTTCCAGGTGCTCCACCACTCTCCTCCTGATTAATCATATCTCGCAGACCTTGCATACTAATACACGTTATGATACAGTTCTGTAGGTTTGTGACCTCATGTCTGTTCCTCCCTTTTAAAAATTGGACTACATTTGCCAATCTTCCATACCTCAGGGAGTTGCCCAGTTTTCAATGATGTGTTGAAAGATCTTTGTATAATGGCACACACAATAACTTCTGGCTCCGTCTTTAAGGACGCCACGGAGAGATGTTGTCTGGTCCCACCGCCTTTGAGGTGTCAAGTTCGGCTATAGCAGCTTATCTTCACTTCCTCCTGGTTATAAGTACCTCAACCAGCATTGCTGGTGTACCCCCCTGTTCTGAATTCCGGAGTCCTACAGGTTCCACTGAAATACTTCTTTAAAACTCGTGTTGAGCACCTGACATACCTCTCGTCGAGTTTCTTGTGAAATTCCCCAATCAACCCTTCCTCAGTCTGATTTTTTTTTACTCTGGTCCCTTGACTGTTGTTTTCCTCCTGAGTGGCTGGACAACAGCTTCGGGTCAGTCTTGACATTCGATGCTATGTCATTTTTCAAATTGTCGCTGAGACCTCCCTTCTTATCTAGTGCATATTCATTTCTGGCCCTCTCGGCTAATCTCTTTATTTTCCGAGTTCTCTGTCTTCTGTACTTTTATCCATTCTCTAGTACACCTAGTTTTTGCCTCCTACACTTTGGGTGAACCAAGGATCTCGTTCTGTTCTTCCCATTATATCTGTTTCCCATGGGAACAACCTCTCCTCTGCCTCCTTGCATTTTTTGCCACATAGTCCATCATTTCTTGTACAGGTTATCCTGTCAGTTCCCTCTCCCACGAATGTTTTAGAAGGAAGTTTCCCATGCATGATATTTCCCCTTTTGTAGTTTGGTTTTCCCACCCTATTCCCTGCTACTCTCTCCACTTGGAGCTCAACTATGTAGTCAAGCACAGAACCACATGATCATCAGCTCCCAGGGGCCTTTCATACAAGATATCCTCCGGATGTCTGAACTACTCAAGTTTGAAGGGAGAATTTGTGAAAACAAAGGTCCAGTCTTGCTGGTTCATCTTCTCCTCTCTCTCTGGTAAAGTGTCTCTAAACATGTGATGCATAGGTTTTCCAGTACTACATCATCATCTTGCTCACCATGTTTTCGGAACCCCCATGGGCTCCAGTTTTTCCCAGTCAATCTCCTTGTGATTGAAATCCCCATACAGTAACTTTGCTCCCCCCACATGTGCTCTCCTGGCCACCTCGTCTAGTGTGTCGACCATGGCTCCTGTTGGCTCTCATCGAATTTTCTCTTGGTCTCCTGCAGTCTTGTGGTGGGTTGTACTTACTGCAATTATCACCCTTATGTCCCTCAGACTGGATTGTTTCCTACTAAGTATGTCCCTTTTCACCCGTCCATCCATTCCTTCCATTTTTCCAAAACCACCACTGGCTTATAATGGCAGTGCAAACTCCACCTCCCCCTCTCCTCCCTCAGTCATTCCTGAGTATTGATATCCGGGTGGAAAGATTGAATCTGTTATAGTCTGGTGAGTTTTGTTTCTGTTGAGAGTGTGTGGTGTGTGTGTGTGTGTGTGTGAGTGGAGTGTGTAGTGTGTGTGTTTTGTGTGTGAGGTGTGTGATGGGTTGCGTGTGTGGGTGTGTGGTGGGTGTGTGAGAGGGTGGGTGTGTGTGGGTGTGAATGATGGTGTGTGTTGGGTGTGTGTGTGGGTGTGTGTGAGGTGTGTGTGTGGTTGTTGGTGTGTGTGGGTGTTGGTGTGGTTGTGTGGGGTGGTGGTGTGTGTGGGTGTTGGTGTGTGAGGGTGTTGTTGTGTGATGTGTGGTGGGTGTGTGGTGTGAGAGGGTGTGCGTCGCTTGTTTTGTGGGGTGGGTATGCATACATTTACGCTCTTGAGCACATGTCGCGTGCGTGCGCCACTCGTGTGTGTTGTGCGCGCGCGGCGCTAGTGTGGTGTAAGATCCACTAATATTTGTATTTATAACTCATTACAATTGTGACCAGGTGTGGACGTATCATGGTTCATTACTTTGTAATTTGCACATGACGGTACCATGTATAGGAGTGAGGGTTTGGGGGGGGGGGGGGGGGGGGGGGTTTTTTTGATTTCCATTTACCTCTTAACTTGTCATGATTGTGTGACCAGATCTACCTGGAGTTCATTAACTTTGTAACTATTCAGCTAACTTAACTTTGGGGTCCAGTCACTGGCCCCAATTATGTACCTTTGTAATCTTTTGACTACCGCCCACAGGATGGGTATGGGGTGATAAAAAATATATTAAACTAAAGTGTGTGTGTGAGTGTGTATGTGTGTGTTGTGTGTGTGTGTGTGGTGTGTGGGTGGAGAGTGTGTGTGGTGTATTTGTGTGTGTGTGTGTGTGTGTGTGTGTGTGTGTGGTGTGTCTGTCTTGTCTGTGTGTGTACTCACCTATTTGTGGTTGCGTGCGTGGGTGTGTGTTGTGGTGTGTAGTGGTGGTGTGTGTGTGTGTGTGTGTGTGTGGTGTGTGTGTGTTGTGAGTGACACAACAATCAATAATTTGGCACCAATAACTCCTTACAGTTGTGACCGGTGTGGAAGTGTGAATTGCTCATTACTCTATAATTTGTTGCATGATTGTATATACCATGTATAAACTAAGTAACCATTCTTACAGTATTCATTTCCTTTGATAACTTGTGTGCTCATTACGCTTTGTACCTAAGTTCAGCTATCAAAACTTTGGGGTCCAGTCCCTGGACCCTTTACGTACCTCTTTAACTGTAAATACCTTTGTAACTTGTCTGGAATTGTGACCAGACCTACCTGGGTTATTATCTTTGTAAATTGTGAGTTCATTACATTATGTAAATAGTGAGGTTCAATTACCTCGTAAATTGTGAGTTCATTACCTTCTGTAACTTGCTCCTGACAGCTATCAAAACTTTTGGAGTCCATTCCTTGGTAGGACCAATTATGTAAACCTCAGTAATCTTTTGACTACCGCCCACATGGAGCGGTCATGGGGTGCATAAAAAACATATAAAACTAACTAACTAAGAGGTTAGCCACCTCAGGACAGTCAGTGCGTCATCGAGGAACTGCTAACTTATTTCCATTGGGGTCCTCAATCTTGTCCCCGCAGATGCGACCCACACCATCGACTAACACCCAGGTAAACCTATTTTGCTGCTAGCTGTTTAGAGGCTAACGCGACGGGCTGGAGTTTTGAGACTATGACCGCGGGTTCAATCCCGGCCGGGGGTAATGGTTTGTATTGCAATCGTGTCAATACGATTTCTTAAGTCATGTAAGAAACTGTCGAAATGTTTCCTCCCGCCGGTAAATCGAACCTCGTCCCTCTTTGTATGAACGAGAGCTTTAGCACCAGGCCACCGTGCCAGACTATTTATACTACCAAGAAGCGATGAGTCGCAGTAAATAGTGGAACTTCCGCTATTTTTGGTTGTCCAGCGTGTAATATCTCAACCATTATAGTGTAATAGCCAGCATAATATAAAATTCTTGTAGTGAATGTTCATCACAGAGAACAGTACATAACCTTTGAGTGTCAAACTGATCAACAAGTGAATTATGTTGTATCTGGCAGGCAATATCAAGCCTGGGTAGGAAATGTTAAATCATAATTACAAAAAAAAAAAAAAGTTTCACTACCGTAAACTGGGTCTTACCTTGTGGCTGGAGTGCCAGTCAGAAAACCCATGGGATGGTATAAACCAGGTCCAAACCCAGTGAGATCGTCCTCTGCGCCTTTGCTGGTGGCGGGTTTAAACTCACTAAAGCCGTCCGTTTTAGGTACAAATTCACTGAGGTGACCCGCTATGTCACTGCTCCTGGTAGAAATAACAAATAAATAACAAAAAAAAAAAAAAAAAAAAAGGCATAATACCGTGATCTGGAACGATACACAAATAAACCCCCACATAAAAGAGAGAAGCATACGACTACATTTCGTCTACTAGGACCAATTACAAAGTCACACTGGTAGATACCCACTGAGAAGATGGTGCATTGGATGCCGCTGTGAGTTACAACCCACTAGGTGGGGAGATCGTCCGCTTGTCTCCTCTTTGAGTACGAAAAAACCCACAGAATGACAATGTCGCCGCTGTGGGTACAAATCACTGCAGGCATTTTAAGAAACGACTGAAAAAACATGTAAATTGAGACTCAAATATTATACTAAAGAAGCAGTGATACAGGGAAAAAAAAAACAGTCAAGTTTTAGAGGAAAAAATTTAAACTAAAATTAGTAGAAATTCCAAACATTTACAAATACTTTGACCTAGTATCACTATATTATATTAGATGCCCTCCGAGTACTCTGTGAAAATTACCACTGACCTGGGGAAGGATTACTGTGTTAATATAATTTCAGACAAATTAGAGTTTGGAAGTGAAGCATTATAATTCGTTCAGTTGCCTCATCAGATTTAAACTAGTTTGCAATTATCAAAATCATTTATGACGATAACCTCGTACAAGACAGAACAGTGTTTCTGTCATTGTTAAGACAAACACAGTGTTGTCATAGTCAAGACAGAAACATAGCGTTGTTGTTATAGTTTAGACAGAAACATAGTGTTGTTGTCATTGTTGAGACAAACACTGTTGTTGTCATTTGTCAAGACAGAAACATAGTGTTGTTGTCATTGTTAAGACAGAAACATAGTGTTGTTGTCATTGTCAAGAGAGAAACACAGTGCGGTTGTCACTGTCAAGATGACACAGTACTGTTGACACTGTCAACACAGAAACACAGTACTTTTGTCATTGTTCTAACATATGTGTGTATACAAATGATTATTCAGAATCACACACATACCATCTACGTATATTCTTCCTCCTGGACACAACTTGCATGGAAGAAAACATTTCTCTCGATTAACGTTTTTAAGTGTAGTTCGGACTACTAGGCTTTTAATGAAACTTAAGATGTAAATTAATATAGTTTTTCTCATATGCTCTCATTACGAGTTTATAAACTGGGTGAAACCTCTGTAGGTTGTGGTTGTACAAAGATATTTTAATTTCACAAGGCTTCGTTTATAGGTGAGCTTAATAATAATAAGCTTTATTTCTACAAGTATATGCACAAGGTATGCAGGCCTAGTTATATTGTATTATGTCATTATCAATGACATAATACCATGTAGAAAACCCCTCGTTATGCAGATCATTTCGGGTAAATTACCTGCAGTTTACCTGAAGAGAGTTCCGGGGGTCAGTGCCCCCGCGGCCCGGTCTGTGACCAGGCCTCATGGTTGATCAGAGCCTGATCAACCAGGCTGTTACTGCTGGCTGCACGCAATCCAACGTACGAGCCACAGCCCGGCTGGTCAGGTACCGACTTTAGGTGCTTGTCCAGTGCCAGCTTGAAGACTGCCAGGGGTCTATTGGTAATCCCCCTTATGTATGCTGGGAGGCAGTTGAACAGTCTCGGGCCCCTGACACTTATTGTATTGTCTCTTAACGTGCTAGTGACACCCCTGCTTTTCATTGGGGGGATGTTGCATCGTCTGCCAAGTCTTTTGCTTTCGTTGAGTGATTTTCGTTTGCAAGTTTGGTACTAGCCCCTCTGGGTTTTTCCCCGGGGGAATAATCATGTATCTCTCTTCCCTGCGTTCCGGTAGACGGTCCGGGAACCTCAAGCGCCCCCCAGTAATTGAGGTTTTTTAATCCCCGTTATGGGGCGCCGGAAGGTTTTTTTTACATTTTCTGGTAAAGCAATTTTTTAAACCTGCCTTAAAAAGGTGCTGTTAGGGGCCCAGCAAAATTAAGCCTAGATAAAAACAACGACCTGAAAGGTCACCCGGGGCAGTTTTACCCCGGGATGCGATCCACCCCAAATTTACTAACCCCCCGGGTGTCCTTTTTTTTAACTGTTTAGGGAACAGGGTGAACCAAGGTCCCAGGTAAAACTAGGGGGAAAACACGTTTCTGATTTTTTTCCCCCCGTCCCGGGGAAAGGTCCCTGGACCTCAAGTGGGGGGGCTAAGTGCGCTAAAAAATCTAGTTGGGAAAAAAGTTCCACCCGGGCTTGGACCCTCCATCTAAAAAAACCCGCCGATTTTCCCCTTCAATTCCCTAAAACTAAAAATGCAAACTGTTTTCAAAAAAAGTTTCATTTTTCGCTAACATGCGAAAAAAATAAAAAAAAACCAGTTATTCACTAACATGCGAACAAAAAACACTTTTGGGTCTTTCACTCTGGAACATAAAACAGGTTTTCACTAAAAGGGGAACATAAAACATTATTCACTAACAGGGAAACATAAACACAGTTTTTTCACTAAAGAAAAACAAAAACCCACAGTATTCCAAACATGCAAAACAAAAAACAGTTTTCCCTAACAGGAAAACATAAAACAGTATTCACTAACATTCGAAATAAAACAGTATTACAACATGGAAACATAAAAAAAAGTTTTCCCAAACAGCAAAACAAAAACCAGTATTTCCCCTTTTTTTTTTTTACCCCCCCCCCCCCCCCCCCCCCCCCCCCCCCCCCCCCCCAACTGCGAACAAAACACATTATTCACTAACATGCAAACTAAACGTATTCACTAAAATGCAAAACATAAACACAGTATTCACAAAACAGCGAACATGAACACGAAATTCACTAACACGCGAACATAAACACAGTTTTCACAAACATGCGAACTTTAAACACAGTATTCACAAACATCAAACATAAAAAAGTTTTCACAAACCCACGCGAACAAAAACACAGTTTTCACTAACTGCAAAACATAAACACAGTATTCACAAACTTTCGAACATAAACACAGTATTCACAAACAGGGCGAAAAAAACACAGTTTTCGCTAACAGGGAAATAAAAAAGTATTACAAACCCTGCAACTTTAAACACAGTTTTTCATTTAACAGCGAACATAAAAAACAGTATTCACAAAACATGCGAAATAAAACAGTATTCACTAACACGCGACATAAAGCCCAGTTTTCCCCTAACATGCGAACATAAACAAAAAAGTATTCACTAACATGCGAACATAAACACAGTATTCACTAACAAGCAAACATAAAAACAGTATTCCAACTTTTGGCAACTTTAAAAAAGGGTTTTCCTTTAACATGCAAAACTTAAAACAGAAATTCACTAACATGCAACATAAACACAGTATTCACTAACATGGAACAAAAAAACCATATTCATAACATGCGAACAAAAAACACAGTATTCACAAACATGCGAACATAAACCCCAGTATTCCAAACCGCGAACATAAACACAGTATTAAAAACCCTGCAAACCCAAAAAAAAAGTATTAAAAATAAAGAGAAAAAAAATTTTCCCTTTTTAACACGGGAACACCATCAGTAGGGGAAAAATTTTAAAATTTTATTTTTTACTATTATTATTTCTCAAGGGAGGAAAGCCAGTGGAAGGCCTCGAAAAAATGCCCAAAAAACTTCAGCTGTAAATAATATAAAAAGCTAAGACCCCATCGGGAAACGTTTTTCCTGTTTTCGGAAAAATTCTTGTTTTAACCTTTCCCAAAAAAATGGGGTCATACATCCCGGGGAATGGAGAACCCTTTAATACGGGCAAAATACTTATATAATTGAATATTTAAGTATATAAGTCCCTGAGTATTAATAATTAGATGCAAATTCACACACAACAAAACACAAAACACCCACACACACACACACACAACACACACACAAAACCCCCACCCACCAACACACACCCCCAACACACACCACACACACAAATTTATTTATATATATATATATAACACGGGTTTCCGGGTGTGGGGTGACTCGAACCTACAAACCCTTTGGGAAAAAGGGGTTGCAGTCTTTACCAATCTCCCCACACGGGCCCTTTGGGAGTCCAGCTTGCCCCTAGACTTCTCCCGGGAAACTGGTTTGGCCTTGGATCAAGCCCTAGCGCAAGCTGGACCCCAAAGGGGCATTGGCCAGTGTGGGTAGTTTGGGTTTAAAGCACGATACCCTTTTTCCCAAAGGGTTTCATGGGTTTCGAGCCCTCCTTCAGCCGGGAGTTTGTGTTTGTGTAAAATTTTCGCCTGCTCTTGCGAATTCCTTGCATTTTTAAATTCCTATTAGGCGGATGCTGCGGGGGATGAGATGAAAAGCTGTAACCCTTTTCTCCCTAAAAGCGGGCTCCCTTTTGGTTTCAAAGTCTAGGCAAGCTGGACTAAAGGGTATTGGTCCAGTGTGGGTAGTTTGGGTAAAGCCCCTGAAATACCTTTTTCCCAAGGTTCGTGGGTTTCGATTTTCCTACAGCCAGAGATCAGGGGTTTGTTTTATATTTCCCTGCTTTTTTGCGAATTCCTTGCAAATATAATATATTAATATATATATTATATTTTATATTTAAAATATAAAAAATATATAAAATATATATATTTATTTTTAGGGGAAACTTAAAATTTCAAAACTTACCATTATCGAACTTTTAAAAAATAAAAACCCTTTTTTTTCAAACCAACGTTGTCGCTATTACAAAACGCACCCCTATTTTCAGCCCGCGGGGGTCCCCAAAACCTGTCCACCACCCCCACTCTGTCCACGTCCCCGTGCAGGCGCCGTGAGCCAGTCTGGCTTTTTTGATGCTTGAGGGGAACTTTAAACCCCTTGTGCCCCCATTAAAACTTTTTACAGTTTTTTCATTGTTTTTACTGCTTGGGGGACTATAAAATTTAAGCCCCAAATTGGACCCAAAAAACTTGCTATGGTCCCCCTTTTAAAAAAAGGGAAAGTGATAAACCCCCATGATTGAAAAAGGAAAAAAAATACAAAAAGTATGGAGTGGTGAGATTTTCGAGCTAGGGGAAAAAAAAAATCGCCCCTCGATTGTACCCTGGCAAAGAAAAAACAAAAAAGGAAGCTAAAGTTGCGAAAGGTTTAAATGCAAACCCAAAAAAAAGACACAAATGTTGAAGGGGTTTGAGAAGTTTTTTGCGGGTGTGGTCAAGGATAAAGAGATGGCAGGTGATGGGTTTTTTCAGAGACGTTTATTTGCAAAAAAGGCAAAAAAGCTGCTTGCTAAATTGGTACAGAAAACCCCTGTGATATTCGCCCCCAAAAACCCCCCGGGGGGAGGGACGTCACCGGTCGTTTAAAACCCTCCCTCGGGTGGGGGGACTTTTTGCACTGGATGCCAAGATACGAACAAGAAGGAGGGGGAAAATTTAAAACACAGTTTTTTTTTGGGCGGGTACGTGGCACGCCCCGGGGCCTACAATGAACACCTTACTACCTGCCATAAACAGGGACATTTTTGGGTTTTCCCAGGGGAGGAAGTATTTTGGGGGTGGTTTTTAAATTTAAATTTGTCCAGGGGTTTTCGTGAAATTGAATCGTGCCAGCTTCTTGGACAGGATCTTGACTAGTATCAAGAGCAGAGGAGACTGTGAACTCGGGGGTGGATGTCGTCTTCCCGGGAACGTATCTAAGTCCTATACGTGGGAAAAAGGTGCGAAAGTATCTTTTGGGGCGACAGCTTAGGGCCCTACAAGGGGCCTTCAACATTTAGGGAAAGGCCCTTCTGCTACTATGGGAGTAGGGAAGGGGAGGGGCTGTACGGAAGGGGCTACCGGGTTTTCCAAATCCCCGAAAATAACTCTGGCTAGGCCTAACCATCCTAGTTACTTGGTGGGTTAAAGGCCCCAAAAGGGTCTTCATGTACTATCCCCGGCCGGGAAGGGACCTGCTGCTTGGGCTTTAAAATTATATGGGGGCCACATTTGTCCCCAGGAAACGGGTTTCCCCGGGGAGCCGGGGGAAGGGCGGCTTTTGGGCAGGGGCCTTTTGTGGTTGAGTCGGGGGAGGGGGAGAGGGGGAAGCAAGGATACGGTCTTTTGGAGTGAGAAGGTTGAATGAGGGGAAACAGATGGCCGAGACATGTGTCCCATCCAAAGGGGGGGTTTGGGGGAGTGGACGGGATGTTTGGGGGTTCCAATAAAGATGGAACAAGGCCTTGGGAGGCCTTATGGAGGTTTTAAAAAGGTTTTTTTGGATTTTTTGGGGGACCTGTGAAAAAAGTGTTTTTGAGGCCAACTTGAGGAGGAACGCTGTTTTTGGGGAAAAAGGACCCCCTTTTGGGGGACTCGCTTGGAGCAAGTGGGGGAGGTGGAGGCCAAAAAAAGGAGAACCCCAACAGATGAGACATGGGGTTGTGGCACTCTAGGAAGGGGACGGTTTAGCACCCCTTTAAGGTGAAAAAGGTTTTTCTCACCCGGGGGGCGGGGCCGGGGGAAAAAAGCTTGGGCAAGAGAGGAGGACTTTTGGACCAAAAAGGAAAGCCAGTGGAGACGGGAGAAAAGGCAGTGAACAGGGGGGGGGAAGGGGATGGTCCAGGGTAGTCTGGTGAGCCAGCGGGTTGAGGGACTGGAAAAGGTTTTGGTGGGCAAGCCACAGTGGCATGGGGGGGAAGCAGCTGTTCCTATAACTTTAAAGGTGTTCACCTGTAAGGGTAAAAGGGTTTCTCAGGTCTGAGTTTAAAAAACTGTGGGGTTTTGGTTTTTGGTTTTTTTACGTCGAGGGGGGACGTTTTGTTTAAAGCGGGAACAAAATCAAAAGGTTTGGGTTATGAGTTGTGGTTGAATGGGTAAAATTTTGGGTATTTTAGTTGTGCTTGGGAGTTAAAAGGGGCGGGGTGGGGGTAGCGATAAAGGAGCCCAGCCCCTTGCTGTCACAATTTGGGGAGGAGGGGGCGGGAAAGGGTTGTGCGGGTGGAGGGGGGTGGGGGTGATAGAAGGGCATGTTTTATGGGATTTTTATCCCGGGGTGTCGGGAAATTTTGCGGGGTTGAGGCGGATTTTTGTGTGGGACGAATTATTGTATCATTTGGGGGATTGCCTCCCTTCCACAATCAAAAGGTGGGGTTTGGAAAATTGGGGGGAACCCATGGCGGGAAAATGTGGAACCGGGGGGGGGCAGGTTGGGGTTTAAAGGGGTTCGGGGGATGTGTTTGGGGGATTGAGAGTCATATGTTGCAGGGGGGGGGTTTTATAGGGTGGAACAACTTTCGTACTTTGGGGGGTTTATGTGGCGGACTAGACAGAAATTTATGTCATGAAAGGGGCGGGATTTGGGGGGAGGGTGCAGACATTCGATTTTGGGTTTTCAAAATCTTTGGGGTGGTGATAGTAGATCTGTTTTGGGGGTGCTGTGCTTTATTTCCCCCAAAGGTTACGGGAAGTTGAACGGGGCGGTGCTTAGGGGAGGGGGGGGTGGGGGTACGGGTTTTAAAGGAGTGGGGGTTTAATTTTTTGGGATGAAAGGGGGAACGGGCAAGGGAGCTATTAGCCTGGGGGAGTTGGGGCAAGACGGGACTGCAGATTTTTTTTTAAAAGGGGGAAGGGACGTGTGGAAAGGGGAAAAGGCGTTATGGATTTTCGAAATTTTTTGGAGGGGACAATTTCAGGACTGTTATGAACGAGGGGTGGGGGAGGACAATTTTACTATTCAAGCTAGGATTGCAGATATTATAACGAAAAAGTTTGATGGGTATGGTTTCGATCCGGGGGTTTGGGGATGTGTTTTTTCAGAGTTTAAAACCCTTGGGGATTTTTCTTGCATAAATTTTTGGGAACATAGGGAAATGACCATGTTTTGCAGTTAGTGGCAAACTCCCGGGGTGGGGGGGACCCGATGGTGTGGTCCTTTCCTCCCTGGACAGTATGGGGCGCTATGCTGGAAAGAGTGGTTTAGGGAAAAAAAAAGGAAGGGTGTGCCCAGACTAGGCCCTGGCAGGAGCTTTTTAGTGGGGGGTTTATTTAAGTTATAGGAGAACAGGACAGGGGGGTTTGGGGGGGCATTAGTGAAGCGAGGTGGCAGATGCGGTCTTTGGCATGAGCATGGGGGGGATCCGGGGATTGATGGGCCCGCCTATTGATTATTTTCAAGGGGTCCCTTGTTGGGGGCAAAAAGGCATTGCTTTGTTTTGGGGTTTTGAAAGTATGCTGGATGGGGGAGGATGGTTTGGGGCACAAAGTATGGGTTTTAGTAGTATTAGTACCAAAAAAAGAGGGGGCCAGGCAACCCCGAGTGTTTCCCGGGGGAAATTTTCCCCGAGTGCGAAGATTATAAGGTGTTTGCAAAGAACCTAGGTAATAGGGGTTTTAAGGGGGTTTTGGGGGTCCCGGTTTTTCACAGGGGTCATTTTAGAAAATTTCCCGGAGGAGTAGCGGGGGCCACTGATGCATCAGGAATTTCTTAGAAAGGGTTTTTTAGAGGGGGGGGTTTTTTATTTTGGGTTGGGGAGAAAGCCCTTTTTGGGCTGTGTGGGCCCAAAGGTTTAGAGAGCTTGATTTGGTTTTGGGCCCTTTTGGGGGGTGAGTGGGTTTGGGTTCCATGTAAGCGGGACGAAGATGGGGGTGCAGATTAAAGGTATGCGGCCAAAGGGGTGCCCCCTTTTCCCAAAATTTTGTTTGCATGTGTACAGAATCCGTTTTATGAGCTTGGGGCCGAGAGTTGATGGGGGGGGGAAGAGGGGGGAAGGGGGGGGTTTTGGGTTACGTTGATGATACGACGATTTTACTTATGGAAAGGAGGTTTTTTCCAGGGTGGGTGGGGCCATCGAGAGGTTCGGGGGTGTTTTCCAATGAAAAGTTAATCAGAGGGGAAGCAATGTTGTTAGAGGTGGGCAAATTGGGTGGGCGGGGGGGATTGGGTCTGGGGTTTTGGATGGAACATTGTGGAGAGGAACAAAAATTTTTTTTAGGGTTTTGTATAAGGGAAAATAAGCGGGAGTAGAAAGGGCTAAAATTTTGGGGTGGTTAGGGTAGGGCAGTGGGGAGGGTACGTGGGGCTTTGGGCCAGGGGGGTTACGTTGCACCCAAAGGGGGGTGGTAGGAAATTTGTGGGATCCAGTAAGGTTTGGGGGGTGGCGGGCAGTATAACCCCTTTAGGAAAGTGATGTAATAGAAAGCCAGCAGAGGGCATTTAAGGGATCTTTTTTGGTTTAAAGGGAGGGGGTGGTTGGGGGCGAGGGGTTTGGGAATTACTGGGGTGCACCAGGGGGGTTGGGTTTCTTGGCCCTTTGGGGGGCCCCGGGGTGAGGGCAATTTATGTTTTAAAATGTGATACCTCAGGGGGGGGGGTCAGGGGGCATATGGGGGGAGGGGATGAGGGCGTTCCTTGTTGGTGGGAGTGGGTTGGAAACCGGGAAAGGTGTGTGAGGACATTTTGAGGTATAAGTTAAGGGGTCGTGATTTTACGTCGTCGGTGAAAAGGGAGGCTGTGGAGTGGAGGGATTGTTAGGGAAAATTTTCTGCAAGGGGTGGCTGTCTTCCCCCCCAAAGATTGGAAGGTAATATTGGGGGAAAATTTTTTAAAGAAAAAATACCCGCCAGGGTGGGGAGAAGTGGTGTACAGATCCCTCATGGGGGGAAAATTTTGGGATCCCAAAAAAAAGGGGTTTTAGGCAAAGGGGGTTTTTGAGAGATGGCTTGTGCCAAAATTTTGGGGAAAGTGGGAAAAGGCCTTCCAAGCGGTGTATTTTTTTTCCTTCTTTGGAAAAAGTTAAGATTGTGGTTATGGGTGTTTTTTGGGATTTTTGGGGGGCAAAGGGGGGGGGGAGCCCCCAGGGCTTTACTTTTGGAAAGTGGGAGGGGGGGTTAATGTGAGGTGGCGAGGGCATTAAGGGAAAATTTTGGTTTATTTTTTTTTTTGTTCTTTTTGTATGGGGGGAGGTGGGGGAATGTCAAAATCAAGGTGTTAGCAGCAAGTTTTTTTAGGTCAGTGGTAGGGAAAAGAAGCTTAATGGGGGGCAGTGGGTTATTCTTTTCCGGAGAATTTTTGGGGTCTATGGTGGCAAAGAAATTCAAAGGTTCGTGCTGGGGGAGGACAGCAAGGGGGTTTGGGATCCATGGTGAGTGATGGAGTGCTTGGGGGAAAGGATGTTGTTTGGGTTTTGTGCCCGGGGATGGTGGCTACTTTTGGGTGGGGGGGGGGGGGGGGGGGGGGCGACGGGGATAACTTTTGAATTTGTTTGTTTTTTTTATGAGGGTTTGAATAGCCCGGGATTGGGTTGACATCTGTGACGAGAGTTTGCTCATGTTCCAGGATGAGGCCGTTTTCCAAAGTCCTTGAGGTAGTGTACTAGCGGGGTGAGATGGGGTTTTTAGTCCTCCATAGTTTAAGGGGGGTTTCCCGTTTTTTTCCGCTTTTTGTTGTACCTTGCCGGGAATTGATATACGCTTAACGGGCATTTATTCATGTGTGGGGAAATGTGAGGGCTTCTAGAGTTTTGTTGCTGTTCACATTTTGGGACAATTTTATATGATTTTAAAGTGGTGGGTTTTTCTTTTTGGTTTTTTTGGGGGGTTGTGTTTTAGGCGGATTATTTTTGATTCTTGGGATGTCGGGCAAAAGGGACCCAGTTGTATTGCTCCCGTTGGGGCCAAACGTCGGGCCCGCGAGTATGGTTCGGGGTTTAGGTGTATTTAAAATCGGTTTGTTTTTTTTTAAAAGTACCATGTTTTGGGCATGGTTTTAATCTCGCTTGTTTTGAAGGGCTTTCGGGGGTGTGTGTGTTTGTTGTGTGAAATCACCTATTTTTACCCCCTATTTGTGGGTTGTGTGTGTGTGTGTGTGTGTGGGTGTGGGGGTGTGTGTGTGGGGTTGTGTGTGGGGGAAAAAAGGGCCCCCCTTTTGGAAAAGTGGCTTTCCGTAAAGCGAGGGGGAAGTTTTTCCTTTTTTTCATGTATTCTGCGCAACTGGATTTTCGGCCAAAGGGTTTCCCCCTAAAAGAATTCACAGAGAGGCCAAATGGAAGACACTTTTGAATTTAAAGTTATGAAACCTTCTTTGTGTTGGGAAAAAGAAGTGGGGTTTTTTTTTTTTGCCCCCCGGGCTCAATTTTAATTTTATTGGTTCTTAATTACAATAAGTTTAAAAAGTTTCCCTGTTAATTTTGGGGGAGGCACTGCGTGCACCCGGGTCATGTACTCTTATATTTTTTTGTTTACTTTGGCAATGTTTGGATGTTTATGTGATAGGGGACTGTAATGTATTTGCCCCCAAAATGTGCTCCCCCCCTCGACGGGGGAAAGGTTTTCCGGGGTATTAATGTATTTTATATTTTACGCACTACAGGGGAAAGTTAATTGTTCTACTGTGGCCCTTTCCCGTGTGTTTGGGGGAGGGGGAGGGTTTTCCCCGTTAGGGGGGGGGTTCTTGTACTTGCCGTTTTATTTTTTTTTGTGTTTTGGGTTGGGGGTTTGAAAATATATTAACATTGTTTTCCCCAAAGTTTTTTTAAAAAACTATGTTTTGCCTTATTTTTCGTACTATGTAAGAGTCTTTTAAAAAAAAATTTTAAAAAAAAAAAAAAAATCCGGAACCAGTTTTAGTGACAGAACCCTTTTCCCCCTTTTTGGGAAATGTTTAAAAAGGCACCAGAAAAAAAGGGGGCTGTGGGACAGTTTTTTTTGTAGAAGGGGTCCCGTGACTCTCAAACTGGTCCTAGTGGCATTAAAAGACAGAGAAGGGAAAATAAAACCCCCGAGAGGGGTTTACCTGAAACCCCATGGAGGGGGAATTTTTGCTTCCCAAAAACAAACCCCCCAAATCCCCCCTCTTTCCCCCTCCCTATCTTTTCCCGATGCCATCAACCCAAAAATTCCCAAAAAAGGTAAGTAAAATATTAAAAATTTTATTTAATACAATTTTGAACATATATATTTGTTGTAAAGTTTAAAACCCGCAATTTTTTTTTCTATAAAAAAGTATTTTTTGTGAATTTTTTTGGGGTTTTGGAAAAGAAAATTGTATTTTCCCTTATTTCTTTTGGGAAAAATTGCTTTGATTTTTTAAACTTTTTGAATTTAGAACTACCCTGGAAAAGGAAAATTTAATTTCGATATTTGAGGTTCCACTTAACAAATTTTAATTTTCGTGCCGAAAAGGTAAAAATGGGGGAAAATAAAATACTTTCAAAATTTTCTTTTACATTTTTAAAAAAAAGCATTTTTTTTTTTTTCATTTATGTTTAAAGTAAAAATTAATAATTTTGTACCAAAAAAACCTTAAAAAAACTTTCCCCAACCCTTTTTTATAAAAAGCGCTTTAAATTTTGCCCAATCCAAAATAAAAAAAATTTAGATAGTTTACAATTTAAATTTTAATTTTAAAAAAACAAACACAATTTAAATATATTTTTTCGTTAGGTTTTAGAATGGGTTTTTTCAAAATTTTTGCATGTGCAAAAATTTTTTCCCCCGTCTTATTTGGCAAAGGGAAAATTGCAAATTTTTAAAACCCCAAATTTGCAAGTTTTAACCCCCATACCCCGGGGGGGTGATAGAATTTCCCCTATCAGGAGTCTCAAAAATTTCCCGACTGTCCCCCGTTTTGCCCCGGGCCCCGTAGCCACAATTGATTTTTAAAAAACCGGTATATTTCTCACCAAAAGGAAGTTTAAACAAAAAGGGAAAAACTGTGACCAAAAAGCAGTTTTTACGACGAAACTCCAGCTAGATGGCCGTGACGAACTCTATTTGTCCCCCCAAAAAACCGTTTTAAAATGACCCCACGAAATCGTAAAGACAAAGATTTTCAAAAAAACCATAAATTCAAAAAAACCATAAAGAAATCGAAAGAAAACCCAAAATATTTCTTTTCTTATGCCAAACAAAGTCGAGAACAACATTTCCCGTTTTTGGGCCCCCTTAAACAAGAAGGTCCAAAACAGATGACAGCAAGGAAATGAGTGGCAAATCAAGGCCTAATATGATCAGTTTTTTGCAAAACCGCTAACCAGACTGAGAGTGAAGATCAAAATGAATTTTTTGAAAAAAGCCCGAATTTTTTTTAACACAACCCTTTTGATATTTTTTCCTGACGCCAAAAGAAATTCGAACAGGCGATAAAAGACATGCCCCCCGCACTCTTTCCCCCGGGGCCCCAAATCGGGAACTCCCTGTTTTATCAAGAACTGCAAGAAGCCCCCTATCACGAGCTTTTACCATCCTATGGGGGAGGGAGCATGGAAAATGGGGGATCGTCCCACGTTACTAAAAGCAACAGACCCTAGCCCCACTCCACAAAGGAGGCAGTTTAAAACAATAGCAAAGAACTACAGACCAATAGCACTAATCCCTTTAAAATTTAAAAAACTTTGAGAGGGTCCAAAAAAGCAAGAAACGCCAAAACCCTCAAAATAACCCCTCAATTTCACAACCCCCGGAAACAAGGGTTTTTAGAGCAGGTCCCTCCTGTCTGTCTCAGCTACTGGATCACTACGACAAGGTCCTAAATGCACTAGAAGACAAAAAGAATGCAGATGTAATATATACAGACTTTGGAAAGCCTTGACAAGTGTGACCATGGCGTAATAGCGCACAAAATGCGTGCTAAAGGAATAACAGGAAAAGTTGGTAGATGGATCTACAATTTCCTCACAAACAGAATACAAAGAGTGTAGTCAACAGAGTAAAGTCTGAGGCGGCTACGGTGAAAAGTTCTGTTTCACAAGGCACAGTACTCGCTCCCATCTTGTTTCTCATCCTCATATCTGACATAGACAAGGATGTCAGCCACAGCACCGCGTCTTCCTTGCAGATGACACCCGAATCTGCATGACAGTGTCTTCCATTGCAGACACTGCAAGGCTCCAGGCAGACATCAACCAAATCTTTCAGTGGGCTGCAGAAAACAATATGAAGTTCAACGATGAGAAATTTCAATTACTCCGATATAGTAAACATGAGGAAATTAAAACTTCATCAGAGTACAAAACAAATTCCTTCCACAAAATAGAGCGAAAACCCAACGTCAAAGACCTGGGAGTGATCATGTCGGAGGATCTCACCTTCAAGGACCATAACATTGTATCAATCGCATCTGCTAGAAAAACGACAGGATGGATAATGAGAACCTTCAAAACTAGGGATGCCAAGCCCATGATGACACTCTTCAGGTCGCTTGTTCTATCTAGGCTGGAATATTGCTTCATACTAACAGCACCTTTCAAGGCAGGTGAAATTGCTGACCTAGAAAATGTACAGAGAACCTTCACGGCGCGCATAACGGAGATAAAACACCTCAATTACTGGGAGTGCTTGAAGTTCCTGAACCTGTACTACCTGGAATGCAGACGGGAGATACATGATTATATACACCTGGAAAATCCTAGAGGGACTAGTACCGAACTTGCACACGAAAATCACTCACAACGAAAGCAAAAGACTCGGCAGACGATGCAACATCCCCCCAATGAAAAGCAGGGGTGTCACTAGCATGTTAAGAGACAATACAATAAGTGTCATGGGCCTGAGACTGTTCAAGCGCCTCCTAGCATATATAAGGGGGATTACCAATAGACCCCTGGCTGTCTTCAAGCAGGCACTGGACAAGCACCTAAAGTCGGTACCTGACCAGCCGGGCTGTGGCTCGTACGTTGGATTGCGTGCAGCCAACAGTAACAGCCTGGTTGATCAGGCTCTGATCCACCAGGAGGCCTGGTCACAGACCGGGCCGCGGGGGCGTTGACCTCCGGAACTCTCTCCAGGTAAACTCCAGGTAATATCACGGGCGGAGATAGAACCCGCGATTAGAGAGTCTCAAAACTGCAGACCGTCGCGTTAGCCACTGGACCAGCTAGCCACAATAAGATTCGTAAAACTAGGTATATTTCTACACCATAGGAAGGTTAGCATAGGCACCAATGTGACCACAAATGCGACGATCTGGAGTTTTGAGACTCTCTGATCACGGTTCTATCTCCGCCCGTGGTATGGTTTGTTTGCAATCGTGTCATTTACGAATTCGTGAGTCAAGTTTTACCTATTCGGCGCGATATATTATAATATATATATATATTATATATATTATATATATATATATTATATATATATAATATATAATATATATATATATATATATATATTTATATATATATAAGGGGGTAGGGTGTTTCAGTGGGGGGAAATAAAATGGATTAAATCTGGAGTATCTGAGAGAGTTAGAGCAAAGGAAGGGGTAGCAGTAATGTTAATATGATCAGTTATGGAAGGGGAAAAGAGATATGAATGTGTAAATTCAAGAATTATGTGGATTAAAGTAAAGGTTGGATGCGAGAAGTGGGTCATAAAAAGCGTGTATGAACCTGGAGAAGAGAGGAATGCAGAGAGGGAGAGAGGGATTTTGGGAGAGGGAAAAGTAAAAATTGTATAGGAGCTTTAAAAAAAACCAAAGGTGAGAGGAAAATTGTGGAGGGGCCTGAATTTCTAAAGTAGGGAAACTTTTAGAGAGGGTGGGGTAGGAAAGGGTTTGGGGGGGCCAGGTGAAAAATGTTAATGGGAGCCCTTTGATTGAATTTTTATAGAAAGGGGTTTATTTATAGGTAATAATTTTTAAGAAAAAAGAGGATAAATAAGTTTTACACGATTTGATGTAGGGCGAAATGCGGGTTTTGTTGGATTATGTTTTGGGTAGATAAAAAAATTTTGGTAAAATTCAGGGTTGTACATTTTTTTTAGGGGGGCCACGGGAAGATCACTTTCTAGTTGGGGGTACACTGAGAGTAAAAGGTAGTTGGGATTAAAAGGGAATAAAAAGCATCGGGGGAAGAGAGAGGTAAAGGGTTTAAAAACTAAAAGAGGGGGGCTGTTGGGGGTAAAAATTAAACAGCTTTTGGGGTTTTTGATGGGTTTAATGAGGGCTTAGGAAATTGGGGTCAAAGGGAGGTAGGGGTTTGGTTTAAAAATGTAGTGTTGTGTTCACCCGGGAATTTTTTGGGGTTTTACGGGAAAAGTGGGTGCGGGGGGGAAAGGGAAAGCGATTGGGGGAATGATGATGTAAAGGAGTAGAAAGGGAGAAAAAGTTAGATATGAGAGTTTTTACAAAGTAAAAAGTGATGCAGGGGGGAAAAAGAGTTATGGAAAAAAAATAGGGGGTTTAAAGGAGGGTAAAAGCAATGAAAAAGAGAGAAAATTGAGAGAGTGGGTGAGATGTTTTCAAAAATTTTGTTGAAAAAAAAAAAATTTTTGGAGTGAGAAAAAATTTAAAAAAAGCCTAGAGAAAATGGATTTGTCAGTTAAAAATAGGAGAGGGGGGGTTTTAAATGGAGATTTAGAGGAAAATTGGGAAGATGGGGGGAATTTTTTGAGGAATTTTTTAAAATGTTGATAAAAGATAGGGAAGCTGTGATTCTTTGTTTTAGGGCAAGGGGGAATAAACTCTTTTTAGGAGTGGGGAAAAGAGCCAGTTGTGAGTGTGGGGGAAAGTTCGTGAGGCGTAGGTAAAATAAAAGGGGGGGAAAAGGGAACCCGGGATTGTTGGGAAAAGATGGGAAATTTTTTAAAAGCAGGTGGGGTTTTTATTTTTGGGAAAAGGGTTTGGGTTCAATTATTTTAATAAATGTTTGGGAGGGAAAGGGTTTCTAGGGTTTGGCAGAGGCATGCTATTTTCCTTTGTAAAAAGGAAAAAGGGAAAAAAAGGAGTGAAAAAAATTAAGGGGGAAAAGTCTGTTGGGGTTTTCCCTGGTAAAGGTTTGGTAGAGTTATAATTAAAAGGGAATTTGGATTAAGAGGGGAGAATAGGAAAAGCAGATAACAAGGAGGTTTTTGGGAAAAGGGGAAAGGGGGGGTTTTGGGGAAACCGGGGTGTTTACAGGGGAAACATAAAGGGTGAACAGTTTTTTTAGAAAAGGCTAAAGGGGTTTCTTTGTGGCATTTATGGATTTGGAAAAGGGTATGACAGGGTGGATGGGGGGGAAATGTGGAGTTGTTGCAGTGTTGGTGTGGGGAGGTAGGTTACTAAAAGCATTTGAAGATTTTTTACGAGGATAGTGAGGTCAAGTTAGGGTTTTTAAAAAAGGGGGAAAATTTTTTTTCCCAGAAAAAGTGGGCCCTTAGAAAAGGATGTGTGATGTACCGGGGTTTGGGTTTTTTATATTTATGGGATGGGGTTGTAAGAAAAAGTTAATGCGGGGGGTTTTGGGGCAAGAGGCGTGGAGTTAAAAGAAAAAAAAAAAATTCACACACAAAGTGGGAGTTGTCACTGTGCTCTTTGATAAAGACACTGTGTTTTGGGGAGTTCTGAAGAGAAGCTGCAGGTTGGGGGATTTAAATTTTTTTAGGGGGTGTTTCAAAAGAAGAAAAAATTTAAAAGGTGAATACAAAGGAAAGGGGTAAGGTTATGAGGATAACAAAAAAAATTAGGTGATGAAAAATTGAAAATTAAAATTTTGGGGGGAGAGAGTATGGAGGAGGTGAAAAGTTTTTTCAGGGTATTTGGGGGTGGAGTGAGCGGATGGGTCTATGAAAGATGGGGGTGAAATCATAGAAATTTATGAGGGAAAAAAAAATGAGTGGTGCACTTAGGAGGGGTGGAGACAAAGAACTTTTTTCCCTTTGGGGGCAAAAAGGGGAATGTATGGGTTTAGTTTTACCCAAGCTCTTTTTATGGGGGTGAAGCGTGGGGGAGGGGAAGTTTTCAGCGAGGGGAAGGTGGGGGCTGGGGAGATTTCATGTTGAGGGCAAGTGTGGTGTGAATTTTTTGCAGAGAAATTTGTAGTTTGGAAGTTAAGGGGGAGGGGGCGGGTTACCAAAAATGTTGTCCAGAGGGAGGGGAAGGGTTTTGAGGGTGGTTCGGACATGTAGAGGAATGGAGGAAAAAAGAAAGATTCAAGGGTGTATCGTCTTTTAGTGGAAGGGAAACGGGGTAAAGGGGCGGCCTAGGAAAGGGGTTTGGGGGAGGGGGTAAAGGGGGGTTTTGGGGGGGCGGGGGGGCTTGGGGCATTCCAGCAAAGGGAGCGTGTGCGTGTTTGATAGGAGTTTAAAAGGGACAAATTTGGGTTTTTTTTTTTCTTGAGCACTGTTGGAGTGTGAGCAAAATAAACTTTAGAAGGGGTTTTAGGGAAACCGGGAGGCCGGATTGGGGGTCCCGAAGATGGGGGAAATACAGTGCCTGCACTTTTGAAGGGGGGGGTGTTAATGTTGCCGTTTAAAACTGTAGTGTTAAGCACCCTTTGGAAAAACAGTGATGGAGTGAATGATGGGGAAAGTTTTTCTTTTTCGGGCCACTCTGCCTTGGTGGGAAACGGGGCCCGTGTGATAATAATAAAAAATTTTAAATATTTAATATATATATATATAAATATATATATTTATATATATAAAATATATTTATATTTATATATATAATATATATATATTTTATATTTATATTTTTTTACTTTTTTCGTGGTTTTTCTAGATTACAGGGAAAAATTAGTTTTAATGTGACTTAAGAAATAGTTTGGTTAGTTTGGCTAGCGCGACGGGCTGGAGTTTTTAGACTCTATGGGGCCGCGGGTTTTAATCCCCGGCCGGGGGGGGAAAGGTTTTGTTTTAATGACCCCCGTGAAGTGTTTGTGTGGCGCAGACTAGCAATCTGGAGTGTAGTAAAAAGTGGTGTATGTGTGACTAGTCAGCAGGTACTACAAAAATTTGGGGTGTGATGTACTGTTGTTGGTCAGCAATGGTACTCAAAAGTTTGGGGCGTAGAGTAGTACCGGTTTTAGTGGTCAGCATTGGTACTCCCAAGGGTGGTTTTGGGGAGGGCAGTACCGTTTTGGTAGTCGCTGGTACTCACAAATGGTGTTTTTCAGGGGTAGTACTCGTTTAGTGTAGGTTTGCACTGGTGCTCACAAAAATGGTTTTTGTCAGAGGGAGTACTCGTTGGGAAGTAGTCAGGGACTGGGGCTCACAAGTGGTGTGTCAGAGTAGTCCCCGTTGAAAAATAGTCAAACACTGGTGCTCACAAGGGTGGGGGTGTCAGAAATAGTACTCGTTTAATTAGTCAGCCCCTGGTGCTCACAAGTGGTGTGTCAGGTAGTACTCGTTGGTTTTAGTCAGCACTGGGGCCCCACGATGGTTGTGTCGAGTAGTACTCGTTGAGTGTTGGGGCGCACTGGTGCTCACAAGATGGGGTGTCAGAGTAGTACTCGTTTTAATGTAGTCCGCACTGGTGTCACAAGATGGTGTGTCGAGTTTGTACCCCGTTGAGTGGTCAGCTTGGTACTCACAAGTTTGGGGTGTGAAGCAGTAAATCGTTGTGTGGGGAAATCAAACATGGGGGCTCACTGGAATGCTGACCCAATTGAATCTCTACCCTGGCACT
>NC_069405.1:75993331-76018468 GCF_026875155.1 Cherax quadricarinatus
ACCTTTCTTGTATGCTAGCTCCATGCTGTAACATCCATTACCTCTTCTTTTTATGCTAGCTCCATGACTGTAACATATATTACCTCTTCTTGTATGCTAGCTCCATGACTGTAACATCCATTACCTCTTTTTGTATGCTAGCTCCATGACTGTAACATTATTCCTCTTTTGTATGCTAGCTCCATGACTGTAACATCTATTATTTTTGTATGCTAGCTCCAGGGACTGTAACATATATTACCTCTTTTGTATGCTAGCCCCGTGACTGTAAACTCTATTACTTTCTTGTATGCTAGCTCCGTGACTGTAACATATATTACCTCTTCTTGTATGCTAGCTCCGTGACTGTATACATCTATTACCTCTTCTTGTATGCTAGCTCCGTGACTGTAACATATATTACCTCTTCTTGTATGCTAGCTCCATGACTGTAAATCCATTACCTCTTTTGTATGCTAGCTCCATGACTGTAACAT
This sequence comes from Cherax quadricarinatus, assembly GCF_026875155.1. NCBI lineage: Eukaryota > Metazoa > Arthropoda > Malacostraca > Decapoda > Parastacidae > Cherax > Cherax quadricarinatus. The sequence continues at coordinate 75,993,808 of NC_069405.1, forward strand.
TATTACCTCTTCTTGTATGCTAGCTCCATGACTGTAACATTATTACCTCTTCTTGTATGCTTAGCTCCGTGACTGTAACATATATTACCTCTTCTTGTATGCTAGCTCCGTGACTGTAACATATATTACCTCTTCTTGTATGCTAGCTCCGTGACTGTAACATCTATTACCTCTTCTTGTATGCTAGCTCCGTGACTGTAACATATATTACCTCTTCTTGTATGCTAGCTCCATGACTGTAACATCCATTACCTCTTCTTGTATGCTAGCTCCATGACTGTAACATATATTACCTCTTCTTGTATGCTAGCTCCATGACTGTAACATCTATTACCTCTTCTTGTATGCTAGCTCCGTGACTGTAACATATATTACCTCTTCTTGTATGCTAGCTCCGTGACTGTAACATCTATTACCTCTTCTTGTATGCTAGCTCCGTGACTGTAACATATATTACCTCTTCTTGTATGCTAGCCCCATGCTGTAACATCCATTACTCTTTGTAGCTAGCTCCAGACTGTAACTATTTTACCTCTTCTTGTATGCTAGCTCCGTGACTGTAACATCTATTACCTCTTCTTGTATGCTAGCTCCGTGACTGTAACATATATTACCTCTTCTTGTATGCTAGCTCCGTGACTGTAACATCTATTACCTCTTCTTGTATGCTAGCTCCGTGACTGTAACATATATTACCTCTTCTTGTATGCTAGCTCCATGACTGTAACATCCATTACCTCTTCTTGTATGCTAGCTCCATGACTGTAACATATATTACCTCTTCTTGTATGCTAGCTCCATGACTGTAACATCTATTACCTCTTGTATGCTAGCTCCATGACTGTAACATATATTACCTCTTCTTGTATGCTAGCTCCGTGACTGTAACATCTATAACCTCTTCTTGTATGCTAGCTCCGTGACTGTAACATATATTACCTCTTCTTGTATGCTAGCTCCGTGACTGTAACATCTATTACCTCTTCTTGTATGCTAGCTCCGTGACTGTAACATCTATTACCTCTTCTTGTATGCTAGCTCCGTGACTGTAACATCTATTACCTCTTCTTGTATGCTAGCTCCGTGACTGTAACATCTGTTACTGTAGTTCCTCTTGTATGCTAGATTACTGGTTCATCACTAGGAAGAAATGTTTTCTCGTATTAATAAAATGGATTAATATAATTAACAAATTGGTGGCTTGAAAACTCACTAAAACATTGAATTTTAACTCTTATGTAAAAGACACTAATGAAAGAAGTTTGAAGCTGACCAGAAGAGCTATCAAATATTATAGTAAAGAATCTTAACAATTTGAAGTTTTAAAGGAACACTTTTTTTTTGGGTTTCACTGTGGTCTTTTGTTGTTGTTGTGTGTGTGTGTGTGTGTGTGTGTGTTGGGGGGGGTTTTTTTACTCCCCTAATTTACTCACCAAATTGGGTTGGGGGGGTCAGCCCTGTGTGTGTGTGTGTGTGTGGGGTGTGTTGGTGTTCTTTTTTTTTCCCGAGATTGTGTCTTGATAATGGCTCAGGATGATCATAATTGCTATTTTTTCCACTGTAAGAGTTAACTGTGAAGCATGTCATTGAAGAAATTTTTCACTGGCATTTTGGCAAGTGAAACCACTCTTCCTTTTGGGAACCTTTTTCCCATACGGGCGAATATTCCTCCAATAGAGCGCTGTATAGCCCTTGTGGCTTAGCGCTTCTTTTTGATTATAATAATAATAATCCTCCATATAGATCGTAAAAACTGTAACTGACCTTCGAATATGTCAGACACTACACTGGGAGTAATTATATTTTCATATATTACTATCCCCTTTCCTCCTTCCCAAAACTTCTTAAACAGATCACAACTTATGCATTGTCTTGGAGCCTATTTATGACGTTTTAAGTTATATAGATACTTTAGTTGAAGCATTCTTTCTCGTAGACCAAGTACCCTGATGGTTACCTTCATTTCCTTTCATTTATAGTTTAACTTTTAAAGGGTGGACGGGTAAGCCAGTAGAAAGCCTCAGTCAGTAGAACAAAAGTTCCAGTGGCAGGTCATCATGACTAAAACCCGCATCAGGAAACACTTGCCCGGTTTCCTGACCAATCTTACCTAGCCTAATCTTCCATCAACCCACCGGTGCAGCAGCCTAGTGTTGTCCTTGTGTACAAGAACATTATATTACCTCGCATCAAGAAGCTGGAGCTCAAAATAACTGAGCTTTTGCCCTTCTAGATTGCTTCTTTTGCATACCTGTTCACACTTTCAATATTGACACATCAGTGAAACTCATTCCAACCAGCCTCCATACCTTAAAACTTTGCTAACACCAACACAATGATACCAGAAGTCAGGCACAACAATGGGTAAATTGTAATCAAAGTCTACGTGAGGATTCCTTTGCACACTGACACTGAAACGCATGATGCAGCTGGTATACTGACAAACGCGTATACCCACAAGGATGAAGTTGATTATGACTGTTCATCCATATAACAGTGAGGACAACAATTGAGAACCCCAAGTAAACTTAATGCGCCGTAGAGTGAGACTGACCATCATGTTACATGCAGGGCCGGATTAAGAAGTCTCCGGGCCCTAAGCTATTCAGATTGGCGGGGCCCCTTTGAGTTACGGGTAAGCAAAGGGCGCCCCCCTTCCAGCTTGGGGTGGGGGGGGGTGTCGGTGTAGCCTGTTAAGGTCTAATTAAATACATTCTGGCTATTTAGATTAAATTTAATAGGGAAAGTACATCAAGACAACCAAAACCATTTACCAACAGCCATTATAACTATCTTGTTAAATCATGCATTTTGAAGAGAATAAACTCAAGACAGCATAGTATTACTAGATTAGGCTATTAAAGTAGTGACTCATGAAACCTATTATATTCAGCAAACCATTACAGACTATTATTCCCTTTATAAATCACTGACCATTATTATCATTGCATCATGCATAAGGCTATCAAATCATATAAACTCAAGAAAGTAAAGAATTGTTTATATTCACAGGCACTTCTTAAATAAATTTTTTTCTGGATTTCATATTGGCAAAATCATCAATTATATTCTGAAAATCAATTTTTCTTGTTAGATCAGACTCAATGGTTCAACAAGGCTAGGTTACATAATTTGTCTTGGCTCATTGTTGAACGGAGCTGGTTTTTCACTCTTTTCAAAACAGAAAATGAACTTTTCTCCTTCACAGTTAGTTAGCTGGAAGTGTTAGGTAAAAGGCGATACACTATGTCAACATTGGGGAAGGTTTCTGAGATGCCTGCATTTCTTAAATGTTTCCAAGCAGCTGGGGGTGCACATTTTTCAGGTGGAGCTTTAATCTGATTCATATACCAGAAAAATGAACTATTTCTTCAGCAAATGGTCCTGAAAAATCTGCTAAAAGGGTGTTGTTGCAACTTTAATGCAGCTTCTCCCAATTCTGCATCTTGCATAGTAGTAATTTTGAACAGAAATCCAAATTTGTCATTGAGATTCTGGTAGATTTCTTTTCTTTTCACCAATTCTGTAATCATGAATCCGAATGACGAAGTATGTGCTGTCTTACATTTCTGCCTTGGTAGCAACACAATTTCATTGCGGCCCCTTCAAAATTGGTTTTCCTCTTCCTTGACCGCTGATGATCAGCCCGGTAACTGTAGTCTTTCACCAGCAGTTTTAGCTTTCTCTTCAAACATTTCAAAAGCTTCATCTTTGCGAAGTGAGCTTACAAATTCCACTAAGTCTGCATAGAGGTTAGCACAAGTAGCCATTTCAATTCCAATTTTCTGAAGTGTCTTGTTCGTGGCATTTAACCGTTCCAGTATACAGTCCCAAAGCACACAGAGTAAGGCCAATTCAAAATCTTCCAATTTTGATGCTAAGCTGGCTGCTTCGCTTCTTGTAGTTGCTGTCTGTCTTCATCCTCTGCTTTTTTGGATCAAAGCAGAAACGTATTTCCCACAAAGCTGTCTTTCAAAGCATGTGTTCATCATGTTTCGCTGACCACCTTGTTTTGATAATGATTTGATGACATCTCCATGAAATGGTTGACTTGAGTATACTCCACCGATGCGTTGAAGCAAAAAAAAATTTAAAAGAGTGCTTGTAAAAAGTCCAAAAAATGAAACTGCAGCGACACAACACTCCGCAGCACGTGACCCAACAAGATTAAGAATGTGCTGAGCAGGGAAACAATTCAGCAAGGGGTTGTTTTGGGCTTGATACGGGCTTGCAATCCATTAATTTACCCGACATGTTACTTGCATTGTCGTAGCTCTGGCCACGGCAATCCAAAATTTAGAAGATCATGTCAGCAGAGTATCCAGTACTACATTCATCATTGTTTCTCCATCATGGCCTGAAAGGGGAATGAATTTTATAAAGCGCCTAACGGGCTTACCACTGGAGTCGACAAAGCGAACAATGAATGTCAATTGATCTGTATGTGAAATATCTGGTGTTGAATCTACACTATTGCAAAGTATTTTGCAGTTTTCACAGCTGCTATGATGTTATTGAACCTTTTTATCATCATTTTAAATAAATTCATTCATATAGTAGATGACATGTAAGATACAGTGCCTCTTCCTGCATTCAAAAGGCGTGACACATGATTTGCTAAAATAGATCGAATTGTGCTAACAGTTCTAGATCCCTAGGAAATTCCCAAATTGTTTTCCGAACCAAAAACCTCATTTTCTCCACGAAAACAAGTCCTCTTAGAGCTAAAAATTTTACAACAGCAACAACTCTTTCTAGAATTTTCTCCAATAAGTGCACTCTTTTTCAGTTTGATTTTCCAAATGAGAATCCAATAAGCCTTTTTCTGTGCACGAAATACACTGGCTAAAATGCAGGTCCTGTGAGGGGTGCTGTTTTCATGTTCCTCGAAACGCTTGGAATTTTTTCCAGTCATTAAACCCCCTGTGTGAAGGTATTTTCTTTGGTAGAAAATAGCTTGCATGCTGAACAGTACACTTTTCCTGAGCTTTCAGAGTATACCATCCATGATCTTTTACAGTTTCTGAATTTGCAAGCTCCTATAAAACATAGATGACTTTAACAACGACGACTTTCCATCATCAAATCCTTGCTGATTTCCTAAAGTCAATGTTCAGAGTTTGACTGAAGTTTTCTGCAATGAAAGCATTACGTAGAGAATCTGGATTACATTTGGCCATGAGGCAGGATCTTTTAAGACAAATCTTGTGGTTGAAATGTCCGTTGTGACATTGAGGGGAGACACAAAAGAATAGATGCGGGCTAGAAATAATGGAGGGAGGGCTTCCTGTATGATCTGACGTATCTGCAGATTCAACTGTACTGGTAACATCAAAAACTGTTTTTCGTGAGCATGTTTTTTGATCTTTCTAGCTTCCTACATCTTTTTTTTTTCTGTTTTTCTTCTTGAATTTTCTTCTTTCTTTTCTGTGACCCACTCGCATAAGAACGTCCAACATCACGTTCACGAGATCCCATAATGAGGATGAAATCACTGTCTGTAATCATGCAAATACAAATTTTTCATTATCAATATTATAATTTTTTAATTATTATTAATTTTTTTTTCTCCCAAATTTGGGGGGATATGGCCCTTGTAGCCCCCTTTCCTCTGGCTCCATCTAAAAATTCAAAACGTTACCAGAAGGAGTCATATAAAAAACTTTTACCATAGATTAGGTTAGTGATTTGGGCTACGAATATTTTACTAATTCATCCTCCTTGATCTCCATTTACTTAAACAAAATCATACTGAGTCCAAGAACAATGCACAATGCATTTTTTATTACCATTTTCATAACTAAACTAATCATTAGTTTTGCATGATATAGGGCCTACCACCATAGATAAGGACATGAGAATTAAAGAATGCAGGGACAATTTTCATTTTCCCACCCAACCAACGATTTTCTGATGTGGCTTATGTGTTTCTGGGGAAATATGTAGTAAATTAATTGATGTTCTACATCACTTCCATCGCAACTTGAAAAACTAAGCATTTGCGACGGAAGTGATGTAGAAAAATCAATCAATTGAGATCTGTTATTGAAATGAAAAAGACTTAAAGACAGGACAAAGTGCTTTTAAAAACCAACCAAACGGAAGTAAAGTTTTGCGTTTTTTAGGTTTTTTCTTTATAGTATTTTTACCAAAAGTGCGTCTTACTGTCCATGCGTCTTTACTGGTAAAAGTAACCCTATCAGGTACCTCCCTTAACATTTAGAGGTGAAAACAAACATTTATCCATACACATCAATGTCTATCAACAACACTCAGTTAGTTTGTCACAGTACAAGTCCCAGATAACGTGTAATTACTACAGAAAATTGGAGAGGAATCCCATACTCACCCATTAGCGGGAAAACACAGCTGTTCTGATGTAACAAAGGTGTGTTGAGTGTTGCCATCTGTGGTTAGGTTTATTTATTTTTATTTTATTTTATTTTATTTTATTATTTATTTTTGTTTTGATTAATTTTTAAAAATCAATTTTACTCTCCAAACACTTGAACTTTTTAGGTAGGGACCCCTTTGCACTTGCACCATGTGTGCAGTCTTGGATGAGCCCCTGAACCCCTTGGACCACGGGGCCTCCAAATGCGTGGGGCCCTAGGCAAATGCCTAGTTTGCCTATGCGGTAATCCGGCCCTGGTTACATGTCTATGGCGCATCCAATATAATCAGCAACCTTCGATGTTAATGATGCCTATCCTCAGCTAGGTAAGAAACACCTGTGTGGAAAATTGCATTTACTTGGATGTATCATTATTTACATAACAGTAAATGAACAAAGATAATTATTATTTATCAGTTAGACAAGTAGGAATTTGGGACACCTAGGTCGCAAAAAATGTCCCCCTTCGATACCTACCACTGTCATATCCACAAGTTGCTCTGGACCTATTAATTATAAATAAAAGATACATCACCAGGAATGCTGGTCAATATATAAATTTGTGGACTGTATATTAAAAATAATAAATGATTATAGATTCACATATACATAACAGAAAGAGAATTTTCTAATCAAAAACACTCACCAATTTGACTGGAGATTAATGTGTATCATACTCAAAAACCTCACCCAACTAAATCTAAAGAAAAATAATGCTGCCAGAATTACACACAAATCTAGAGAGCTTATCTGAGTTTTCCCGGAGCTGTCTTGTCCAGTTGTCTGATATCTCAAGTTATGCAGGAATGCACATCCACCAATTTCCTCCTATTTGAGAGGTGTTAACACAATTTTAACCTCTAGAGCACGAAAAAATTTTTCCCCTTACACCAACTTTGCACAAATTCAAAACCAAGATGGCGAGTCTCGTCTGCGCAGATGCAGGCTTTCCGTTTTCTATACATAAATATTATTAAATACGTATGGCCATCTATTTACATATTAAAAACTGAATTTCTGGAAAATATTAAAAGTATTTTTTCCACAACCTGTGGAATATTTGTGAGTACCAGTACAAAGATAAGTTATAGATTAAAGTTTTTTGAGACTTTAAATTTTGTGTGTGTCGAGTTTCATCATGACTTAATAAAGGAACTCTTATCGAAACGTTGTCTCGATAAGAGTGCGTCCTGATCTTGTATCTTAGCGTGTTATTTCACCAACGTCTGGGAGTCTGGAACACCAGCGAGTGTAAACCTGACCCAGTGTAACTTGTCAGCTTCTGTAATCCTTTGACTAACGCCCATTGGAAGAGGCATTGGCAGATTGTCGTAGACAGAGAGTTATGGGGAAGGGCTGCCACTCACAGGACTGGTTATGATGAAGGGCTGCCACTCACAGGATTCGTTATGGGGAAGGGCTGCCACTCACAGGATTCGTTATGGGGAAGGGCTGCCACTCACAGGATTGGTTATGGGGGAAGGCTGCCACTCCCAGGATTTGGGTTTTGGGGAAGGGCTGCCACTCCCCGGATTGGTTATGGGAAGGGCTGCCACCCCCTAGGACTGGTTATGGGAAGGGCTGCCACTCCCAGGATTGGTTATGGGGAAGGGCTGCTACTCACAGATTGGTTATGGGGAAGGGCTGCCACTCCCAGGATGGTTATGGGGAAGGGCGCCCTCCCAGGATTGGTTATGGGGAAGGGCGCCACTCCCAGGATTGGTTTTGGGAAGAGATAAACTAAAGAGATTACTTCACTCGGGTCATTATTTATATTACCAGGTTTTTCCTTTATTTACACAGTAAAAATTTGGAGACAGCGTTTGCATTAACAAACACTGTACTCGTACAATTTCCCGGGGCTGCACACATGCAATTTTCTGTAGTGGCAGCAGTGTGGGATCTGCTCACTTTAAAGTAATGATAATTATTCCTAGCAAGATATTTAAAATGTTAATTGTGTGGTCTGTGAACTACAAGACCCGGGCCGGGGATCACCAAGGTGATAAGACTAGTAAATGTAATAAGAATTGCCCAAGCTTCTCTATCAGTGATTAATTCTTTGGCAGCTCATTGATAGGCTGACCAGTTCAACACCGGGTCACTGATATCTGAAGAAAGACGGAGCTGCCACAATACTTGTGTGATGAATGGTTTGAAAAACCGACAAGTTGAAAATTGAGACACTTATGCAGCATATGGGAAACTTATTCAGGAAACGTTTCGCCACACAGTGGCTTCATCAGTCCAATACAAAGAGGAAGGCGTAAGGAGAGGAGGAGTATGAGGTAATCAGTCCCTCAGCCTGGAGTCGATGTGTTCAGTCCAATTTTCAACTTGTCGGTTTTTCAAACCATTTTATCACAAAATTTTCAGACACTGCAGCATCATGGGGTCTTGTTTTCAAAGAATTCTTCAACACTTGTTCAAAACCTTTGGACAAAGACCTACTTCGACTAGTGGATGGTACCACTATGACCCCGCCTCCGCCTGCTTCACCTCACCTCACTACAGTATATAAGCCACGTCTACGGCCCTATGCTGTACATTCTACAAGATTTATGACTGAAACATCGACTCCAGGCTGAGGGACTGATTACCTCATACTCCCCCTCCCTTACGCTTCCTCTTTGTATTGGACTGATGAAGCCACTGTGTGGCGAAACGTTTCCTGAATAAAGATTCCCAAGATGCTGCATAAGTGTCTCAAAATTTTTAACAAATACTTGGGGTTTAATTACCCACACGGGATTAGCGCTTCATAAAATACACTTGCCTTAAAAAAAGAACAAATATGAGTGCGGGACTTCTTACCTTAGCTAGGCTGTGATGTATCTTAACACCAGTAATTTGCTAACATTGACTCCCCGACTCACCATGATGGCAGGGAATTAAGTTATCTTCCATTTATACTAAATGGTCATGATTTTTATGAAAGTTTTGAAGTGGAGAAACACTACTGTAATCTGAGGTGTCCACACAGAGGTAGAGGTATAGTTTGTGCTCAAGTGAAAGAATATAAAAGGTAAGATCTGGTATTTTTAATTTACACTCATATTGTTTGCTTTTCTGAGTTAATTTTCACACCGTCTAATATTTAGTTATCATTGTAAGCCAGGGAGGAGGAGGGGTAAAGGACACTGATTTAGCATGCATTGACGTTCCAAAAAAAAAAAAAAAAATAAGATTGACTTGCTCTTCTCCCCACATTAGAAAATCTAATAGCAGCATAATATCTCTGAGATAACTACTAAATCGATACGTTATGATAAAATTTTGAGCACTATAAGTAAAAGACTTGTTCTTGGACCTTGCATACATAAGCTGGAGTGATCTTATATTATGGTAAATTTCCAGCGATGGTACGCAGTCCTGAGATCTTCCCAAGGAAGTAAAGATGCCATTCCCGTAGCTGCACACCTTTCCCGACGCTGGGGGTGAGGGAGCTGGTTCTTCAGACCAGGGCGCTGGAGACTACTGCAGGGGGCCCCCACTAACCTACTATATGAAGGCTTTCGGCATCTGCACATTTCTCTGACCAGGACGTTGGAATTATCCCCAACAGCCGTCAGTATTTGCACATCTCTCCAGAAAAAACAATGGAACTACTGCGTGAGGTTTACTAACTACCATGGAAGCCCCGTAATTAAAGGCTATTACCATAAGGCCATTTAATGCTAAAAAAGTTATTTTGATTTTTTCGCATATAAATGAAAGCAAACTGTTCGTTGAATGGATGTTTGGTGCGGTAAAAGCAGTGTTGTAAAGTGTCACTTGTTGTGACAGAATTATCCGACACTTATCATATGCAAAACAACTACAGGGAGAGCTGAATGATAGCAATCAGCACATCATCAGGAGCTTTTCAATGGTGCAGAAATAAATTTGGAAGTAGTTTCGAGCTTGAATCGTTTCCCCTGAAAAGAAACTATTTGGACTTCTACGCATTTCTGATAGTTGGATGATAGCCTAAAGCTATCATTCAACTCCCCCTGTGGTTTTGCGTCTTGTATCGGGTTGTTCGCCATTATTGCGTAATAGAAACTACTTGGCAGTTGTCATGATACTTGATAATAGGTGAGGGCACACCTCAGGTTGGCCGTAAGTTTAGGTACAGGTACACATAACTTCATTACATAAATTATCATACATAGCAGCATATGTGTAGATTATCTAGGATAACCCAAAAAGTCAAAGTGACTTATTTTCATATGGGTCCTTGTACGGTCTTAATATTTAAACCTTAAAAGTTAAACACTAAGTAACTCAACTATGTGAAAGGGTTACAAAAAAGGAGATATACTAAGAATAAGATAGACTTAGCTATTTACAGTAATATTAAAGAGAGGATCAGATCACTGTAATAGGTACATGTATGTTAGCTGTATAAGACATCAATCTCCTCACTTTCTGTAGCTACAGTCCTAATGGCCATACATGACGGCTTGATATGTCGGCATCCTTTCCACTAAAGGCGTAAAATAAAAAGGTTTTAGAAGCTGACCACCGAGTGGAGTCGAACAAGCCAGTTTTGCGATATTTTTTTTTCCTTTTCCCCCAACATCGAAGAAAATAAAAAAACAAAGAAGGGGAACGGGATATAAATTCCCAGGCTTTGGTAAGAGGGGAAAGGAATATGGATGAGTAAGGATGGAAATGTGATAATGTTTGAAAAACCGGCAATTTGAAGTTGAGACCTTATGCGCAATGGGAATCTTTTTTCAAAAAAGTTTCGCACACAGTGGGGAACTGTGTGGCGAAACGTTCCTGAATAAAAAAAATTCCCATTGCTGCTAATTCTCAATCTTCAAGGATGGAAATATAGGATAGGTGGGGGGGGGAGGGGGCGTGGGTAAATGGTAAGTGACATAACCACTGGTCATTTTTAAAAACAAGTGTGTTGTGTGTGTGGTGTGTGGGGGGTGGGGTGTGTGTTTTTGGTTTTGTGTGGTGTGTGTGGGTGTGTGGGGTGTGTGGGTGTGGTGTTTTTTATAAATCATAAAATTCACAGGATGGGAATCCCCCACTTTCCCATCACTACCCATTTTATTCCAGCTGTATACCTGCATGTTGCTGATTGGAAGGAGGTATACTATTAATTTATTTTTTTGCGAAAAGGGTTGGTTCTGGGCCCTTTTGTAAAGGTGGTTTGAAAGGTTCTTGAGGGAGACAGAAGGAGCACTGTGAAGAGTTACTGGACCATGCTAGGCGGGTTGTACCCACTGTCTTTGTCCAGATTTTTTGGAGGGCGGGTCACTTTTTTTTCAACTAAACCCTTTTTTCACTTTTTTTTCAACTAACTTTTTTCACTTTTTTTTCAACACCTCTGTAATGTACAAACACAGGGGGGATAAGCACCTTGCATTTCCGGTACCAGTGCCCTCGAGTATTCGACAAGTGATCAATCCCCCGCCCTTTCACTCGTGCAGTGACAGGTTCGTTTCCCAAAGGGTCACCTGAGCAGTGTCCCTCACTTTGGAGGGAAGTGCGGCGCTAAACAAAGAACAAAAAATGGAGGAACACGAAAAGGGCCTCCCGGCCCCATGGAGGCAGTCCTTATAAACAACCCCCTAAAGCTACACAACGGAAGCAATTTTTACTACAGAAAAAGCGTCCTTCCTCCAAATTTGCACCAGCAACATATGATAATATAGCATTATTGTGGAGCAAAAAAAAATAGAAAAGAGATACAGCGTTAAAACAATTGGGGTCGACCGTTCGTCATTGTGGGAGCTCCCAGCAGTCACCGGCTCTCAACACGCAAGTTAACTTTTGTATAAATAAACACATATTACTCGGGTAGAAAAATTTCCATAGATCCTTCATGTTTTTACCCAAACACCGCCAGTATTTTTTAAATAAGAACCCTGTCAGATCAGATCGACGGGTCCAACCCTTACTGGTCCGAACCCGACTGGTTTCAAAGGGTTTCGTTGGACAAAAAAGCAGGACGTAAACGGGGGTTGTAGGCGCCCTAATAAACACAAACATTAAACATATTCAGGAACGTGCACGTAAGCTGTCATATACAAAAACAGTTAGAAAACAGAAATACAAATAGCTAGAGCTCATTTAAGGAGGTTATTAATAGAATATTCAAGAGGTTGCTAGTAGAATTGCAGTAAATCAACCATTCAAATCATTATGAAGCTTGTGTGTAGTCTGTGGTCAGTCAAACAAACGGCTTCCACATGCATAAATTGTCATTTTTGTGGAAATTGGTGTCACGCCCCTTGTGCAGATATCCAAGAACTAGCTACACAGTATTAAAACAGGGAAGTTTTTGGGAAATGCCTAAATGAGATAAATCTTGTGGCCCTAAAATCAAAAGGGGTATTAAAAGAGGTCAACATCAAAGCTGCTTTCATAGAAAACCTGGAAGCTTTCTACAACAGATGGGAACATAAAAATTTCTGGGCTGAATGGTCTGCCCTTGATACGGCCATGTAGTCAGAAACTGTAAGGCTGGAGATGAAGTTCTGGTAGCAGTAAATGTGGGGTGATAGTGCTGTCCTGGGGACAGTAATGGTGAAGCTGGAGGTGCTGTCCTGGGAGACAGTAATGGTGAAGCTGGAGGTGCTGTCCTGGGAGACAGTAATGATGAAGCTGGAGGTGCTGTCCTGGGAGACAGTAATGGTGAAGCGGGAGATTTTGTCCAGGTAGTCGGGAATTATACGCAGGAAGGAATACAAAATAAAGACCTCATAGGGTACAGGAGCCATAGTAGGGAAACAAGTGTAGTTCAAAGATAAGATAAAACCAATATTGCAAACTAGAAATACGCAGGAAATTAGCAAACAAGAGGACTCCACTAGAAAATAGTGAGGATATATTACCAAAAACAACTGGTGGGAGCTCCATTTTTTGGTGCTAGGAGGATAGAAGTAAGACAGGGAAACATGCACCAACGGGGAATACAGTCACAGAAACCCAAGGCAAACGGAAACCAAGCCTGTGCACATACTATTGCACTGGGTATCTGCTGGCATGGGAAATCTGGAAAAACAGATGGGATGTGCAACTATGACCACCCAGAAAATGCCCTGCCCATATGACAACAGGAAAATGCAAACTCCCTTCCTGTAAGCTTTTCACCCTGAACTGTGTTTCCTCTTCAGTACAGGAAACACTGTGCTATAACTTTAATTGCCAGGCATACCATCTAAAGGGGACAAAAAGATACAAAACACCAGGCCATGGGAAAAAACCCGGTAGCCACAGCCACTCAAGAGGGAGAGGTTTTTTAGTGCCAGGAAGGAAAAAAAACTGGCAGGAAATGGCAGAAATCGTACACCAAATCCAGTCATTCCTTGGAGTGGGAACCACAGTCGATGGCCTCCACTCCAAACCAACAGATACAGATACTAATGCCGGAAAAAAAATCCCCCCCCAGTACCAACAATACCACCAGTCCAATAAAAATTTTCTTTGAAAATACAGGGTCTAAGCCAGCAACAAACAACAAAAAAACCTTTCATCCGTGGACTGCTTGCAGAGGCAAAGGCAATGTTCGCGCTTTCACTAGACCCACATAAAGGATCACTTGGACAACGAAATATGGATCCCAGGTTACAACCTATACAGATGTGACAGAGTGGGAAAAGGCAAAAAGGGGGGGGGGTTGGCCTGTACATTGCAGAGTCACTTGTTTGACAGAAATGCTAAATGCCTCAAATGATGTAGTGGAAGTTTTAGCAGTAAAGGTCGAGAACCAAAACCTAGTCATTGTGGTAGTCTACAAGCCTCCGGATGCAACATCCCCGCAATTCCAGGAACAGCGTTAAAAATTGACCACTGTCTGGAAAATCTTCCAGCTCCTGCACCCACAAACTTGCTCCTGGGGATTTCAACTTAAGGCACCTAAATGGAGGAATATAGCAAATAATATTGTTGCAGCAATAACACCAGGAGGCAGCTCTGATGAAAACTCACACTCACCGAGCTTTTAAATCTCGCACAAAATTCAATTTAAAACCAGCAAAATTTAAAACCTACTAGACTGGAGAATACACTAGACCTTATCTTCACTAACAATGATGATCTGATAAGAAATGTCACCATATCAAAAACAATATACTCAATCACAACATAATTGAGGTTCAACATGTTTGCGCGGAGCCCAGACCAACAAAATGAGATTAGTCACGAGGGAGCATTCGCCAAATCAACTTCAATAACAAAAACATAAAGTGGGACCAAATAAAACCCAAATCCTAACCGATATAAGCTGGGAAGATATACTAATCAACACAGACCCCAACTTATGCCTAGAACGATTAACTCGGTGGCACTCGATGTATGCACAAGGCTTATTCCTCTAAGAAAAAGGGGAGTAGATGTAAAATAAAAGAGACAGGCGCTCCCTTTACAGGCGACGGAAAGAATAACAGAGCGGCTAAAAGAGGTCAATATATCTGAAATTGCGTAGGGGACATGGGGCAGAGAAATAGCAAGCATCGAACTTAAGCTAAAAGAATCCTTTAGGAGTCAGGAATCGCGGGAAGAACTAAAAGCCATAAATGAAATCGAAAGAAACCCAAAGTATTTTCTCTCCATACCAAATCAAAATCGAGAACAACGTCCAGTATTGGGCCCCTACTTAAACAAGATGGGTCCTACCAGATGACAGCAAGGAAATGAGTGAGCTACTAAGTCCCAATATGACTCAGTTTTAGCAAGCCGCTAACCAGCTGAGAGTCGAAGATCAAAATGAATTTTTATGAGAGAGCCACAAAATTTGATTAACACAAGCCTATCCAAAGTTATCCCGACGCCAAATGACTTCGAACAGCGATAAATGACATGCCCATGCACTCTGCCAGGGCCAGACTCATGGGAAATCCCGTGTTTTATCAAGAACTGCAAGAACCCCTATCACGAGCTTTTCCATCCTATGGAGAGGGAGCATGGACATGGGGGTCGTCCCACAGTTACTAAAAAACAACAGACATAGCCCCACTCCACAAAGGGGGGGCAGTAAAGCAACAGCAAAGAACTACAGACCAATAGCACTAACATCCCATATCATAAAAATCTTTGAAAGGGTCCTAAGAAGCAAGATCACCACCCATCTAGAAACCCATCAGTTACACAACCCAGGGGAACATGGGTTTAGAACAGGCGCTCCTGTTTGTCTCAACTATTGGATCACTACGACAAGGTCCTAAATACACAGAGACAAAAAAATGCAGTGTAATATATGCAGACTTTGCAAAAGCCTTCGAAAAGTGTGACCATGGCGTAATAGGCCAAAATGCGTGCTAAAGGAATAACAGGAAAAGTCGGGCGAGGTCTTTTAATTTCCTCAAAACAAACACAGAGAGAGTCTCAAAAAGTAAAGTCCCCGGGGAGCACTAAAAGCTCTTTTCCCCAAGCACGTACTCCCTCCCATCTTGTTTTCCCCATCCTAAAATCCAACATAGCAAGGATTCACCCCACACCTTTTCAAGGGGTGAAATTGCCGACCTGAAAATTACAGGGGAACTTTCACAGCGCGCATAACGAATAAAACACCTCAATTACTGGGAGCGCTTGGGTTTCCTAAACCTTATTCCCGGGAACGCAGGAGGAGAATACATGATTTATACCCCGGAAAAATTTCTAGAGGGATGTACCGAACTTGCACACGAAAATCATCATACAAAGAAAAGACTTGGCAGCATGCACCATCCCCCCAATAAAAGCAGGGGTGTCCAGACGTTAAAAACCCATACAAAAAGTGTGGGGCCAGACTGTTCACTGCCTCCCAGCCAATAAGGGGTTCCCCAACGGCCCCCTGGCAGCTTCAAGCTGGCACTGGAAAAGCCCCAAAAAACAGTTCCTGTCACCCGGGCTGTGGCTTACGTTGTTTGCGTGCAGCCACAGCAACACCCCTGGTTGATCAGGCCTGTCCCCAGGGGGCCGGGTAAAAGACCGGGCCGCGGGGGGTGACCCCCAACTCTCTCCAGGTAAACCCGGTACCCAAGAAATAACCCCCGTCCCCAATCCAATCAAACCCAGCCCTCCCCTCATATATTTGTCCAATCTCTTTTAAAAGTCCCCAAGGTTTTGCCTCATCCCCCCAAAGGGGAAGCGTTCCACCATCTAAAAACTCTGTTAAAAACCGTACTTCCCTATGTCCTTTTAAATCAATTTACCCAATTAAATCCTTTTTGGGGGTTCTTCCTGGTTCGCCTCTCAGTATTTATTAAATCCCCTTGTTTATGCCTGTCATAAAATTTTTTCACTTCAAAAGAATCTCCCTCTTCTACGCCCCCCAGAAGGTGAGATTTAAGGTTTTTTAAGTCTATCTTAATAGGGGGAAATTCCTTACACAAAAAAATAAATTTTATCTTTCTTCTCTGTAGTTCTCTAAAGAGTCTAACCCTTTTCCTATGAAAGGGGGGGACCAAAAGAGCACATAATAAAAATGGGGGGCCTTCACTAGTGATGTATAGAGCTGTAAAATAATTTTTTGGCTTCTTTTATTATACTTCTTGAGTAAACCCAAAGTAATTTTGGGGGCCTTGTTGCGCACTAAGGCATTTTGCGCTTGGTTTTTTAGATTTTGCTTACCTTACCCCAAGTTTTTTTTCACATTCGTATTCAAGCCTACTTCACCTAATTATAGCTTCGAGGGTTTTTTTTCTTTTTTCCAAGGGGGAATACCTTCACTTTCCACATTGAACTTCATCCCCCTTTTTTCGCCCAAGACATTAATTTGCCTTTCCCCGGGGTTCTTCTATCCTCCTCAGAGTGAATTAAAAAGCCTATTTTTGTTCATACAAACTTATCTTAAATCGTAATTTCCCCTTTCATAAAGGTTCTTTTTAAAATGTAAATTATAAAAAAAGGGGGCCCCTAAAAACTGATCCTTTTTTGGAACGCCACTGGGGTAAATCCCATTCAGATTTCACTCCTTTAATGGTAAACCTTGCTTTCTTTTGGGTGAGCCTCCCCTCTATCCTTGCTAGAACTTTACCTCCAATGCCATGACTGCCACTTTTTTTAAGAGTCTCTTGTGGGGTTATCTTCGAAGGCTTTACTAAAATCCAAAAAACAATATCATTTCTTTCACGTCAACTGCTTAAATGTTCTTTGAAAAACGTCATAATTTTTTGTCGGGCAGGAACGACCTCTCGTGAAATCCAACGGATTCTTTTTTTAAGTTATTTCTTCAAGGTGCTTCTAATAAGTCAGCTAAAATTTGTTCTAATAACTTGCCCACTATAAAGTCTGGGGTTTATTGGGGCGGTAATTTGAAGGGGGTTTGGGGGGGGTAAAACCCCTGATTTGGAAATTTTTAAGGGGAAAAAAATTTTTTTTAATTTTTCCCTTTTTTTTTTTAAAAATTTTTTTTCAATTTGTTTTTTTTTAAGTTTTTTTTTTTTTTTTTTAAAAATTTTTTTTTTATTTTTTTTTTTTTTTTTTTTTTTAAATTAACCCCCGGCCCCTCGGACAGTAATATTATTTAAAATTAAAAATTCATAAATAAAAAATAATTTTTTAATTAGGGGAATTTTTTTTTACATCTTCCTTTTTTAAAAAAAACTGAAAAAATTTTTTTTCATTAAATAAGGAAAACACATTTCAGTTCATTATCCTCAGTTTTCCATTTCCCAGTTTTCAGGGGGGTCCTTCTTTTTCCTTCACCTTGTCCTATACACGAAAAAAACCCCCTTTGGTTAGTCTTTGGTTCTTAGCAACTCTAATTTTTTTTTCCTTTTTTAGCCTTTCAAATTTCCCCCTTTTTTTCTTCTTTTTTAATGAACATATTGGTCAAAGGTTAACCTTTTTCTTTGATGCGCCCTAAAATTCCCTTTCTCCCTAAAAATCTTTAGCCTCCTGTTAACCCATTTGGGGGGCGTTATTATTAGACCTAATTTCTCTCTGGGGGGAAAGTATATACTCTGGACGGTGTAAATTTTTTAAAAAAACAATCATAAAACAGATCCCCTTATAATATAAGTTATATTTTCAAAAAAATCTTAGCTAGATAACCCCCAATCAAATTAAAGGGGGGTTCCTAAGCATTTAATCGGGCAGAAAAAAAGAAAATCAGGGATTTTTTACTGTATTTTCATTATTCTTTATTCCCATTTTAAAGCTGAAAGTGATGGGGTTTTTTGTCATTGCCCAAGTCTTTCTTTATCTCCAAATTTTTTTCGGTGTTCCTTTTTTGACAAAGACTAGGTCTACAAATTATTACCATGGTGGCTCGTTACACACTGTTTTTGAAAACGTCCTGAACTTTTCCATAAAGTCCCCTGGGTTTTAATTACCTTCAAAGAATTCCAGTCGTTTTGGGTAAAATTAAAGTCCCCTAATGATATGTTATTGTGTCTAGAAAACCCAAAAAAATTTCGTCCCAAAAAAGTCTCCCTTATCGTGATCCCAAACCTGGAGGCGGGTTTTTTTACCTAGGATTGGGGTTTTTCCCCGACCCTCTTTTCGAAATCTTTCCCAAACAGTTCGTTTCTGTTCCATCTTTTTTATACCTGTTTTTGCAACAATTAATATTTTTCTGAAATAAATGCAACTCCTCCCCCTTCCCATTTACATCTATCACATGGAAAACAACTTAAAAACCCCCGATTTTTACACTTTAAGTTTTAAAATGTTCGAGGCGCAAGTCTACCTGGAGGGTATTCTGGGGGGATCAAAAGCCCCCTGGCCCGGCCACGACCAGGCCTCCCCCCTTTGACGTTAACTAACAGCATCAGTTTAAAAGGCCTGGTCTGGGGACCCCGGGGACGGGGGCGGTGACCTTCGGAAAAGGGACTACGAATAATTTACAGGTACCTCCCACCGGGCGGTGGTAAACATTTTGCACCCCCAAACCGGGGGGGGGGTAACATTAATGACACCAACACCGGGGGGAGGTTAACACTGCTAACACCAAAAAACCGGGGGGGTGGAACACCTTAAAAACCAACACGGGGGGGTGGTAAAAACTAATCCCCAAACCGGGGATGGTAACACTCCCCCAAAACCAAACACCGGGGGATGGTAAAACCCAAACACCAAAAACCGGGGGTTGGGTACAGTAAACCCCCCAACCCCCGGGGGTTTTGGAAAATGAAACCAACACCGGGGCGATAAACCCCCTAAACCCAAAAAGGGGGATGGAAAAAATTAAAACACCAAACCCGGGGGATGCACTGTTAACAACCCACCGGGGATTGGGGGAACACTGCAACAACCCCGGGGGGGTGTAACCAAGAAAAACCCAAAAAACCGGGGGGTGGTAACACTTAAAACCAACACCGGGGGGGGGATGGGTAACCTTTTGACACCAACACCGGGGGGTGGGAAAAAATTTTCTAACCCAAAAACCCCCGGGGGGTGGAAAAAACCCTAAAAACACCAACCCGGGGGGGTGGTAACACTCAAACCCCAACCGGGGGGGTGGTAACACTTAAACCAACACCGGGGGATGGTAACACATGACACCAACACCGGGGGTGGTAAAAAACTAAAAGAACCAACACCGGGGGTGGTAACACTGCTTAACACCAAAACCCCCGGGGGGTGGTAACACTGCAACCCCCAAACACCGGGGGGGTGGTAACCTGCTAACACCAACACCGGGGGGATGGTAACACTGCTAAAAAACCCCCACGGGGGGGTGTTTTAACACTGCTAACACCAAACCCGGGGGATGAAAAATTTACACCAACACCGGGGGATTAACACCCTTTTCCCAACACCGGGGGGGGGTAAAACTGCTAACACCAACACCGGGGGATGGTAACACTTACACCAACCCGGGGGGTGGTAACACTGCTAACACCAACAGGGGGGGGTAAAAACCCCTACACCCCAACACCCGGGGGTGGAACACTGCTAACACCAACACCGGGGGGTGGGAACACTGCTAACCCAACACCGGGGGATGGTAACACTTACACCAACACCGGGGATGGAAAAATGCTAACACCCAAAACGGGGGGGGTAACACTGCTAAAAACCCAAAACGGGGGTGGTAACACTGCTAACACCAAAAACCGGGGATTTTAACACTCTACACCAAACACCGGGGATGGTAAAACTGCTAACACAACCCGGGGGATGGTAACACTGCTAACACCCAAAACCGGGGGTGGGAAACTTACACCCAAAACCGGGGGGGTGGTACATTAAAAAAACCCAAAACCGGGGGTGGTAACATGCTAACACCAACACCGGGGGGGTGGTAACACTGCTAAACCAACACCGGGGGGATGGTAAAAACTAATGCAAACCCAAAACCCGGGGGGGTGGTTAAAACCCGCTAACACCAACACCGGGGATGGTAACAGCTAAACCCCCAAACCCCCGGGGATGGTAACACTGCTAACACCCCCACGGGGGGTGGTTTAAAACTGCTAACACCAACACCGGGGGATGGTAACAAGCTAACACCAAAACCGGGGGATGGTAACCTGCTAACACCAACACCGGGGGATGGTAACCCCTAAACCCAAACCGGGGGATGGTTTTAAAAATGAAACACCAACACCGGGGGAGGTAAAACTAATGGGCACCACACCGGGGGGTGTAACACTTGCTAAACCAACACCGGGGGGTGTAACATGCTAACACCAACACCGGGGGTGGAACATGTAACACCAACCCGGGGATGGTTTTAAAAACAAAACAAACACCGGGGGATGGTACACTAAAACACCAACACCGGGGGATGGTAACACTGCTAACACCAACCCCGGGGGGTGGTAACATGCTAACACCAAAAACCGGGGGTGGGAAAAAACTGTAAAACCAACACCGGGGGTGGTAACATGCTAACACCAAAAACCGGGGGATGGGAACAGCTAAAAACCAACCCCGGGGATGGTAACACGCTAACACCACCCGGGGGATGGAAAAAACTCTAAAACCAAACCCGGGGGGTGGTAACACGTTAAACCAAACCGGGTGGTAACATGCTAACACCAACACGGAGGGTAACACTGCAAAACACGGGTGGAAAATTCTAAACAAATTTTTTTTTCCTTAAAACAAACCGGGGGTCCTATGGGCCCCCCACACGGTGAACGAACCATTGGGGAAACTTTTCCCCTTTTTTTGGAAGTAAAGGGGGGGGAAAGGGGAGGGGGGGGGGAAGGGGGGGGGGAAGGGGGGAGGGGGAGGGGGGGGGGGAGGGGGAAAAGGGGAGGGGAAAACCCGGGCCCAAACCACGGGGGGAGGTACCCGAAAAAGGGGATCCCCTTGGGGCACCTGGGAGTTCCGGGGGAACCCCCCGGGGGGGTTGGGTTTGGGGGATTTGGGTCACTTTACCACGGTTTTTTAAAAAAAAAAATTTTCCCCTAGGGGAGAACAGAAGAACGGAGCACAGAAAAAGAAAGAAAAGTGAAAGAGAAGGATAGAGGGGAGGGAGGGGGAGAAGGAAAAAAGATGGTAAAGGAGAGGAAAAGGGGGAGGGGGAGGGGGAGGGAGGGGGAGGGAGGGAGAGGAGGGGGAGGGAGGGGGAGGGGAAAAAGGGAGAAGAAAGGAGAGGGAGGAGAGAGGAGAGAAAAAAGGGAAAGGGGGGAGAAGGGGGGAAGGGAAGGGGGGATGGGGGAGGAATTTACAAGTTTTGTTTTCTAAATAAACATGAACAAGTTTGAGGAAAAATTGAGATAAAGAGGAGGAAGGAAGGAGTGGGAAGGGGAAAAGGAGAAAAGAGGCCCCCCGGGAAGGGGGAGAGAAAGGGTGAAGGGAAGGGGGGGGAAAGGACTGGGAAAGGGGCCTTTCCCCGGGAAAATCGGAAAAATCTTGAAAAGATTGGGAGCACTCAAACCGGAAGGTTAAAATAAAAGGCCATTGGGCCCCGGGGAACTTTATTGTGCAAGGCTTCCCGGACTTTTCAACGTAAAATCCGAAGACCGAAAAAATTTTTGCCCAATAAAGTCAAATTATTGGAATTTGGGGGGGCCCCCTTTACTTACATTTTTGGTTTGGGAACAAACCCCTTTTATCTGGGAGTGTTCCGCAAACCCCCCCTGGGGCCATTCTGCCAGCCCCCCCAGGAGGAGGTAGGGAAAAAAACAAAAACCGGCGGATTTAGCTGGCCCGGGGTTTAAAAAACCCAGGTTATGACCGGGATTTGTTATTTTCCCAAGGTTTTCCCGAAAAAGTTATTGAAAAAAGGTTAGGACCCCTTTTTTATAAAAAAAGGGAAAAATTCAAATTGGGGACTTTTTGTGAAATTTCCCCAAACGTTTTCACATAAAGGAAAATTTAAAACAAAGGAATAAATTTCAACTTAGGAAGATTTAAACTTCTGTACCCTTTTTTGGTGGATAAAACAAAAGGGGGGAAAGTTTAGAAAAATTTTAAATTTTTGGGGAATATTTTCCCCCTAGTACCGATTTAGTATCTGTCCAGCTCCTCCTGAAGGCAGTGAAGGTGAGTTGAGATGAATGGTTCAGAGAACCGACATGTTGATAAATTAGACACATGTGCAACTCTTGGGTATCTTTATTGAGGAAACGTTTCGCCACACAGTGGCTTCATCAGTCCAAGAGTTGCACATGTGTCTAATTTATCAAGGTGAGTTGAATAAACTGTATCAACTTGGCAAGAATTATAGGAACTGTCAGTATCACTGGTGCTTATAAAAACAACCAAGAGAAAGTGATGAATTAGACACTTGGGTACCTTTATTGTGGAAATATTTTACCCAACTAGTGATTTCCTCAGTCCAGTACAGAGAAGAATCGTTGAAGAACAGAAGGAGTTTGAGGTAGTCAGTCCCTCAGTCTGGAGTCAACTCTAGGCTGAAGACTGATTACCTCAAACTCCTTCTGATCTTCAGCAATTCTCTGTGTTGGACTGAGGAAACTAATGGTTGGGCGAAACGTTTCCACAGTAAAGATACCCAAATTCTCTGAACCATTTATCTACAAGACAAATATATTTTCATACTTTAGACGGAAAATAGGCCTATGTTAGGCCTACTGTCCTGTATGCTTATGATGCTGATGTACGTAATGCAACAGTTGGAGAAGTTTACGACTTCATTTTGTAAATAATTGTAAATTTAAACCAGTTAAAGGAACGCAGTGTTGACGGCTCAGCTCAGGACAGGGAAGAAAACAGAGCTGGAACATACAGAGGTCATTTACAGCCCGCATAAAGCCAATAAAACGTGTAAATTACTGGGAGCGCATCAGAGTCCTTAATATGAACTCACTGGAGTGGAGGAGAGATACATGATAATACATACCTGAAAAGTACTTGAGGGCCTTGTCCCAAATCTGCACACTGCCATATTAACATACTGGAGAGAGAGATATGGGAATATGGGAGGAAGTGCAAAATAAGCCCGGTGAAAAGCAGGCACACGAAAAGAACATTGTATCAACATCCGTGCTTCCAGACTACACATCTTACCAGAAGATATCAGAAACACTGCTGGAACAAGTGTAGAAGCAGCAGTAGAGAGTGACCACCTTCTAGAGAGAATGGTCCCTAATCTGCATACGAAAACAAAAGATTGGGGAGACGGTGCAAAATACCCCCAGTGAAAAGTAGGGGCGCCATTGGTACATTAAGGGGAAACACAATAAGTATCCGGGGCCCACGACTATTCAACAGCCTCCCACCAGTCATAAGGGAAATTACCAAAAGACCCCTGGCTGCCTTCAAGAGGGAGCTGGACAGATACTGAAAGTTGGTGCCGGATCAGCCGGGCTGTGGTTCGTACGTTGGAGTACGTGTGGCCAACAGTAACAGCTTGTTTGATAAGGCCCTGATCCACCGGGAGGCCTGGTCATGGGCTGGGCCGCGGGGGCGGCGATTCCCGGAATACCCTCTAGGTAGCCTCCAGTTAGACCTCAAAACTAAGTCTTCGAGGGCGATGGACTGATGACAAACCCTGTTTGCATCTCTACTGGTTTTACTGCCTCCTCTGTATTCTACTGGAGAAGCCTCCTGTGTAGGAGAAACACTTCGGAATAAAGATACCTAACTGCTGCACATTTGTCTTACTTGTGATGGATATGTAGGCCATCGGGCCGCCAGTAATAACAACCTGATTGACTAGGCTAACATCAGACAAGCCTGGTCCAGGGCCGGGCTCAGGGAGTAGAAAGACTCTCGAAAGATACAAAATAAAATCATAAGGACCTGATCAGGTAGTATAGGACCTGATTAAGTGGTGTAGGACCTGATCAGGTGGTGGAGGACCTGATCAGGTGGTGGAGGACCTGATCAGGCAGTGGATCCGTTGAAGAGGAGGGACGGAGGGAGGAAGAACTAGTGTGCACTGGAGGAAGGAGGGGCGTAGAATGCCTCCAGCAATGC
>NC_069405.1:76018968-76034162 GCF_026875155.1 Cherax quadricarinatus
TTGGCCGATCCTGAAAACGAGTCTCGGAAGGGGCCTGTCGCCCCAAAAGGGTTAATAATATAAGCCAAAAAAAAACTTCAGTTACCAAGCCACTATTCAGTGCATTAGTGAACACTGCCACACCTTGATTATTTATTACGTGACCTCAGGGTTTACAGTTTTAGCCCATGATCAGTCAGACAGCAGCTTTATTATAGAGGTGCTACTGATGCACTGCCAGAAATCTGGTATTGGTGGGAATAAAAGTTTTGTCCAGCTGTTGTGCTTCTAGGTATGTTTGATGCTATCTTAGCTCTCTTGTTATTCTTTCAATATCTTGTTGAAGTAACTTAGGGACATTGTTCTTGTTCATTTTCATTATTGTACTCTTTAGGCATTCTCATCACTTAGTTTTATTCGTTAATTCTTTGTAAAATTCATACTCTGCTGTTTTACTTAAACAATACTTTGCTATTAGTGATTTGCTTTTTAGTCTATGTTAACCCGTAAACGGTCCAAACGTATATATACGTTCAACTACCGTACTGCCCCAACTTTTTTGAGAAAAAAAAACATTGTTGTTTTTAATAGGAAAAAAGAGCATATGGTACCCAGGCATCCCCAATTATTTTAATATGGTTGCACAGTGAGTGCTCACACCCATTCTCACATGTCTAGGCGACTCAGGCTTATCGTGGCAATGTTAAATGTAGGACACATAAAACGTATATATATGTTTGGGGCACTAGCGGTAAAAATGTATATATACGTTTGGACCGTTTACGGGTTAAATGTCTCAAACTTTGTATATTGTTGACTTTTTCCTTATATCAGTAACTTACTCTTTTATACGGTATATACGAAACAATGTGCTTTATGATCATGTGTCTATCAGTTGTATTCTTTTTTAATTTGACAGATACTGAGGATGCTGTAAGTATAACAAAATGTCAGTCAATTATATTATAAAGAATGGTTGTTTGATATATTTATAGATGGGGTTGTAAGAGAAGTGAATGCATAGGTGTTGGCAAGAGGTGTGGGATTAAAAGATAAAAAAAAATCTAACACAAAGTGGAAATTGTCACAGCTGCTTTTTGCTGATGACACTGTGCATTTGGGAGATCTGAAGAGAGGTTGCAGAGGTTGGTGGACGAGTTTGGTAGGGTATGTAAATGAAGGAAATTAACAGTGAAAATAGGAAAGAGTAAGGTGATGAGGATAACAAACAAATTTAGGTACTGAAGGACTGGACATCAGATTGGAGGGAGTATGGAGGAAATGAATGTATTCAGATATTTGGGAATGGACATGTCAGCAGATGAGTTTATGAGAGACGAGGTGAATCATAGAACTGATGAGGGGAAAAAGGTGAGTGGTGCACTGAGGAGTCTGTGGAGACAAAGAACATTATCCATGGAAGTAAAAAGGGAAAGGTATGAGAGTATAGTTATACTAATGCTCTTATATGGGTGTGAAGCATGGGTGGTTAATGCTGCAACAAGGAGAAGGCTGGAGACAGTGGATATGTCATGTCTGAGGGCAATGTGCAGTGTGAATATCATACAGAGAATCTGTAATTTGGAAATTAGGATGAGGTGTGGGGTTACTAAAAAATATTATCCAGAGGGCTGAAGAGGAGTCCTTAAGATGGTTCGGACATTTAGAGAGGATGGAACGAAATCAAGTGACGTTCAGCAAGTATGCATGAGCATGTTAGATAGGAGCAAATGGAGACAAATGGTTTTTATGACTTGACATGCTGTTGGAGTGTGAGTAGAGTAACATTTATGAAGGATTCAGAGAAACCAGCAAGCCAGACTTGTGCCTGGAGGTGGGAAGTACAGTGCCTGCACTCTGAAGGAGGGGTTTTAATGTTACAGGCAAGACAGTGATGGAGTGATTTTTTTTTTTTTTTTTTTGGGTCTCCCTGCTTTGGTGGGAAACAACCGATGTGTTAATAAAAAAAATTGTTACTACCCTGGTATTGATCTTCTTTTCAAGTCTTGCAACATATATACAGGTTGAGAATCATGAATTCTTTATTGTTGAGCATTGTGCAATAATTAAATTTATTACTACCATTACAGGGCAGCATAAAACGAAACCGAGGGTATAATCTAGAATCTTCAAAACGACGCAACAAACATGAATTTTTTGCCGATTTCCCTGAAGTTGCTGAATCTGATGATGAAGGTGGACCAGTGGCAGGCCCCAGTCACACCATGGACTGAATAGGCAGTCTCAAGGGGCAGTCAATATTCACTTTCATCTTATATAATAAACTTTTTTTTTTTTTTTTTTTTTTTTTTAAGTATAATTTGACTTCCTGTGTTCATGTACAGTTGGACCCCCGTATCCACGGGGGATATGTTCCAAGTACCTGCCATAAATGCCAAAATCATGAATAGCAGCAGACCCTATGTATAAGTCTTGTACATACCTATTATAAAGTTTAATTGATTATTATTTTTTCACTGATGGGAAGCACTTTATGGCTTCTCCTAGGCTTTGAAGAACTGCCAGCTTCTTTACTTTTGTACTTAAGGCCATTATTATGCAAAATTAAGAGGCATTTTTGAGCCACAGTAAACCATGGATAACTGAAACCACAAGTACCGAATCAGTAGATATGGGGGTTCTACTGTATTTGACAAATTCTTGTTTCCCAAACAATACAAAATGATGAAAGTAGAATGTACAGGAGTCCCTTGTTTTTTGCTGTAGATGTGTTCCGGCTCTTTACATCTGTACTAATCTCAATCACTTAAACACTCAAGTATGCATAACAAAAATCTTCAACATGCTTTTCGAACCATGTTGATCATGCAGTGCCTGTAAATTGCATACGCAAAATTTATAAAAAATCTTGCAAAAACAGGAGAAGAAATTTTTTCCAAAAAGTGAATCCCCCATAGGGCGGGGAGCCTGTGTAAGGATCCCCAAAAAACTTTGAGTGAAAGGACTTAAGCCTTTATTTAGTGGTTTCATTTTGGTATTTGGGATCTTTTTCACTCTAAATGAAAAGAAAAAAAGGGCAGGTGAAAGCGTCAAACATCTATTGCTGTGTCCCCATGGCAACAAAGGGGAAACAGCATAGAATTTATCTACATACAAGGGTAAGTTGAAATGGTTTTACTTGCCCCGGCTCTTTTTTTAATTGGTGGTTTGGAGCACAATTTAAAGGATGCTTCAAAAACAGGGTGCCCCATCAGTGTTGGATTCACTGTATTTTAGCTCTATAAAAAAAAAATTCCCCCATTTTTTCCAAAAATTGGGTTTGGGTCTCTTTGACAAACCAAATGGCAAAACCGGTATGTACACAGTCATGTGGAGGGTACAACAAGATCTGTGTAGGAAAAATTTAGAGAGGAATCTTGCTACATAAACATCTCATGAATGGGAAAAAGGATAGCTGATGTACAGAGAACCCAATATTGATAGGTGCCCACTGTATCAAATCTTCCTTAATTGCTACTATCAATACCATAAAAC
Source organism: Cherax quadricarinatus (assembly GCF_026875155.1). NCBI lineage: Eukaryota > Metazoa > Arthropoda > Malacostraca > Decapoda > Parastacidae > Cherax > Cherax quadricarinatus. The sequence continues at coordinate 76,022,443 of NC_069405.1, forward strand.
AAAGATCTGGCAAATCACTATCTCAATACCCTTGCACATATACTACTCTATGTTGATTCTCGGGCAGCCAAATGACATGTCCTGATGCCTTCACCTGATCTTCTTTCAGTGATCTGCTTTCTCCACTATATACATTTAGGGCCCCCCATTATACGGCAGGTCAAATTCCAGGCCACTACTGGAAAGCAGACATCGCCGGAAAGCAAACACCATTTTATCCACTGCTAAATGCATATAAATGCCAGGTAACAATTTTTACACTAACATACATTACGTTAGTAATAGAACTAGGCTTTAAAAAACAATAAAAAGTAAAATGCACACACAATACACCCTTTACTTTCCTTAAAATATTTGTAGTCTTAATATAGGGTGAGAGATGAGCTTTATTTGTAGGAAGTCAGGTTTGGGAAGTAGGGGTACTCTGCATGGGCCACCCTCGCACAATGTAAACAAACCAGACAAATGCGTCTGTTTTCATCACTTTACCACTGTGTACAAGTTGTCTCCACGTTGATACAGTAGAATAAATAAAGAGAAACACTCCCATTCTTATATAACATCATTTTTAGTGATACATTTTCTCTGATGTTTGGACTACAAGTTGCCTGGCTACCACAAGTCCTACAATTCACTTTGCTACCACAAGTCCTACATGGTGCCTGGCTACCACAAATTGTACAAGTCACCTGGTACCACAAGTCCTACAAGTCGCCTGGCTACCACAAGTCCTACAAGTTGCCTGGCTACCACAAATTGTACAAGTTGCCTGGCTACCACAACTTCTACAAGTTGCCTGGCTATCACAAATTGTACAAGTTGTCTGGCTACCACAAGTCCTACAAGTTGCCTGGCTACCACAAATCTTACAAGTTGCCTGGCTACCACAAGTCCTACGTCACCTGGCTACCACATTCATATTTATTTAATTTATTTTACTGTGGGGTGTATTTAGATGGATTAAGCAAAATGTCTATATTAACATTTTATACGATATTTAATGCTTCTCAGAGTGATTATTATTGTGTTAATATTATTACCATTATTAATGTGGCATCTTCAAAACTAATAAGACACTCTTAGTGATTTTAATGTGTACCTGCATGCCAGCACAGTGTGTAAATTTACTTAGGTACAAGTACAAATAAGTATAATTATCAGTTATAATAATAATGAAGGTATATAGTCCACCTGGGCTACATACTTGCACCTACCTACATAGCTACACGATATTTAATGTGGCCCAGAGCCATATTATTACCATCAACATACCTTGTTCACTGAGTATAATCGTATCTAACAACTGCCTTTAGACGCCATCATAAACAAAGGGAGAAGTAATGAGTAATTCATGTCGAGAACTGTAAACAAAAGCATTATGTATTAAGGGGAGTGACGTAATGTTTTTCCCACCCCCCCGGCTACCACACTTCCATAGTATATAAACGTAAATGTTTATATATTATGTAACGTTTCTTATTTTAATTTTGAAGAAGATATTATAGGTGGATTAAGAAAATGTGCAAAAATTATAGGGGATAAGTCTCCCTGAGTATCCCTGGTAAGTGTAGGGTAGAGTTATTATGAAAAAATTTAAGGTAAGACAGAGATAGGATGCAGATGAAAGGAGGCTTTAGGAAAGGTAGGGGGTGTGTGGACAGGTGTTTACAGTGAAACATATAAGTGAACAGTATTTAGATAAGGCTAAAGAGGTCTTTGTGGCATTTATGGATTTGGAAAAGGCGTATGACAGGGTGGATGGGGGGCAGTGTGGCAGATGTTGCAGGTGTATGGTGTAGGAGGTAGGTTACTGAAAGCAGTGAAGAGTTTTTACGAGGATAGTGAGGCTCAAGTTTAGAGTACATAGGAAGAGGGAAATATTTCCCAGTAAAAGTAGGCCTTAGACAAGGATGTGTGATGTCACCGTGGTTGTTTAATATATTTATAGATGGGGTTGCAAGAGAAAGTAAATGCGAGGGTCTTGGCAAGAGGCGTGGATTAAAAGATAAAGAATCACACATAAAGTGGGAGTTGTCACAGTTGCTCTTTGCTGATGACACTGTGCTCTTGGGAGATTCTGAAGAGAAGTGCAGGGTTGGTGGATGAATTTGGTTTGGGTGTGCAAAAGAAGAAAATTAAAAGTGAATACAGGAAAGAGTAAGGTTATGAGGATAACAAAAGATTAGGTGATGGAAAGATTGGATATTTAGATTGGAGGGAGAGAGTATGGAGGAGGTGAATGTATTCAGATATTTGGGGGTGGACGTTTTCAGCGGATGGGTCTATGAAAGATTTAGGTGAATCATAGAATTGATGAGGGGAAAAGGGTGAGTGGTGCACTTAGGAGTCTGTGGAGACAAAGAACTTTGTCCTTGGAGGCAAAGAGGGGAATGTATGAGAGTATAGTTTTACCAAACGCTCTTATATGGGTGTGAAGCATGGGTGATTTAATGTTGCAGCGAGGAGAAGGCTGGAGGCAGTGGAGATGTCATGTCTGAGAGCAATGTGTGGTGTGGGAAAATAATGCAGAGAATTCATAGTTTGGAAGTTAGGAGGAGGTGCAGGATTACCCAAAAATGTTGTCCAGAGGGCAGGGGAAAAGGGGTTTTTGAGGTGGTTCGGACATGTAGAGAGAATGGAGCGAAACAGAGTGACTTCAAGAGTGTATCAATCTGTAGTGGAAGGAAGGCGGGGTAGGGGTCGGCCTAGGGGAAAAGGTTGGAGGGAGGGGGTAAAGGAGGGTTTGTGGGGCGAGGGGCTTGGACTTCCAGCAGGCATGCATGAGCGTGTTTGATAGGAGTAAATGGAGACAAATGGTTTTTAATACTTGACGTGCTGTTGGAGTGTGAGCAAAGAACATTTTATGAAGGGGTTCAGGGAAACCGGCAGGCCGGACTTGAGTCCTGGAGATGGGAAGTACAGTGCCTGCACTCTGAAGGAGGGGTGTTAATGTTGCAGTTTTTAAAAAATGTAGTGTAAAGCACCTTCTAGCAAGACAGTGATGGAGTGAATGATGGGGAAAGTTTTTCTTTTTCGGGCCACCCTGCCTTGGTGGGAATCGGCCCCGTGTGATAATACAAAAAAAAAAATAATGAAAATGTCTTTTTGGACGTAAAATAAGACATTTAATGTGCCCAAGAGTGATTATTATTAGTATTACGTAATGTTTTCCTTCCGCCCGGCAACCACACCTCCATAGCATATAAACAGCATGTTTATATGCTATGTAACTTGTTTCTTATATAATTTTGAAGAAAATATCGTAGATGGATTAATGAAAATATCTATATTGATGTAAAATTAGACATTTAATGTGCCCAAGAGTGATTATTATTACATAATAGAGAGATGTGCTCATGAAGAATGTAAACAAACCGGGTGGCACACGCATATTTTTAAAGACCGCTTGCCTTATAGAAAGTTTTGGTCATGATTTGAGATCGCTGCATTAGTGGAATGCTGAAAAGCGGGGCCGTGTTGTATATATATATACTGTGTTCTCTCATTCTCTTTATTATTTAGAGTGACCAATATCCCAGGACCAAAATGCATTCAGTGGGGATGTCCTAAGTGCATTCACTTATGTTTTTTCATCCTTATAGGATAACATTAGAAGTGTAGTGTGTGTTGAAATTTTTAAATGAAACTAGATTTTTTTTTTATAACATAGAGAGCCTTTGTTCTTGGGTAAAACATTTCCTTGAATTATAATTTTTTGTAAATACTGCTTTTCTTCTCATTTTTTCATATGAAGGTTCATTAACCCCTTAACTGTCAAAATGTTGAACTATGTTTTCACTGCTAGCACTCTGGATATTTTGAAAAAAAATAAATTAAAACAAAGAGGGCAATATTTTGTGTTTAATAAGACAAAAAAAAATTAGTGCCAGTACTTATCAATATAAGGCAGCAAAGTTGGCACTGGAAGCTCATCTGACAACAACATGGAGTTCTGTACATGAATGGTATACAATACCAACAAGATGAAAATTAGACACATGTGCAACATAACAATGTCTTAATTTACTACACATCCCTTACCACCTGACACCAGTATATAAGCACCAGCCTTCTTGTCTGTGCTCCAGATTCTTCATGGGCTACGGTGTTCTTCACACCAGCTCCAAGGCTGAGGGACTGATTACCTCATCTTTTGTATATAGTTCTACTGTCTTCCTATTATGTTCTGAATTTGTATTGATAAAGCCACTGGATGGCGAAACATTTACAATAAAGATAACCAGATGTTGCACGTGTCTAATTTTCAACATGGAGTTCTGCCGCTTGCAGAAATGTTGCCGATATACCTTTTTCTCATTTTTTTTTATTTACATAATTTTTTATGTTCTGATAATTATAATTTTTAGTAGTTCTTGTGATTTTAAAGCCAGTCTTTGTTCTGACACTAATATTAGTTACTGAAATAGTAACCAAATAGTCACAAACATACTCACAGGTGAACATGTTCACCTGCCTCAGTCACATGCTATCATCTAGAAATATATACAAATTATTTATAGGTCCCAGCAATGTCTTTAGAAGTGCTGGAGTATTAAACTCCTAAGCACGATGTCAGACAAGAATGTCACTGTATACTGATCACGATGCAGACACTCAATATTGCTGATCCTGCACTGCTCCCAGTGAACCTTGGCATTTGTTTTTTTTATTGTTCTCACTGTTACACATAAACATGTCTATCTATCTGTCCATCTGTCTAGCTCTGTCTTTGTTTATCTGTCTCTGCTTACCTGTCTTTCTGTCTGCTTGTCTCTGTTTCAGAGAGAGCCACTCATGAGCCAACAGTTATTACAAACATTGCAGAATCATCACGTCTGAGCAAGTGGAAATGAGTATTACTTGCCAGTCATGCTTATGCCTCGTATCAACAAGTACAGTATAGCACTTTGGCTTATTTTGGGTTATTCTAGGTAATGTACGCTATATATGATAACTGTACTTATGTGTACTTGTATGAAAAAATGCAGTCCTTGATTCTGGTTTATGAGTGGCTCTGGGACAGAGACAGAGACAGTGGCTCTATCTCTCTGGGACAGAGAGATAGAGAGCCAGCCAGTCACCCAGCCACCCACCCAACCAACCAACCAACCAACCAAAAAACCAAGCCACCCACCCAACCAGCCAGCCAGCTTGCCAAACACATATTACATGTTACAGAATCGTTTCTCTTTAGGGCATAGGTTATAGGACATTCTGAAATGAGACTACCAGTGGTATCAAAATTGAAAGGATGTGGCAAAAATGTTGCACATGGGTTATTATCTAGGTTTTTTATTTCTTTGACCACTTGTGGCTACATCCATCTCACAGCCACTAAACTTGGGGTCAGCATCACTTTTATCTTAAAAGGAGTGTTAATACAACATGGCATTAGTGAATCCCTGGGGGTTTGCCATGGTGTTTGCTCTAGCTGGTGCTCAATTGAACTGGTGCTGCCACAAGGTAGTAAGTGGTCCCAAAAATTTTTAACACTGTTCACACTGATTGTTAAGACCCATTCTATACTGACAAGGCCTCTCAGACCTATCATGCAAAATTTGAAGGCAGGAAAAATAAAACGTTGATCTACGTTTGGTGCGCTAGCAGTAAAAATGTAGATCAACGTTTGGACAGTTAAGAGGTTAAGGTTGTCTTTGGAAATCATTATGTAGATAAACTATTATTAACCCTTAAACTGTCCAAATGTAGATCTACGTTTGCTCGCGTAGCGCTCCGAACGTAGATCTGTGTTTTTTACATGCTTTCAGATGGAGAAAAATCAAGGTTGGAGCACTGTGCACATAAACGTATATCTACGTTTGGACAATTTAAGGGTTAAACATTATACTTTTTGTAACTACATTTCTCTCTTTTGTAGAACAAATGTATATACTGAAGAAAAATTATGTACAGTACTCAGAAATTGTATATTTGTACTATGATTTCCTCAAGTTATTTATATTCATTTTTTAGTACATAACATTTCCCTTTAACTCTGAATGAAACATTTTGTACAGGATTTTTCCTATTACAATAAATTTAAAAAGTAAAAAAAATTAAAAGCTTTAATACCATAAATAAGATTGTAATCAGAAGTTAAATTAGGTTGAGGTTTTCATTTAATATTGAGATTTGTATGGGAAAGATAACTCAAGAATCATTGGATATTTGTTCTCACAATTTTACTAATTAAGGAATGAAATATTTGATTTGTATATTGTGAGGACTAACTGGATTAACCCTTTCAGGGTTTCCGATATACTAGTGTGGCTTACGCACCACAGTTATTGACGTACTAGTACGTGTAAATTGTAGCGCCTTCAAATCTAGTGAGAGAAAGCTGGTAGGCCTACATATGAAAGAATGGGTCTATGTGGTCAGTGTGCACAGTATAAAAAATATCTTGCAGCACACAGTGCGTAATGAGAGAAAAAAAAAAAACTTTGTTTTTGGTTTAAAACAGCGACTTTGCACGGTATTTTTGTATGGTATTTATGGGTGTATTCTAGTTTTCCTGGTCTCATTTTATAGAATGGAAGACATATACAGAAATTGAGATGATTTTGATTGGTTTCACAAAGGAAACTACCTTGAAATTGAGCTCAAAGTAGCAGAAATGTTCAGTTTTTGCCAAAGTTCAAAAGTAAATAAATCATGCCACGCATCTAATACATGTCAACTGGTGAGTCTAATATTCTTTCACAAGTGCGATGATATTATTTAAACCATTTCTACATTAATGCAGTAGTCTGCACAACAGTAAATCTTCTATTTTTTGTGAGAATAAAAATTCAAAGTGGAAAACAAAAGAAATGTAAGAGGGGCCTGGGGACATGACTAATGAACAGAGGAAATGTTATTTTAGTGCCAGGAATGTCTGTCTTGTTTATTCTGGACCCTATTTGGAAATTGGCATCTTTTGAAATTTGTTTGAAATTGGCAAAATTGCTAATTTCTAACCACTTTATTGGGTAGTTGAAATCAGTAAATGGGTGGTTTCTTGTACTCATTCGATAGAAAAAATGGAGTTCTAGTGAAATAGTTATCATTTTTGTCAACTAGTACACTGGAATTGGCCGAAAATAGGGCTCAAAGTGGGCAAAATCGCCGGTGCGTAAACATCTTTGAGACCGCTAACTTCACGAGAGCATAATTCCATAAATTTTCCATCAAATTTCATACGTTTGATGTTGTTATGTTCGGGAGAAAGTTCTCCATTTTTTCATAAGAAAAAATAATTTTTTTTTCCGAAAATTTTTTGACCCTGAGAACAAGTTTAGGAGAGGGCCTCTTGACCCTGAAAGGGTTAATCTGGTGCATCTATTATAGGTATGACATAGCAGCAACATTTCAGTTTCTTTGTGTCAGTGTTAATAAAATTCATAAATGTTTTTTTAAGCATTGGAGAGTGATTCAATCATTTAACCCATTTGGTATTGGTCCTGTAGTACTATGGCTTTGAAGCCAGGGTTGGTCCCATAGTTCTAGCCATGAGCTCAGCTCGCTCAGATAAGCTGTGAGTAGTAAATTTAGGCCTAGAGATGAGAGAATAGGTCTGTGTGGTAAGTGTGCACCATACAAAAGAAAATCCTGCAGCAAGCAGAGCATAATGGGAAAAAAAAAACGTGACCGTGTTTTTGGTTTAAAACAGTGATTTTGCAATTTCATATGGTTTTTATGGTTGTATTCTCAGTTTATTGGTCTCATTTGATAGAATGGAAGATATATTACAGGAATAGAGATGATTTTGATTGGTTTGAGGACTGAAAATAGCTTGAAATTGAGCTCAAATTACATTACATTAACACCACCAGTGGTGGTGTTAATGTAACACCACCAGTGGCTATATCAGTTTGGTACAAAGGTATTTGAAGGTGTCAAAACTTTAGACCATAGAAGATGAGGCATGAGGTAATCAGTCCCTCAGCCTCTTAGATGATGTCCACCACTGTAGTCTTGACCAATCTGAAGCATAGGCAGGAAGATCGTCACTTATGTAGAAGTAAGGCAAGTTGCAGCAGTTGAAGGCATCATCACTGTGGGTGGACCCAATAGTGATAATAGGTCATGCCCAAGAGTTGGGCCAAAGATTAGCAAACAGGTTGAAATGATGATGCCGCTGGTTGACAAAAACATCAGAATAAAGATGCCCAGGTGTTGCACATGTGTCTTAGTAACCATCTTGATGGTTATTTGTGCAACACCTGGCTATTTGTGCTACGATACCTGTCTTATACAGCAACACCGTGGAATAATGGTATAAAGGATACCTTCTTCAGTATATTATTCTCTGGCCTAACTCTTGGGCATGACCTACTTCCACTAGTGGGTCTACCCACAGTGACTATCTTCAACTGCTACATCTCATCCAACTCCTATGTCAGTGATGATCTTCCTGTGCTTCTCAGGTTTATCAAGACTATGGTGGGCACTGTCATCTAGGCTGAGGGACTGATTACTTAGTTTTCTACTGTCTCATTTCAACACCTCCAAATATCTCTGTATTGAACTGATAAAGCCAATGGTTTCTGAAATGTCTTTATAATATTGCATACCATTTCTGCTACAGTGCAAAATCCTACAAGCAGAAAGTGGGCATACAGAAAAAGTATGCCAATTTTGTAAAGTTAATAATTCTGCAGGTATACAATGACCAAAATGTAGTATATTAACAAAAACTGTTTTTTATCAAATACTTTATTACTAAATTGCTTTTAAATATTATGAATGCTACAGTAAATCCAACATAACATGAGGATATGCTCCTAAAAAATTGTCATGAAGAACATGTAGAAATAATAGGTTCAGGCATCAGACACCTTGAAAAATGCCAAACAATTTTTTGTTTTTTAATATCGTGTGAAAAATTATAATTTTTTTTTCTTCGCATTCTAATTGATGTTGCTTCTTGACTTGGAAATATGGGAAGAGGTTTCATGTGGCTGTGGTTGTTTTGCATGCATAGTTGTCAGTAGTTAATGGATGTACTGCAGTGCTCAGGTACTCCATAATTCATCTGTTCTGTTCTCACTCTGCAGTACTTCATGCAGTTCATGGTAAGGCATCATGAACTCCTCCAGACCCTGCTACACAGCAGTGTTTCTACATGTGTCAGAATCCTTTACACTAAAAAATCTGCCTCTTTACCAATACATAACATGTAACTGTTCACATTACTGTGGGAATGTTAACTATTTAATCTTCAGTTTTTGTCATCTTCCTGTTGTCTACCATTCCTCGTAACTGGAAACTGGATTTCTCCAGCATTTCTTGTGCAAATTGTTCATCATCATCATCTAACGGTTTTATTTACGCCATCTCATGCATACTTCTAAGCCTTCATGCTTCGCTCCTCCTGCCAGTCACAATTTTCCCAGGCCTCTGATTCTTTACTGAAGGGAATCTAAGAAATGAGTCACCACAGAAGGCAATAATGGACCCAAACCTCATTTATAAGCTATTGGAGCCACGTCATCTCCCAAAGCACCTTTTATGTGATAAATGTAGGTAAAATATTACATTTACACAAGGCTTAGAGCTGTCATCTACTGATGTGATTAATTTTTTTCATGACCTTGCGTTGTGTAGTGGCACTGAAATGCTGTAATAACTTCTCGATCCAGTGGCAGAACCAAAGATATCTATTGGGTGGTAGAAATACAACTTCCACATTCGAGTTCCAAAGACTGTAAGATTGAAGGATGGCTACTGGAATTACAAGGTGAGGAGGAAAAAAATTCGAACACAAGGTTCTTTCATGCAAAGGTACATCTTGACTGGATCACTAAAATAATGCTTCAACGTTTATAAAACAAGACTTAAGTCAATGTGCCATTTCTGTCTTGTTAGCCAATAATAACAGACAAAAGGTTTTGTGGAAACCGTTTATTGCACTGTGATTTCTCTGTGCAATAAAATCACAGTCAAGTTTGAACTTAAGGTCACCTGTTGCATTTATACACAAACAATATAGAACCATTTTGTGTAGCTACCTTCAAAAACCAGCTTGCACTTTTTTTTTTTCATGCTAAAATACATTCTTGATGTTATATGCTTCCAACATAACCCTGTGTTCTCAGCATTGAACACTTGGCTGGGGACTGTCATCATTTTTAAAAATAATTTTTGCTAACTCAGGAGGGAAATTTTTCCCAGCAACATGACCCTCTGATACCTTCTCATTATTAAACCTTGTATGTATTATGAAGCTGACTGCCACCTTTGCCACCCTTCATCACTCACCCTATACAGTCTTCTTCTGTTCCTTTGTCACTTCCACCACAGTCTCAAAGATTCACAAAAATGTCAGTTTCCAAAAGTCCCTACTGCACCTTTACACTTTTCCTCTTTTCAACCAATCAGTCTAAGTAGGTTTTACATAAGTTTGATATTTTTAACTAGTTTTTTATACACATTACACAAATAACCCACACACAGGACAGAGAAGCTTACAATCCAACTTGGACCATTTACAAAGACAAGTTCCTCTCTCCTGTGTGCTGCTTATTTGTGTATTATTCCAATCACTGTATTGCGCCTTTTTGTTCTTTCTAATTTTGAAGTTGGTGGAATACAGTTAAATATTATTTTTAAAATATATTCTCTTCCCCACATGTTGCCTTGTTACATAAGCATCTGCAGATGGTGCTACAATATTTTATTTCATATTTTTTATATGGGAATAATTAACAAATAATTGTAAAGTTTTTCTACATATTACTGTACTTGGTTTCTCACATTTTTAGTAAGTTTTTTTCTATACAATATGTTTCTCACTTTAACCTGTGAGTAGCAAGTTAAATCTCAGTATGCTGGTCTGAGCTTCATCTCTGTCTTCTTGAGGGAGTAATGATGGCCACGAAAAGGATACCAATTGACACCATTAGCATAAGACTCATGTGCACCTCTCAGGTATTTACCATTCAGGTTGGAGGAATGACAACTGGAATACCACCAAGCTCCAAGGTAACTGAAATTAAATGACCAAAATGAGAATTTTTCTAATGATTCTAATTGTAATATAACTAAATAATAATAAAAATAAAGCTAATTGTTTTCTGCAGAGAGTAATGCCACTTTCTATTTAAAATAATGTATACTCAGGGTGTCTAAATGATGGAAATACCCTAGTGGGTTTAGCACTTAGTTTTGATTATAATAATAATAAATGATAGAAAAAATTAGAATAGAAATCATATCTCTCTTGTTCAGAACGGCTTAGCGCTTCTTTTGATTATAATAAAAAATAATCTTGTTCAGAAAAGTAGCCCTGTATGAACCCTTATGGGTTTAGCACTTAGTTATGATTATAATAATAGTTGTTCAGAAAAAATATTTCCCTATAATTAATTAAAAGGTGTTTTGAATTCTTTCTACAGAAGGTATTTTCATAGCTGGAAAAGAAAATTGTGCATTTCTGAAATAAAAAATTGGCTAATAGTATTGAGTTTAGGGCTCCAATAATTAAAACCTCCTTTTATTGCTGTAAACACAAGCAATTTACCCATAGCATTGAAGAAATAGTTTTTTTCTTGTGCATATTTTTTTTTAGGGGCATCTTTGCAGGACTTTAGAGTCCTGGAGGTGGGAAGTACAGTGCCCGCACTCTGAAGGAGGGGTGGAGATTTTTGCAGTTTGGAGGGCATCTGAACTGTAGTAAAATACATGCCTCTGGCAGATATAACAGATTGAATTATAGCAAAGGGATTTTATTTTTTGGG
>NC_069405.1:76034662-76050301 GCF_026875155.1 Cherax quadricarinatus
AGCCCCAGGTGCTACTTTATGGGGGTACTAGACACCACTTGTGACACCAGTCTGTCCCAAACGAGTACTACTCTGCACACATTTTGGGAGAACCATGCTGATAGTCCCAAAACGAGTACTCTCTCACACCCATTTTGTGGTCCCAAAGCAAACCACTCAACGAACTACTCGACGCCCCATCTTGGAGTCCCAGTGCTGACACACTCAACGTGTACTATCAACCCCATCTTTAGCCATCGACAAACACACAACGAGTTACCATGTTATACACTCTCAAGTGCTAGTCGCGCTCACACTAACACTTGCCCGGGGGTGCTTTAAAAAACAATTTTTCCCTGTAATCTAGTAACACGAATAAAGTAAACAAAAAAATATATTTATATAAAAAATTTTAAAATATATATTATTATATTATATATATATTATTATTTAATATATATAATATATATAAAATTATATAAAAATTATAAAAATATATATATAAAAATATCGCCCAATGGGGTAAAACTGACCCCGAATTCGTAATGACACGATTAAAACAAACCATACCACGGGCGAGATAAAACCCCGATCAAGAGTCTCAAAACTCCAGCCCCGTCGCTTTTTGGGTCACATGGTGCCTTGCAAACCTTCCTAGGTGAAAAATATCCCTATTTTTAAACGAATCTTTTTGGGGCAGGGTCCAGTGGCAAAACCGCGGTTGGATTTTGAACTCCTGTCGGGGTTTTTCCCCCGCCCGTGATAACCTGGAGTTTACCTGGAGAGATTTCCCCGGGGGTAACGCCCCCCGGCCCGGCTGTGACCAGGCCTCCTGGTGGATCAAGCCTGAAAACCAGGCTGTTACGTTGGCTGCACGCAATCCCAACGTACGAGCCACACCCCGGGCTGGAAGTTAACCGACTTTGGGTGCTTGCCAGTCCGCTTAAAGACAGCCGGGGGTCTTTTGGGGAAACCCCCTTATTGCGGGGGGCGCGGGGAACATCTGGGGCCCTGCCTTAGTTTGTCTCTTAACAGCAAGGACACCCCCTTTTCTTTGGGGGGGATGTTGCATCGTCGCGAGTTTTTGTTTTCGTTTGGGTGTTTTTCGTGTGCAAGTTCGGGATTAGTCCCTCAGGATTTTCCAGGTTATATAATCCTTTTCCCGCTGCATTCCGGTAGTACAAGGTTCAGGGAAATTCAACCCCCCAGTAATTGAGGTTTTTTATCTCCGTTTTGTGCCCCGTGAAGGTTTTCTTTCATTTTTTAGGTCAGCAATTTCACCGCCTTTTAAAGGTGCTGTTGATGAAGCAATATTCCAGCCTAGATAGAACAAGCGACCCAAAATGTCATCTGGGCTTTTTGGGATCCCTAGTTTGAAGGTTTCCTTATCCATCCGTCTTTTCTAGCAGATGCATTGATAAATTTTGGCCCCTTTAAAGGGGAGATCCCCGACATGAACTCCCAGGGCTTTGACGTTGGGTTTTCGCTTATTTTGTGGAAAGGATTTTTTTTGTACCTTTAGAAGTTTTAATTTTCCCTTTTACAAAGGGGAATTTAAATTTCTCATCGTTGAACTTCTATTGTTTTCTGCAGCCCACTGAAAGATTTGGTTGATGTCCGCCCGGAGCCTTTGCAGTGTCTGCAATGGAAAACACTGTCATGCAGACTCGGGGTGTCATCTGCAAGGGAAGACACGTGCTGTGGCTGACATCCTTGTCTATGTCAGATATGAGGATGAGAAACAAGTTTGGGAGCGAGTACTGTGCCTTGTGGAACAGAACTTTTCACCGTAGCCGCCTCAGACTTTACTCTTTTGACTACTACTCTTTGTATTCTTTTTTGTGGGGAAAATTTTGTAGATCCATCACCAACTTTTCCTGTTATTCCTTTAGCAAAAGCATTTTGTGCGCTATTACGCCATGGTCACACTTGTCAAAGGCTTTCCAAATCTGTATATATTACATCTGCATTCTTTTTGTCTTCTAGTGCATTTAGGACCTTGTCGTAGTGATCCATAGCTGAGACAGACAGGAGCGACCTGCTCTAAACCCATGTTGTCCTGGGTTGTGTAATTGATGGGTATATAGATGGGTTTGGGGATCTTGCTTCTTTAGGACCCCTCAAAGATTTTTATGTTATGGGATGTAGTGCTATTGGTCTGTAGTTCTTTGCTATTGCTTTACTGCCTCCTTTGTGGAGTGGGGCTATGTCTGTTGCTTTTAGTAACTGTGGGACGATCCCCATGTCCATGCTCCCTCTCCATAGGATGGTAAAAGCTCGTGATAGAGGCTTCTTGCAGTTCTTGATGAACACGGAGTTCCACGAGTCTGGCCCTGGGGCAGAGTGCATGGGCATGTCATTTTTTTCGCCTGTTCGAATTTCTTTTGGCGTCAGGATAATATCAGATAGGCTTGTGTTAACAAAATTCTGTGGCTCTTTCAAAAAATTCATTTTGATCTTCGACTCTCAGTCTGGTTAGCGGCTTGCTAAAAACTGAGTCATATTAGGACTTGAGTAGCTCACTCTTTTCCCTTGCTGTCACTGTGTAGGACCTATCTTGTTAAGTAGGGGCCCAAAAACTGGATGTTGTTCTCGACTTTGATTTGGCATAAGAAAAGAAATACTTTGGGTTTCTTTCGATTTCATTTATGGCTTTGTTTGCAATTTATGGTTTGTTTGCAATCGTGTCATTACGATTTCGTGAGTCATGTTAACGGCTTTGAGGGGACGAGCTAGAGTTCGTCACGGCCATGCTAGCTGGAGATTCGTCTGTAAAAACTTGCATTTGTGGTCACAGTGGTGCCTATGCTAAACTTCCTATGGTGTAGAAATATACCTGGTTTTAAGAATCTTATTGTGGCTAGCTGGCCAGGGGCTAACGCGACAGTCGGGAAATTTTTGAGACTCTCTGATAGCGGATTCATCCCCATCCGGGGTATGGGGGTAAAACTGCTATTTGGGTTTAAATAGCAATATTCCTCTTGCCGAATAAGACAAAGGGGAAAATTTGCACATGCAATAATTTTGCAAAAATCATTCTGAACCTAACGAAAAAATATATTTCATTGTGTTTGTTTATTATTAAATTATTGTAAACTATCTGAAATATATTTAGTTGGATTGGGCTAAATTAAATTGCGCTTCTTATAATAAGGTTAGGAAAGTTTTCTAAGGTTCTTTGGTACAAAATTTTTAAATTTTTTACATTAACATAAATGAAAAAAAACATGCATCTTAAATGTATAAAGAAAATTTTGAAAGTACTTAATTTTGACCATTTTTACCTATTCGGCACGACATTATATGTATAAGTGGAACCTCAAATATCGAAAATTAATCCGTTCCAGGGTAGTTCTAAATTCGAAAAGTCTGAAAATCAAAGCAATATTCCATAAGAAATAATGGAAATACAATTAATCTTTCCAGAAACCAAAAAAATTCACAAAAAATACATTTTATAGAGATTAAATTGCAGTTTTACCTACAACAAATAATAGTGTTCAATAATGTAATAAATATAAAATAATATTTTACTTACCTTTATTGAAGATTGTTTATGGCAACTGAAGATAGGGAGGAGGAAAAGAGGGAGTTGGGTTAGTGTTTGGAAGCAGAATCCCCCTCCATGAGGGCTTTAGGGAAAGCCTCTCTGGGGTTTTCTTCCCTTCTCTGCTTTTAATGCCACTAGGACCAGTTTGAGGAGTCACTGGATTCCCTGTCTCCACAAAATAACTGTCCACAGTCCCCTTGTTTCTGGGGCCTCTTTAACATTTCCCTAAAATGGGACAAGGTTCTGTCACTGAACTGGTTCCAGGGGTTTTTTTTTTTTTTTATTTAATTTTAAAAGACTCTTACATAGTACAGTAAAAAAAGGCAAAACATAGCTATAAACATTGTGAACAATGTTAATATACTTCTAACCTAACCAACACAAAAGTTATATCAACGGCTAGATACAAGAACACCCCCCTAACTGGAGAACTCTCCTCCTCCCAAACACACAGGATGCACAGTATGAACAATTAACATATCCCTGTAGTGCGTAGATATACATACATTAATACCACGGTAACCTTCCCGTCGAGGAGGAGCACATATTGGGGCAACATACATTACAGTCTCCTATCACATAGAACATCCTAACATTGACAAAGTAAACATAAATACTAAGAGTACATGACCCTGGTGCACGCAGATGCCTCACCCACACTACAGTAGGAATACTTATTAACATTATTGTAGATTAAGAACCAATACAATATATTGACGTCTGGGGCAAAAGAACAAAATCCCAGCTTCTTCTTTAACACAAAGAAGGTTTCATAACATTATTACAAAAGTGTCTTCCATTTGGCCTCTCTGTGAATTCATCTAAGAGGGAACCTTGGCCGAACATCCAGTTGCGCAGAATACATGTACAAAAGAAAACTTCCACCTCGCGTACAGAAAGCCACATTACCATATCGGGACACTCACACACACACACCACACACACACCACACACACACACACACACACACACACACACACACACACAAATAGGTGAGTACAAATAGGTGAGTACACACACACACACACACACACACCGAAAGACCTTCATACAAGCGAGCATTACACCATGTCAAAACATGGTACGTTAGAATGACAAACACGATATTACTACAGCCTAAATCCAGAACCATACTCGCTGGACTGACGCTGTAGCCACCAACAGGAGCAATACACTGGGTACCTTTGCCCGAGCATACAAGAATCTAAATAATCCGCCTCAACACAACACCCCAAAACCAAAAGCAAAACCACCACATTATAATCATATACATTGTACCAAATGTGAACAGCAACAAAACTCTAGAAGCCTCACACTTCCCACACTATGAATAAATGCCCGTTAAGACGTATATCAATTACCAGGCAAGGTACAACTAAAGCAGGAAGAAAACTGGAACCCCCTTAAAACTATGGAGGACTACAAGCCACCATCTCAGCCGCTAGTACACTAGCCTCAAGGACATCTGGAATCGGCCTCATCCTGGAACATGATGCAAACTCTCGTCACAGATGCAAGCAATCCCTGGCGTATTCAAAAGCCTCATACAAGAAACACACTAATACAAAAGTTATCCCACGTCGCCACGCCACACATAGTAGCCACCATCACCGCACTAACCCAACAACATCCATTCCCCAAGCACTCCATCACTCACCACTGGATACCAACCCCTTGCTGTCCTACCCCAGCACGAACCATAGTAGTCATGCCACCATCAGACCCCGATAACTCTCCGGAAAAGAAGTAACCCACTGACCCCCCATATAAGCTTCTGTTCCTATCCACTGACCTATAAAAACTTGCTGCTAACACCTTGATTCTGACATTACCCCCCCACCTCCCCCTCATACTACAAGAGACATACAAAAAATCAACCATAATATACCTTAATGCCCTCGCCACCTCACATGACACCCCTCCCCACGTCTAAAAGTAAAGCCCTGAGGGCTCCCCACCCTGCCCCCCAATATCCCAAAAACACCCATCAACCACAATCTTACATTTTCCAAAGAAGGACAAAAATACACCGCATGGAAGGCCATTTCCACATTCCCACAATGTGCACAAGACGCATCTCTCACATATCCCATTTGCCTCAACACCTCTTTTGATGCCAATGTTCCCATGAGGGATCTGTACACCACTTCTCTCACCCTGGCGGGTATTCTTAGCTTTCAAAATTTCTCCCATATTACCTTCCAATCATATGTGGGGAAGACAGCCACCCCTTGCAGCATCTCCTAACAATGCTCCACTCCCACTAGCCTCCCTATTCACCGACGACGTACATCACTGACTCTTAACATATACCTCAACATGTCCTCACACACCTTCGGGTCCCACCCACTCCACCAACAAGGAACGTCCCTCATCACCTCCCCCACATGATGACCCCTGACCCCTCCCCTGAGGTATCACATCTTAACATAAATTGCCCTCACCCTGGGCACCAATGCCAAGAAACCCAATCCCCCCTGGTGCACCCCAGTCATTACCACGTCTCGTCCCAACCACACCCTCCCATAACCACAAAGATACCTTAATGCCCTCTGCTGGCTTTCTATTACATCACAGTTCCTCAAGGGGTATACTGCCGCCACCCCCCAAACCTTACTGGATACCAGCGAATTCACTACCACTGCCCTTTGGTGCAACGTAACACCCCTGGCCCAAAGACCACGTAGCCTGCCCACTGCCCTATCCCTAACCACTTCCAAATTAGTCTTTCTACTCTCCTGCATATCTGCCATATACAAAATCCTGCAAATTTTGATCCTCTCCACAATGTTCCATCCAAACCCCAGACCCAATCTCCCGCCCACCCAAGTGCCCACCTCTAACAACATTGACTTGCTCTGATTAACTCTCATCTGCGTAACAGCCCCGAACCTCTCGATGGCCCCACCCACCCTGGAAAAAACCTCCTTTCCACTAAGTAAAATCGTCGTATCATCAACGTAACCCACAACCCCCCCATTCCCCTCTTCCCCCTCCCCACTCAACTCTCGGTCCACAAGCTCATAAAACGGATTCTGTACACATGCAAACAAAAGTTGGGAAAGCGGGCATCCCTGCCGCATACCATTCATCTGCACCCACATCTTCGCTCCCGCATACATGGAATCCACCCACTCACCCACCAAAGCCCAAACCACTCAAGCTCTCTCAACCTCTGCCCACACAGTCATATGCATTCTCCCAATCCAACTCAAGAACTCCCCCCTCTACAACCCTCTAAGAAATTCCTGATGCATCAGTGGCCTTCCCGCATACTCCTCCCTGGAATTCTGAACTGACCCCTGTGTAAAACCGACCCCAGAACCCCCTTCAACCTATTACCTAGAATCTTTGCAAACACCTTATAATCATCGCACATCAGGGAAATTGCCCGGAAAGCACTCAGTGCCTGTGCCCCCTCTTTCTTTGGTACTAATACTACTATACCCATACATTGTGACTCAACCATCCTCCCACCATCCAGCATACTGTTCAAAACCCCAACAAAGCAATGCCTTATGCACCCACAATGAGCCCTGTAATAATCAATAGGCAGACCATCAATCCCCGGCATCTTTCCCATGCTCATGCCAAAGACCGCATCTGCCACCTCAGCTTCACTAATGCCACCCTCAAACCCCACCCTGTCCTGTTCTCCTATAACATCATGAACCCCCCTACTAAAAAGCTCCTGCCAGGTGCCTAGTCTCGCACACCCTCTCCATTTTTCCCTGAACCACTCATCAGCATAAGCGCTCATACTGTCCATGGAGGCAAGGCCCCACCCATTGGGTTTCCCCCCCCACCCCTGAGCACCCACTAACTGCAATACAGGCACTTTTCCTAGTTCCCTAAACTTATGAAGCAAACCCAATGGTTTTATTTGCACAAACACCCTCCTCCAACCCCCCGATCAAAACCTACCCATCAAACGTTCGTTATGAATACTGCAATCCTAGCTAATAGTAAAATGCCCTTTTCCCCCCCCCCCCCTCGTCCCCCCCCCCAAAAAACCCCTGCAATTGTCCCCCAAAAATAATTCTTAATCCAAAACGCCATTACCCCCACACCCCCCTTAACCCTAAAAATCGCAGCCCCCTGCTTTGCCCTCATCCCACCTCTTAAGCCCATCCCGCCCCCTTGCACCCCAAAACCTAACCCACCACTCTAAAATCCCGTACCCCCCCCTCTCCCCTAAGCAGCCGCCGTTAAACCTTCCAAAACCCGGGGTAAATACCACAGCACCCCCCACAACAGATTACTATCACCACCCATGATCTAAAAGAAACCCACATCGAATGCCCTGCCCCTCCCCACCCCACCCCGCATAAACAAAA
This sequence comes from Cherax quadricarinatus, assembly GCF_026875155.1. NCBI lineage: Eukaryota > Metazoa > Arthropoda > Malacostraca > Decapoda > Parastacidae > Cherax > Cherax quadricarinatus. The sequence goes on from NC_069405.1 coordinate 76,042,529, forward strand.
ATTCTTTTTGTCTCGCCACATACCCCCAATTACAATGTTTTCCACCGATAACCTCCCCCCCCCCCTGAACTTTTTGATCCACACCCCCCAAAACACCCCTCAGAACACTTGAAACACAACCCCCCCCCTCGTTCCACACCCCAGCCAGTATCACACAATTCCAACCCCCATATGATTGTGAGGAGGAAACCCCCAAAATTAACAAAAAATTCGTCCCAACAAAATCCGCCTTCCCTGCAAATTCCCCGACACCGGCATAAAACCCCTATAAAGCATCCTTCTACACCCCCTAACCCCATCCACCCCACAAACCCCCCCCGCCCCCCCCCTCCCAATTGTGACACGCAAGGGCTGGGCTCCTTTACGTACCACCACCCCCCCTTTCAACCCCCCAAGCACAACAACATACAAAAAATTTCCCTTCAACCACAACCATACCAAACTTATGATTTGTTTTCCCGCATGAAACACACGTCCACCTCACGAAAAACAAAAACCCAAACCCCACGGTTTTGATCCAGACCTGAGACCGTTTTACATTACAGGGGACACACCTGAAAGTTTTAGGGCAGCTGCTTCCCTCTATGCCACTGTGGCTTGCCTCCACAAACCCTTTTCCCGTACGTCAAAACCCCCGTCTCACCAACTTCCGGACCATCCCCCCCCCTCCCCCTTTTATGCATAACCTGTCTCCCCCTGCTCCTTTGGGCCAAAAAGCTCCTCCTCTCTTCCCAAAACTTTTTTCCCCGGCCTCTGCCCGGCGTGAGAACCCCTTCGACCCCAGGCGTGCTAGCCGTCCTTTCCCAGAGCTGCCACACACACATGCCACTTGTTGATTTTCCCTGTGGACCTCCACCCCCCCTTTCTCCAAGCGAGTCCCAAAAGAGGTCCTTACCACAAAACAGCTGTTCTCCCTCACTTGGCCCCACCAAACCCCTTTAAAGGGACAGGTCCCCCCAACCATCCAAAAATCCTTTTAACAAAACCCCAAAAGCCCCAACACCCCTCCATTAACCACCAACACCCCTCCATCCCCACCCCTCAGGGGTGTTTTTTAACAGTCCCCCCCGGCCTCGTTTTTTCTCATTCAACCTTCTCCTCCCAAAGAAACCCAAAATCCTTCTTCCCCCCCTCTCCCCTCCGACATCACCAAAGGACCCCTGCTCCACAGCCCACACCCGCCCCTGGGAGCCTGTTTCCTGGACACTGTGCCACCAAATGATTGTAAGATACACAAGCAGCAGGTCCTCTCTGGCCGGCATAGTACATGAAGACCTGTGTCCTATAACCCACCAACGTAACATAGGATGGTATAGGCCTAGCCAGAGTTATTTTCAGGGTATAGGAACACTCAGGTAGCCCCTCGTACAGCCCATCCTTCCATACTCCCATAGTAGCAGAATGGACCTTTCCATAACTGTTGAACGCCTCTTGTATGCCATATGCTGTCGCCTCAAAAGATACGTTTCGCACCTTTACCCACGTATAGTACTTAGATACGTCGTGCAAGACGACATCCACCACCGAGTTCACAGTCATCCTCTGCTCTTGATACTAGTCAACGATCCTGTCATAGAAGCTGGCACGATTCAATTTCACGAAGACTCTGGACATTCCATTCAAAGCCACACCATATACTTCCTCACTGGGAACACCATAGATGTCCCTGATGATGGCAGGTAGTAAGGTGTTCATTGTAGTGCCACTGAGCGTGCCACGTACCAGCTCAATACAAACTGTGTTGATTCTCCATCCTTCTTGTTCAGTCATCTTGGCATCCAGATGCAAAAAGTCACCACCAGAGGGCAGGTGTAGCAGACCAGGTGAGCGTCCTCTCTCCCTGGAGGTTGAGGGACGAATATCACAGGAGTTTTCTGTACCAGATCAGCATGCAGCTTTCTTGCCTTTTCGCAAATAATCGTCTCTGAAACACTATCACCTGCCATCTCTTTATCCTTGATCCACACCCAGGCAACTACTTCTCACCTGTTCCACATTTTTGATCTTTTTTTTGTTAGCATATTACACCTTTCGTCAACATCAGGCTTCCTTGTTTGGTTCTTTCATTGCATGAACATTCGATGGTCGAACTTATTTTTTCCCATAGCCAGTCAAGTCTCATACACCACCACATACATCTGTAATTTTCCTTCTTCAACATCTAGTGTTTATCACATTTCTTTACCACAGGGGGTACCACTATGCAAGTTTACTTTGGTCCCTGGTAGCTTACTTTCAAGTCCCACAACAGTAAACACAATGAAATAACTGTTAAAAAAAAAAAAAAATTTTTGGGGGTTTTTTGTTTTTGAATGAGAGCACAGGTTAATGTCACCTCAAGCTCAAACAAAGCCAGACTGGCTCACGCGCCTGCACGGACGTGGACATAGTGGCAGGTGGACCGGTCCGGTTACCCAGCGTCAGAATATAGGGTTGCGTTCGATAATAGCGACAACGTTGGTTTCGAAAAAAAGGTCCTATTTTTAAATGTTCGATAAGTGGTAAGTTCGAAAAATTTGAAGTTCCACGATAGCTATATTAAATAAATATAGTATAAATAAATATAATATTAAAGATATATATATATAAATATTATATAAATATAATATATCAAGGAATTCGCAAGAGCAGGCTAAATATACACAACCACTGATCTCTAGGCTGTAGAGACTCGAACCTACGAACCTTGGAAACAAGGTAAGCAGTGCTTACCAATCTACCCACCCTGGACCAAAACCTGAGACCACTTGCGCTAGACTTTGTCCAAGGTCAGCCAGCTTTTCAGGGAGAAGGCTTACGCTTTTTTCATCTCATCCCCCTGCATGCCATCAGCCTTATAGAGATATAAACAATGCAAGGAAAATAAAAAAAAATAAAAAACATTCGCAAGACGCAGGAGCGAATCTACACAAACACTGATCTCATGGCTGAGGAGACTCGAACCTATAAACCTGAACAAGTATCGTGCTTTACCAATCACCCACACTGACCAATGCCTTGGAGTCCACTAGCGCCTAGACTTTGATCCATGGCAGCCAGCTTTCAGGAGAAGACTGCGCAAGCAGGACCCAAGGTCCAGTGAGGGTATAATGGTAAAGCACTGCATACCTGTTCCAAGGTTCGGAGTTCGAGTCACCTAAAGCCAAGATCATGTATAGATATATAATATCTATATATATTGTGTTGTGAGTGTGTGTTGTGTGTGTGTGTGTGTGTTGTGGTGTGTGTGTGTGTGTGAGTGGTGTGTGTGTGTGTGTTGTGTGTGAGTGTGGTGTGTAAATAATGCATCTAATTAGTAAGTACTCAGTAGCTTATATACTTAAATATTCCATTATACAAGTATTTAAGCCTGATTAAGGGGTTCTCCATTCCCAGAGATGTATACCCACATGTTGGTTAGAGTAATCAAGACATTTTGTCAGAAAACCGGAAAAGCGTTTCCTGATCGGGTCTTAGCTATTATAGGACTCACAGCGTGAAAGTTTTTTGGTCCACTGATCGAGGCCTTCCACTGCTTTCCTCTCCTCTGATAAATAATAATAGTAATAATAAATTATAATAATTCCCTCTACTGGATGGTGTACAGTGTTAAAAGCGAAATTAATTTTCTCTTTATTTTGAATACGTTTATGTTGTTCGCATGTTAGAGAATACTTGTTTAGTTCGCTGTTAGGAATACTGTGTTTTTGTTGCTGGTTTTGTGAATACTGGTTTATGTTCGCATGTTTGAATATGGTTTTATGTTTGCTGTTGTGAATCTGTGTTTATGTTGCATGTTAGTGAATACTGTTTTATGTTTTGAAGTTGGAAAACGTGTTTATGTGCATGTTTGGGGTATGTGTTTTTGTTCGCTGTTTGTGAATACTGTGTTTTTGTTGCATGTTAGTGAATTTTGTTTTATGTTCGCATGTTAGTGAAAACGTCTTTTGTTTGCGTGTTAGTGAATCTGTGTTTATGTTCGCAGTTAGTGAAAACTGTTTTATGTTGCTGTTAGTGAATACGTGTTTTTGTTGCATGTTTGTGAATACGTGTTTATTTGCATGTTTGCGAATATGTTTTATGTTCGCATGTTTTGAATACGTGTTTTGTTCGATTTTAGTGAATACTTTTTATGTTTTTGCATGTTAGTGAATACTGTGTTTATGTTCGCGGTTAGTGAAACTTTTTAGTTCAGTTGTGAATAGTGTTTTTTGTTCGCATGTAGTGAAAACTGTGTTTTTTTCGCGTGTTAGTGAATACTGTGTTCATGTTCGCATGTTAGTGAATACTGTGTTTATGTTCGCATGTTAGTAAATTTACTGTTTATGTTCGCATGTTTAGTGAATACTGTGTTTATGTTCGCATGTTAGTGAATACTGTGTTTATGTTCGCGTGTTAGTGAATACTGTGTTCATGTTCGCATGTTAGTGAATACTGTGTTTATGTTCGCATGTTAGTGAATACTGTTTTTATGTTCTCATGTTAGTGAATACTGTCTTTATGTTCGCATGTTAGTGAATACTGTGTTTATGTTCGCGTGTTAGTGAATACTGTGTTCATGTTCGCATGTTAGTGAATACTGTGTTTAAATGTTCGCATGTTAGTGAATACTGTGTTTATGTTCTCATGTTAGTGAATACTGTCTTTATGTTCGCATGTTAGTGAATACTGTGTTTATGTTCGCATGTTAGTGAATACAGTGTTTATGTTCGCATGTTAGTGAATACTGTGTTTATGTTCGCATGTTAGCGAATACAATGAAACTTTTGTGAAAACATGTTTGCATTTTTAGTTTTAGTGAATGTGAAGGAAAGTCTGCTGGGCTTGTTATAGATGGAGCCTCCAAGCCACGGTGGGAACTTTTTCCAAGCTAGATTGTTAGCGCACTTAGCCCACACTCTGAGGTCCAGGGATCCATCCCAGGTACGGGTGGAAACATCAGAACGTGTTTTCACCTAGTTCACCTAGGTTCACCTAGGTTCACCCTGTTCACCTAGCAGTAAAATGGACACCTGGATGTTAGTAGATTGGCGTGGATCGCATCCTGGGATAAAACTGCCCATGATGACACTCTTCAGGTCGCTTGTTCTATCTAGGCTGGAATATTGCTGCGCACTAACAGCACCTTTCAAGGCAGGTGAAATTGCTGACCTAGAAAATGTACAGAGAACCTTCACGGCGCGCATAACGGAGATAAAACACCTCAATTACTGGGAGCGCTTGAGGTTCCTGAACCTGTACTACCTGGAACGCAGGCAAGAGAGATACATGATTATATACACCTGGAAAATCCTAGAGGGACTAGTACCAAACTTGCACACGAAAATCACTCAACGAAAGCAAAAGACTTGGCAGACGATGCAACATCCCCCAATGAAAGCAGGGGGTCACTAGCACGTTAAGAGACAATACAATAAGTGTCAGGGGCCCGGACTGTTCAACTGCTCCCAGCATACATAAGGGGGGATTACCAATAGACCCCTGGCGTCTTCAAGTGGCATGGACAAGCACCTAAAGTCGGTACCTGACCAGCCGGGCTGTGGCTCGTACGTTGGATTGCGTGCAGCCAGCAGTAACACCCTGGTTGATCAGGCTCTGATCAACATGAGGCCTGGTCACAGACCGGGCCGCGGGGGCACTGACCCCCGGAACTCCCCTTCAGGTAAACTGCAGGTAATTTACCCGAAATGATCTGCATAACGAGGGGTTTTCTACATGGTATTAATGTCATTGATAATGACATAATACAATATAACTAGGCCTGCATACCTTGTGCATATACTTGTAGAAAAAAAGCTTATTATTATTAAGTCACCTATAAACGAAGCCTTGTGAAATTAAAATATCTTTGTAAAAACCACAACCTACAGAGGTTTCACCCATTTTATAAACTCGTATGAGAGCATATGAGAAAAAACTATATTAATTTACATCTTAAGTTCATTAAAAGCCTAGTAGTCCCAACTACACTTAAAAAAAGTTAATCGAGAGAAATGTTTTCTTCATGCAAGTTGTGTCCAGGAGGAAGAATATAGTAGATGGTTTGTGTGTGATTCTGATAATCATTTGTATACACACATATGTTAGAACAATGACAAAAGTACTGTGTTCTGTGTTGACAGTGTCAACAGTACTGTGTTTATCTTGACAGTGAAACCGCACTGTGTTTCTCTCTTGACATTTACAACAACACTATGGTTTTCTGTCTTTAAATGACAACAACACTATGTTTCTGTCTTGACAAATGACAACAACAGTGTTTGTCTCAACAATGACAACAACACTATGTTTCTGTCTAAACTATAACAACAACGCTATGTTTCTGTCTTGACTATGACAACACTGTGTTTGTCTTAACAATGACAGAAACACTGTTCTGTCTTGTACGAGGTTATCGTCATAAATGATTTTGATAATTGCAAACTAGTTTAAATCTGATGAGGCAACTGAACGAATTATAATGCTTCACTTCCAAACTCTAATTTGTCTGAAATTATATTAACACAGTAATCCTTCCCCAGGTCAGTGGTAATTTTCACAGAGTACTCGGAGGGCATGTAATATAATATAGTGATACTAGGTCAAAGTATTTGTAAATGTTTGGAATTTCTACTTATTTTAGTTTAAATTTTTTCCTCTATAAACTTGACTGTTATTTCTTTCCTGTATCACTGTTCTTTTAGTATAATATTTTTGAGTCTCAATCTTAACATGTTTTTCAGTCGTTTCCTTAACTGACTGCAGTGAATTTGTACCCACAGCGGCGACATTGCACAATCTGTGGGTTCGTACTCAAAGAGGAGACAGCGGACGATCTTAGTGGGTTGTAACTCACAGCGGCAACACAATGCACTATCTCAGTGGGTTTCTACCAGTGTGACTTTGTAAATGGTCCAAGTCGGACCGAAATGTTGTCGTAAGCTTCTCTCTTTTATGTGCGGGTTATTTGTGTATCGTTCCAGTCACGGTATTGTGCCTTTTTTTGTTATTTATTTGTTATTCTACCAGGAGCAGTGACATAGCGGGTCACCTCAGTGAATTTGTACCTAAAACGGACGGCTTTAGTGAGTTTAAACCCGCCACCAGCAAAGGCGCAGAGGACGATCTCACTGGGTTTGGACCTGGATTATACCACTCCCATGGGTTTTCTGACTGGCACTCCAGCCACAAGGTAAGACCCAGTTTACGGTAGTGAAACTTTTTTTTTTTTTTTGTAATTATGATTTAACATTTCCTACCTAGGCGTATATTCTGCTGCCAGATACAACATAATACACTTGTTGATCAGTTTGACACTCTAGGTTATGTATCTGTTCTCTGTGATGAACATTCACTACCAGAAGTATATATCTATGATGGCTCTTACACAATAATGGTTGAGATATTACTCGCTGGACAACCAAATAGCGGAAGTCCACTATTACTGCGACTCATCGCTTCTTGGTCAAGTATAATAGTCTGGCCCGGTGGCCTGGTGGCTAAAGCTCTCGCTTCATACACGGAGGGCCCGGGTTCGATTCCCGGGGGGTGGAAACATTTCGACCGTTTTCCCTTTCCCTCTGTTGTCCTATTCACTAGCAGCAAAATAAGGTACTGGGTGTTAGTGACTGGTGTGGGATCGCATTCTGGGGGACAAGATTGAGGACCCCAATGGAAATAAGTTAGACAGTCCGCGATGACGCACTGATTATCCTGGGTGGCTAACCCTCCGGGGTTAAAAATCCCAACGAAACTTATCATCTTAACCAGCATAGGCGGCCAGCTTCATTTGAGAAAAGGAAATTATGGATAACT
>NC_069405.1:76050801-76067195 GCF_026875155.1 Cherax quadricarinatus
CATAAAACACAGTATTCACTAACATGCGAACATAAACACAGTATTCACTAACATGCGAACATAAACACAGTATTCACTAACATGCGAACATAAACACAGTATTCGCTAACATGCGAACATAAACACAGTATTCACTAACATGCGAACATAAACAGTATTCACTAACATGCGAACATAAACACAGTATTCACTAACATGCGAACATAAACACAGTATTCACTAACATGCGAACATAAACACAGTATTCACTAACATGCGAACATAAACACAGTATTCACTAACATGCGAACATAAACACAGTATTCACTAACATGCGAACAACATAAACGTATTCAAAATAAAGAGAAAAATAATTTCGTTTAACACTGAACACCATCAGTAGAGGGGAATTATTATAATTATTATTACTATTATTATTTCTCAGAGGAGAGGTAAGCCAGTGGAAGGCCTCGATCAGATGACCAAAAACTTCAGCTGTGAGTCATATAATAGCTAAGACCCGCATCAGGAAACGCTTTTCCTGTTTTCTGGCCCGGTGGCCTGGTGGCTAAAGCTCCCGCTTCACACACGGAGGGCCCGGGTTCGATTCCCGGCGGGTGGAAACATTTCGACACGTTTCCTTACACCTATTGTCCTGTTCACCTAGCAGCAAATAGGTACCTGGGTGTTAGTCGACTGGTGTGGGTCGCATCCTGGGGGACAAGATTAAGGACCCCAATGGAAATAAGTTAGACAGTCCTCGATGACGCACTGACTTTCTTGGGTTATCCTGGGTGGCTAACCCTCTGGGGTTAAAAATCCGAACGAAATCTTATCTTATCTTATCTTATCTTGATTAACCTAACCAAATGAGGGTCATACATCTCCTGGGAATGGAAGACAATAATGTTTGATCCAATGAAGGTAGGGGAAGCTTCAGTTCCCTGGATCAAGAACCCTTTAATACAGGCATAAATACTTATATAATTGAATATTTAAGTATATAAGTACCTGAATACTTAATAATTAGATGCATAATTGTATAATTAAAACACATACTAGAAGGAACACACACACACACACACACACACACACACACAACCTCACAAACCTACTAGAGTTTTATGACAAGGTGACAGAAGTAAGACAAGAGAGAGAGGGGTGGATCGACTGCGTATTTTTGGACTGCAAGAAGGCCTTCGACACAGTTCCTCACAAGAGGTTACTGCAAAAGCTAGAGGACCAGGCACACATAACAGGAAAGGCACTGCAATGGATCAGAGAATATCTGACAGGGAGGCAACAACGAGTCATGGTACGCGACGAGGTGTCAGAGTGGGCGCCTGTGACAAGCGGGGTTCCACAGGGGTCAGTCCTAGGACCTGTGCTGTTCTTGGTATACGTGAACGACATAACGGAAGGGATAGACTCAGAAGTATCCTTGTTTGCAGATGATGTGAAGTTAATGAGAAGAATCGAATCGGACGAGGATCAGGCAGGACTACAAGGAGACCTGGACAGGCTACAAGCCTAGTCCAGCAACTGGCTCCTTGAATTTAACCCTGCCAAATGCAAAGTCATGAAGATTGGGGAAGGGCAAAGAAGACTGCAGACACAATATAGTTTAGATGGCCAAAGACTGCAAACCTCACTCAAGGAAAAAGATCTGGGGGTGAGTATAACACCGAGCATATCTCCTGAGGTGCACATCAATCAGATAACTGCTGCAGCATACGGGCGCCTGGCAAACCTACGGATAGCGTTCCGATACCTCAGTAAGGATTCGTTTAAGACTCTGTATACCATCTACGTCAGGCCCATACTGGAGTATTGCAGCACCAGTTTGGAATCCACACCTAGTCAAGCACGTCAAGAAAAATAGAGAAAGTGCAAAGGTTTGCAGCAAGACTAGTCCCAGAGCTACGGGGATTGTCCTATGAAGAAAGGTTGAGGGAAATCGGCCTGACGACACTGGAGGCCAGGAGGGTCAGGGAGACATGATAACGACATATAAAATACTGCGCAGAATAGACGAGGTGGACAAAGACGGGATGTTCCAGAGATGGGACACAGACACAAGTAGGTCACAATTGGAAGTTGAAGACTCAGATGAATCAAAGGGATGTTAGGAAGTATTTCTTCAGTCATAGAGTAGTCAGGCCATGGAATAGCCTAGAAAGTGATGTGGTGGAGGCAGGAACCATACATAGTTTTAAGGCGAGGTATGATAGAGCTCATGGGCAGGGAGAGAGAGGACCTAGTAGCAATCAGCGAAGAGGCGGGGCCAGGAGCTGTGACTCGACCCCTGCAACCACAAATAGGTGAGTACAAATAGGTGAGTATTTATATATATTTTATATATATATAATATATATAATATATATATAATATATATATATATATATATATATATATACACTGATCTCTGGCTGAAGGAGACTCGAACCTACAAACCCTTTGGGAAAACAAGGTACGCAGTGCTTTACCAATCTACCCACACTGGACCAATACTTGGAGTCCAGCTTGCGCTAGACTTCTCCTGAAAGTTTGGCTGCCTTGGATCAAAGTCTAGTGCAAGCTGGACTCCAAGGCATTGGTCCAGTGGGGGTAGATTGGTAAAGCCTGCATACCTTGTTTTCCAAGGTTCATAGGTTCGAGTCTCCTTCAGCCAGAGATCAGTGTTTGTGTATATTTCGCCTGCCTCTTGCGAATTCCTTGCATTGTTAATATCTCTAGTAGGCTGATGCAGGGAGGGGATGAGATGAAAGCTGTAAGCCTTCTCCCCGAAAGCTGGCTGCCTTGGATCAAAGTCTAGCGCAAGCTGGACTCCAAAGGTATTGGTCCATTGTGGGTAGATTGGTTTAAAACACTGCATACCTTGTTCCAAGGTTCGTAGGTTCGAGTCTCCTACAGCCAAAGATCAGTGTTTGTGTATATTTCGCCTGCTCTTGCGGATTCCTTGCATATATAGATATATATATATATATATATATATATATGTATATATATAGTGGAACTTCAAATTTCGAACTTACCACTTATCGAACATTTCAAAAATAGAACCCTTTTTTCGAACCAACGTTGTCGCTATTATCGAACGCACCCCTATATTCAGACCGCTGGGTACCGGACCTGTCCACCAGCCCACTCTGTCCACGTCCCCGTGCAGGCGCCGTGAGCCAGTCTGGCTTTGTTGATGCTTGAGTGAACACTAACCTCAACCTCCAGGGAGAGAGGACGCTCACCTGGTCTGCTACACCTGCCCTCTGGTGGTGACTTTTTGCATCTGGATGCCAAGATGACTGAACAAGAAGGATGGAGAATCAACACAGTTTGTATTGAGCTGGTACGTGGCACGCTCAGTGGCACTACAATGAACACCTTACTACCTGCCATCATCAGGGACATCTATGGTGTTCCCAGTGAGGAAGTATATGGTGTGGCTTTGAATGGGATGTCCAGAGTCTTCGTGAAATTGAATCGTGCCAGCTTCCATGACAGGATCGTTGACTAGTATCAAGAGCAGAGGATGACTGTGAACTCGGTGGTGGATGTCGTTTTGCACGACGTATCTAAGTACTATACGTGGGTAAAGGTGCGAAACGTATCTTTTGAGGCGACAGCATATGGCATACAAGAGGCGTTCAACAGTTATGGAAAGGTCCATTCTGCTACTATGGGAGTATGGAAGGATGGGCTGTATGAGGGGCTACCTGAGTGTTCCTATACCCTGAAAATAACTCTGGCTAGGCCTATACCATCCTATGTTACGTTGGTGGGTTATAGGACACAGGTCTTCATGTACTATGCCGGCCAGAGACGGACCTGCTGCTTGTGTAGCTCTTACAATCATATGGTGGCACAGTGTCCTAGGAGACAGGCTCCCAGGGAGCCTGGGACGTCGGCTGTGGAGCAGCGTCCTTGTGAGTTGATGTCGGAGATGGGAGATGGGGAAGCAAGGACTACTGGTCGTTGGAGTGAGGAGGTTGAATGAGAGGAACAGATGGCCGAGACATGTGTCACACTCCTAGAGGGGTCGGGGGAGTGGACGGGGATGTTGGTGGCTCCAATGAGATGGAACGAAGTGCCTTAGGATGGCTTACTGGAGGTGTTACAAGGTTTTTTGGATGGGTCGGGGACCTGTGCCCTAAGTGTTGGTGAGGCCAACGTGATGGAGGAACAGCTGCTTGTGGTAAGGACCTCATGTGGGACTCGCTTGGAGCAAGTGGCGGAGGTGGAGGTCCACCAGGAGAACTCAACAGATGTGGACATGTGGTGGGTGGCAGCTCTAGGAAGAGGACGGCTAGCACGCCTGAGGTCGAAGAGGTTCTCACGCCGGGGCAGAGGCCAGGGAAAAAAGCTTGGGCAAGAGAGGAGGAGCTGTTGGACCAGAAGGAGCCAGTGGAGACAGAGTTATGCAGTGAACAGGGGATGGGAGGGGGGGGGTCCAGGGATAGTCTGGTGAGACAGCGGGTTGACGTACTGGTAAAGGTGTGGTAGGCAAGCCACAGCGGCATAGAGGGAAGCAGCTGTTCCTATAACTTTCAGGTGTGTCACCCTTAATGTGAACGGTCTCAGGTCTGAGATCAAAACTGTGTGGTTGGTTTGGTTTTTACGTCGAGGTGGACGTGTGTTTCATGCAGGAGCACAATCATAAGTTTGGTAGTGAGTTGTGGTTGAATGGGTATATTTTGTATGTTAGTTGTGCTTGGGAGTTGAAAGGCGGGGTGGTGGTAGCGATAAAGGAGACCAGCCCCTTGCGTGTCACAAGTTGGGAGGAGGGGGGCAGGAGGGTTGTGCGGGTGGATGGGGTATGGGGTGATAGAAGGGCATGCTTTATAGGAGTTTATATGCCGGTGTCGAGCAATTTGCAGGTGAAGGCGGATTTTGTGTGGGACGAATTATTGTATCATTTGAGGGGATTGCCTGCCATCACAATCATAGGTGGGGATTGGAATTGTGTGATACATGGCTGGGATGTGGAACCGAGGGGGGCGGGTTGTGTTTCAAGTGTTCTGAGGGATGTGTTGGGGGATGTGAGAGTCATAGATGTTGCAGGGGGGGGGGAGGTTTATATGGTGGAACACACATTCGTACATTGGGGGTATGTGGCGAGACTAGACAGAATTTATGTCATGCAGGGGCTGGAGGTGGGGAGGGTGCAGACATTCGATGTGGGTTTCTCAGATCATAGGGTGGTGATAGTAGATCTGTTGTGGGAGGGTGCTGTGCGTATTTACCCAGGTTACTGGAAGTTGAACGTGCGGCTGCTTAGGGAAGAGGGTGGGGGTACGGGATTTGAGGAGTGGTGGTTAAGGTTTTGGGATGCAAGGGATCGGGCAATGGAGCTTATAGACTGGTGGGAGTTGAGGGCAAAGACAGGGACTGCAGATTTTTATAGGGTTAAGGGACGTGTGGAGGTGAGATGGTGTTATGGATTACAGAATTATTTGGAGGGACAATTGCAGGATTGTTATGAGACGAGGGGTGGGGGAGGACATTGTACTTCTTCAAGGTAGGATTGCAGATATTCATAACGAACAGTTTGATGTGGTATGGTTTCGATCGGGGTTGGAGGATGTGTTGTGCAGAGATAAACCATCTGGGTATGTCTTGCATAAGTTTAGGGAACATAGGAAAGTGACCATGTTATTGCAGTTAGTGGCTAGCTCAGGGGTGGGGGATACCGGATGGTGTGGTCCTTGCCTCCATGGACAGTATGAGCGCTTATGCTGATGAGTGGTTCAGGGAAAAATGGAGAGGGTGTGCGAGACTAGGCACCTGGCAGGAGCTTTTTAGTAGGGGGGTTCATGATGTTATAGGAGAACAGGACAGGGTGGGGTTTGAGGGTGGCATTAGTGAAGCTGAGGTGGCAGATGCGGTCTTTGGCATGAGCATGGGAAAGATGCCGGGGATTGATGGTCTGCCTATTGATTATTACAGGGCTCATTGTGGGTGCATAAGGCATTGCTTTGTTGGGGTTTTGAACAGTATGCTGGATGGTGGGAGGATGGTTGAGTCACAATGTATGGGTATAGTAGTATTAGTACCAAAGAAAGAGGGGGCACAGGCAAATGAGTGCTTTCCGGCAATTTCCCTGATGTGCGATGATTATAAGGTGTTTGCAAAGATTCTAGGTAATAGGTTGAAGGGGGTTCTGGGGTCGGTTTTACACAGGGGTCAGTTCAGAATTCCAGGGAGGAGTATGCGGGAAGGCCACTGATGCATCAAGAATTTCTTAGAGGGTTGTAGAGGGGGGAGTTCTTGAGTTGGATTGGGAGAATGCATATGACTGTGTGGGCAGAGGGTGAGAGAGCTTGAGTGGTTTGGGCTTTGGTGGGTGAGTGGGTGGATTCCATGTATGCGGGAGCGAAGATGTGGGTGCAGATGAATGGTAGGTTGGGTTGTAAGATCAGTATGGAGAGAGGTATGCGGCAGGGATGCCCGCTTTCCCAACTTTTGTTTGCATGTGTACAGAATCCATTTTATGAGCTTGTGGACCGAGAGTTGAGTGGGGAGGGGGAAGAGGGGAATGGGGGGGTTGTGGGTTACGTTGATGATACGACGATTTTACTTAGTGGAAAGGAGGTTTTTTCCAGGGTGGGTGGGGCCATCGAGAGGTTCGGGGCTGTTACGCAGATGAGGGTTAATCAGAGCAAGTCAATGTTGTTAGAGGTGGGCACTTGGGTGGGCGGGAGATTGGGTCTGGGGTTTGGATGGAACATTGTGGAGAGGATCAAAATTTGCAGGATTTTGTATATGGCGGATATGCAGGAGAGTAGAAAGACTAATTTGGAAGTGGTTAGGGATAGGGCAGTGGGCAGGCTACGTGGTCTTTGGGCCAGGGATGTTACGTTGCACCAAAGGGCAGTGGTAGTGAATTCGCTGGTATCCAGTAAGGTTTGGGGGGTGGTGGCAGTATACCCCTTGAGGAACTGTGATGTAATAGAAAGCCAGCAGAGGGCATTAAGGTATCTTTGTGGTTATGGGAGGGTGTGGTTGGGACGAGACGTGGTAATGACTGGGGTGCACCAGGGGGGATTGGGTTTGTTGGCATTGGTGCCCAGGGTGAGGGCGATTTATGTTAAGATGTGATACCTCAGGGGAGGGGTCAGGGGTCATCGTGTGGGGGAGGTGATGAGGGACGTTCCTTGTTGGTGGAGTGGGTGGGACCCGGAGGTGTGTGAGGACATGTTGAGGTATATGTTAAGAGTCAGTGATGTACGTCGTCGGTGAATAGGGAGGCTAGTGGGAGTGGAGCATTGTTAGATGCTGCAAGGGGTGGCTGTCTTCCCCACATATGATTGGAAGGTAATATGGGAGAAATTTCGAAAGCTAAGAATACCCACCAGGGTGAGAGAAGTGGTGTACAGATCCCTCATGGGAACATTGGCATCAAAAGAGGTGTTGAGGCAAATGGGATATGTGAGAGATGCGTCTTGTGCACATTGTGGGAATGTGGAAATGGCCTTCCATGCGGTGTATTTTTGTCCTTCTTTGGAAAATGTAAGATTGTGGTTGATGGGTGTTTTTGGGATATTGGGGGGCAGGGTGGGGAGCCCTCAGGGCTTTACTTTTAGACGTGGGAGGGGTGTCATGTGAGGTGGTGAGGGCATTAAGGTATATTATGGTTGATTTTTTGTATGTCTCTTGTAGTATGAGGGAGGTGGGGGGTAATGTCAGAATCAAGGTGTTAGCAGCAAGTTTTTATAGGTCAGTGGATAGGAACAGAAGCTTATATGGGGGTCAGTGGGTTACTTCTTTTCCGGAGAGTTATCGGGGTCTGATGGTGGCATGACTACTATGGTTCGTGCTGGGGTAGGACAGCAAGGGGTTGGTATCCAGCGGTGAGTGATGGAGTGCTTGGGGAATGGATGTTGTTGGGTAGTGCGGTGATGGTGGCTACTAGTGTGGCGTGGCAACGTGGGATAACTTTTGTATTAGTGTGTTTCTTGTATGAGGCTTTTGAATACGCCAGGGATTGCTTGACATCTGTGACGAGAGTTTGCATCATGTTCCAGGATGAGGCCGATTCCAGATGTCCTTGAGGCTAGTGTACTAGCGGCTGAGATGGTGGCTTGTAGTCCTCCATAGTTTTAAGGGGGTTCCAGTTTTCTTCCTGCTTTAGTTGTACCTTGCCTGGTAATTGATATACGTCTTAACGGGCATTTATTCATAGTGTGGGAAGTGTGAGGCTTCTAGAGTTTTGTTGCTGTTCACATTTGGTACAATGTATATGATTATAATGTGGTGGTTTTGTTTTTGGTTTTGGGGTGTTGTGTTGAGGCGGATTATTTTAGATTCTTGTATGCTCGGGCATAGGTACCCAGTGTATTGCTCCTGTTGGTGGCTACAGCGTCAGTCCAGCGAGTATGGTTCTGGATTTAGGCTGTAGTAATATCGTGTTTGTCATTCTAACGTACCATGTTTTGACATGGTGTAATGCTCGCTTGTATGAAGGTCTTTCGGTGTGTGTGTGTGTGTGTGTGTACTCACCTATTTGTACTCACCTATTTGTGGTTGCAGGGGTCGAGTCCTAGCTCTGGCCCCGCCTCTTCACCGGTTGCTACTAGACCCTCTCTCTCCCCGCTCCATGAGCTTTATCAAACCTCGTCTTAAAACTGTGTATGTTTCCTGCCTCCACTACGTCATTTTCTAGGCTATTCCACTGCCTTACAACTCTATGACTGAAGAAATACTTCCTACTATCTCTCTGACTCATTTGTGTCTTCAACTTCCAATTGTGGCCTCTTGTTTCTGTGTCCCCTCCCTGGAACATCCTGTCCTTGTCCACCTTGTCTATTCCATGCAGTATTTTATATGTCGTTATCATGTCTCCCCTGACCCTCCTGTCCTCCAGTGTCGTCAGGCCGATTTCCCTTAATCTTTCTTCATGGACATTCCCTTAGCTCTGGAACTAACCTTGTTGCAAACCTTTGTACTTTCTCTAGTTTCTTGACGTGCTTTATCAAGTGCGGGTTCCAAACAGGTGCTGCATACTCCAGTATGGGCCTGACATACACGGTGTACAGTGTCTTGAATGATTCCTTACTAAGGTGTCGGAATGCTGTTCTCAGGTTTGCAGGCGCCCATATGCTGCAGCAGTTATCTGATTGATGTGTGCTTCCGGAGACATGCTCGGTGTTATACTCACCCCAAGATCTTTCTCCTTGAGTGAGGTTTGCAGTCTTTGGCCACCTAGCCTATTACTCTGTCTGTGGTCTTCTGTGCCCTTCCCCTATCTTCATGACTTTGCATTTGGCAGGATTAAATTCGAGAAGCCATTTGCTGGACCAGGTGTCCAGTCTGTCCAGGTCTCTTTGAAGTCCTGCCTGGTCCTCATCAGATTTAATTCTCCTCATTAACTTCACATCATCTGCAAACAGGGACACTTCTGAGTCTAACCCTTCCGTCATGTCGTTCACGTATACCAAAAATAGCACTGGTCCTAGGACCGACCCCTGTGGGACCCCGCTCGTCACAGGTGCCCACTGTGATACATCATTACGTACCATGACTCGTTGTTGCCTCCCTGTCAGGTATTTCTCTGATCCATTGCAGTGCCCTTCCTGTTATATGCGCCTGATGCTCTAGCTTCTGCACTAATCTCTTGTGAGGAACTGTGTCAAAGGCCTTCTTGCAGTCCAAGAAGATGCAATCAACCCACCCCTCTCTCTCTTGTCTTACTTCTGTTATTTTATCATAAAACTCCAGAAGGTTTGTGACACAGGATTTGCCTTCCGTGAATCCGTGCTGGTTGGCATTTATACTCCTGTTCCGTTCCAGGTGCTCCACCACTCTCCTCCTGATAATCTTCTCCATAATTTTGCATACTATACACGTCAATGACACAGGTCTATAGTTTAGTGCCTCTTTTCTGTTCCTTTTTTGAAAATGGGAACTACATTTGCCGTCTTCCATACCTCAGGTAGTTGCCCAGTTTCCAGGGATGTGTTGAAGATGTGTGGTAAGTGGTACGCACAACATATCTGCTCCCTCTCTAAGGACCCATGGAGAGATGTGTTGTCCGGTCCCATTGCCTTTGAGGTATCGATGTCCCTTAGCAGTTTCTTCACCTCCTCCTCATCTGTATGTATGTCGTCCAACACTTGTTGGTGTATTCCTTGTTGGTGTCCCCATCTGGTCTGTCCCCCCAGAGTCCTTCCTGTCTCTACTGTAATACTTCCTTAAATCTCGGGTTGAGCTCCTCACATACCTCTTGATCGTTTATTGTGAGTTCTCCACCTTCTTTCCTCAGCCTTATCACCTGGTCCTTGACTGTTGTCTTCCTCCTAATGTGGCTATACAGCAGTTTCGGGTCAGATTTGACTTTCGATGCTATGTCGTTTTCATACTGTCGCTGGGCCTCCCTCCTTATCTGCGCATACTCGTTTCTGGCTCTTCTACTAATCTCCTTGTTTCCTGGGTCCTATGCCTCCTGTACCTTTTCCATTCTCTGTGCACTTAGTTTTTGCCTCCCTACACCTTCGGGTAAACCAAGGACTCGTTTTGGTCTTCCTATTTATTCTGTTTCCCTTGGGAACAAAACTTTCCTCTGCCTCCTTGCACTTTGTTGCCACATATTCCATTATCTCGTTTACTGATTTTCCTACCATTTCTCTGTCCCACTGAACCTCCTGCAGGAAGTTTCTCATACCTGTGTAGTCCCCCCTTTTATAGTTTGGCCTGTCCCCTTCAGTTCCTGTTACCTTCTCCACTTGTAACTCTACTATATAGTCAAAACTCAGAACCACATGATCGCTAGCTCCAAGGGGCCTCTCGTAATTGATTTTCCTCGATGTCTGAACTGCTCAGGGTGAACACAAGATCCAGTCTTGCTGGCTCATCCTCCCCTCTCTCTTGGTTGTGTCCCTGACATGTTGATGCATGAGGTTTTCAAGTACCACATCCATCATCTTGGCTTCCCTGTTTCGGGACCCCCATGTGGCTCCAGGTTTTCCCAGTCGATCTCCTGTGGTTGAAATCGCCCATTACAGTAACTTTGCTCTGCTCGAGTGAGTCTTTTGCCACCTCAGCCTGGTCCCCATCCCCGGTTGTTTTCTTCGTCTCCTCTTTTTGGCTCCTGCAGTTCTTGGTGGGTTATACATCCTCCAATGACTATTTATGTTCCCCGGAGAATTGTCCCTCAATGTAGTCTTTTTCCCAATATGTCCATGCCTTCTTTCCTCAAACCCCCATTGGTGTTTTATGGCAGTGCAACCCTCCCCCCCCTTACCCCTTCTTTTCCTCAGGATCTATACCCTTTGGGAAGATTGTGTCTGTTATTTCTAGCGGTTTTTTTCTGTGACTGCATGTGTCTGGGTTTTCATGATTCTTCATTCCACCCCTATGTTTTTTTCGTTATTCCACCCCGCGTTTGTGTACCAAACCTTTAGTTTCTTTTCTATCATTTGGTCATGAAGTATTTGGGGGTTTTGGGGGGCAAAGGCCTTGGGGGGGGCCTTATGGGGCTGTGGTGTGGGTGGGGGTTTTTTGGTTGAGGGGGGGGGTCAGAATCCCCATAAGGGAGCTTTTGGGGGGTGAGGTTTGGAAAGGGGGGTTTTGGTGGCAGGGGGAACAGTGAACGGGAAAACGGGGAACGGGGAAAAGGGGCGGGGGAAAGGGAACAGGGAAAGGGAACGGGGAACGTGTTGGTGTGTGTGTGTGTGTGTGTGTGTGGGAGTGCCCCCAAAATTGGGTAATGGGGCTTTTGTACCGAGGGGAAAATTTTTTCTTTTGTACATGATTTGCGCAACTGGATGTTCGGCCAAAGGTTCCCCTTAATGAATTTCACGAGGGGCCAATGGAAGACACTTTTTGTAATAATGTTACGAAACCTTTTTTGTGTTAAAGAAGAAGCGGGGGATTTTGTTCTTTTCCCCCAGACGTCAATTATTGTTTTGGTTCTTAATTTACAATAATGTTAATAAGTACCCTACTGGGTGGGGTGAGGCATCTGCTGCACCGGGTATGTACTTCGGATTTATGTTTACTTTGTCAATGTTAGGATGTTCTATGTGATAGGAACTGTAATGTATGTTGCCCCAATATGGGCTCCCCCGAGGAAGGGTTTTACCGTGGTATTAATGTAGTTTTCTACGACACGGGATATTTTAAAATTTGTGCACCCTGTGTGTTTGGGGGGAGGAGATTTCTCCATTAGGGGGTGTTCTTGTATCTGCCGTTGAATAACTTTTGGTGGTTAGGTTAGAAGTATATTAACTTTTCAAAATTTTTTATAGCTATTTTTTCGCCTTTTTACTGTACTTGAAAGGTCTTTTAAATAAAATAAAAAAGAAAAAAAACTCCGGGAACCGTTCAGTGACAGAACCATGCCCATTTTGGGGAAATGTTAAAGAGGCACCAAAACAGGGAGTGGACAGTTATTTTGTGAACAGGGATCCGTGATCTCAAATGGTCTAGGGGCATTAAAGACGAGAAAAAAATTTAACCCCAAGAGGGCTTTACCTGAAGCCCTCGGGGGGGGGATTCTCCTTCCAAAACACTAACCCCACTCCCCCCTTCCTCCTCCCTATCTTCCAGATGCCATCAACAATCTTCAATAAAGGAAAGTAAAAATTATTTTAATTTATATACAAAATTGAACATATGAATTTGTTGTGTGAAAAAACTGAAATTTAATCTCTATAAAAGTATTTTTTTGTAAAATTTTTTTGGGTTTCTGGAAAAGTTAATTTGTTTTTCCCCATTTTCTAGGGAAATTTTGTTTTGATTTTCAGATTTTTCGAATTTGAACTCCCCCGGAACGGATTAAGTTCGATATTTGAGGTTCATTTATTTATAATGTCGTGCCATGGGTAAATGGTCAAATTAAGTACTTTCAAAAATTTTTTCTCTTATACTTTAAAATGCATGTTTTTTTTTCATTTATGTTAAGTAAAATTAAAAATTTTTGCCCCAAAAAAACCCTTTTAAAAACACCTAACCTTATTGTAAGAACGCAATTAATTTAGCCTAATCCAATAAATTATTTAGAAAGTTTACAAAATTTTTAAATAATAAACAAACCAATGAAATATATTTTTTCGTTAGGTTCAGAATGTTTTTTGCAAAATTTTATTTAGGTGCAATTTTCATTTTTTCTTATTCGGCAAAGGGGAAAATATTGCTATTTAACCCAAAACCCAAAGTTTTACCTTTCCATACCACGGGGGGGATAGAATCCGCTATCAGGAGTCTCAAAATTCCGACTGTCGCGTTAGCCATGGACCCCGCTAGCCACAAAAGATCTTAAAACCAGGGATTTTTCTCACCATAGGAAGTTTCATAGGACCACTGTGACCCCAAATACAAGTTTTTAAGAGAACTCCAGCTAGGTTGGGCCCGTGCGAAACCCAGCTCAAGTCCCCCCAAAGCCGTTAAAGGGGCTCACGAAAATCGTAAAGACACGATTGCAAAAAAAACCATAAAATTTCCCAAACAAAAGCCTAAATAAAACGAAAGAAACCCAAAGATTTCTTTTTTTTCCAAATCAAAGTCGAGAAAAATCCCGTATTTGGGCCCCCACTTAAACAAGAAGGTCCTACAAGATACAGAAGGAAAAAAAGTGAGCTACTCAAGTCCCAAATTTATCGTTTTTAGCAAGCCGCTAAAACCCGACGAGGTCGAAGATAAAATGAATTTTTTGAAAAAAAGCCACCGATTTTTTTAACACAAGCCTATCATATTTTCCGACGCCAAATGAATTCGAAAAGGCGATAAATGACATCCCATTTCACCTCCCCAAGGCCCGACTCATGGAAAACCCGTGTTTATCAAGAACTGCAGAAGCCTCTATCAGAGCTTTTACCCTCCCATGGAAGGGGGCATGGAAAGGGATCGCCCACAGTTACTAAAGCAACAGAAAAAGCCCCCCCCCCAAAGGAGGCAGTAAAACAATAGCAAAGAACTACAGACCCATAGCACTAACCTCCCCTATCATAAAAAACTTTGAGAGGGTCCTAAGAAACAAAACGCCAAACCCCTCTATATACCCCTCAATTACACAACCCAGGACAACATGGGGGTTTGAGCAGGCCCTCCTGTCTGTCTCAGCTTGGGTCACTACCAAGGCCAAAAGCACTAGAAGACAAAAAGAAGCAGATGTAAAATTACAGACTTTGGAAAGCCTTTGACAAGTTTGGGCCATGGGTAATAGCGCACAAAAAGCGTGCTAAAAGGGTAAAGGAAAAGTTGGTAGTGGATCTACAATTTCCCCACAAACAGAATCAAAGATAGTCAACAGGTAAATCTGAGCGGTACGGGGAAAAAATTTGTTCCCCAAGGCACAGATCGCTCCCACTTTTCTCTCCTCAATCGACATAGACAAGGAGTCAGCCACAGCACGCGCTTTCCCTTGCAGAACACCCGAATCTGCTGACAGGTCTTCCATTGCAGACACTGCAAGGCTCCAGGCAGGGCATCAACCAAATCTTTCAGTGGGCTGCAGAAACAATTGAAGTCAACGATGAAAATTTCAAAAATTTCTCCCATATAGTAAAAATGAGGAAATTAAAACTTCACAGAGTACAAAAAATTCCTTCCAAAATAGAGCGAAAAACCCCCCAACTAAAAACCCCGGGAGTGATCATTCGGGGATCTCCCTTCAAGGACCTAACATTTTATCAATCGCATCTGCTAGAAAAAAGACAGGATGGATAATGAAACCTTCAAAATAGGGGTGCCCGCCCCCTGAGAACTCTTCAGGTCGCTTGTTTTTCTAGGCGGGAAAATTGCTTCATACAACAGCACCCTTTAAAGGGAGGGGAAATTGCTACCTAAAAAAGTAGAGAACCTTCACGGCGCGCATAACGGAGATAAAACACCTCAATTACTGGGAGGCTTGAAGTTCCCAACCTTTACTACCTGGAATGCGACGGGAGATACATATTATATTTCACCCGGGAAAAAACCCCAGAGGGAATAGTACCCAACTTGCACACGAAAACATCACAACGAAAGCAAAAGACCCCGGAGCGATGCAAAAATCCCCCCAATGAAAAGCGGGGTTTTCACTAGATGTTAAGAGCAATACAATAAGTGTCAAGGGCCTGAGATGTTCAAGCGCCTCCTAGCATAAATTTAAAGGGGGATTACCAAAGACCCTGGCTGTTTCAAGCAGGCAAGGACAAACACCTAAATCGGGACCTGACCGCCGGGCTGTGGCTGTACGTTGGTTTTCGGCAGAACAGTAACCATGGTTTTAGGCTTGATCCCCCAGGAGCCTGGGCCCAGACCCGGGGCCCCGGGGGGGGTTGACCCCCGGGAAATCTCCCAGGAAACTCCGGTAATATCACGGGCGGAGATAGAACCCCCGATTAGATCTCAAAATGCAGACCGTGCGTTGCCATGGACCGTAGCACAATAAGATTCGTTAAATAGGTATATTTCACCCATAGGAAGGTTTGCATAGGCACCACTGTGACCAAAAATGCGTGATTGGGTTTTTAGCCCCGATCACGGGTTTTTACTCCGCCCGTGGTATGGGTTTTTTTGCAATGTGTCATTACGAATTTGTGAGTCAAGTTTTCCCCATTGGCCGATATTATTTAAAATATATATAATAATTTATTATATAATTTATATATATAATATAAATTTATTATATTTTAATATAATTTTTATATATAAAAGGGGGGGAGGGGGGTTTCAGTGGGGGGAAATAAATGGGATTAAATCTGGAGTATCTGAGAGAGTTAAGCAAAAGGAAGGGTAGCAGTAATTTAAAGATCGTTATGGAAGGAGAAAAGGGAATATGAATGTGTAATTCAAGAATTAGTGGATTAAAAAAAAGGTTGGATGCGAGAAGTGGGGGCATAATAAGCGTGTACACCTGGAAAGAGGGAATGAGAGGAGAGAGAGAGATTTTGGGGGTGTTAAAATGAATGTATAGGAGCCTTTGAACCAAGTGAGAGAGTAATTTGGAGGGGACCTGAATGCAAAGTAGGAGAACTTTTTGAGGGGTGTGGGGTAAGTTTGGGGTGCCCCGTGTAAAGAAATGGGAGCCTTTGATTGAACTTTGTAAAAGAAGGGGGTTTAGTTATAGGTAAAACATTTTTTAAAAAAAAAGAGGGTAATAAATATACACGATATGATGTAGGGCGAAATGACAGTAGTTTGTTGGATTTGTATTGGTAGATAAAAACGTTGAGTAGACTTCAGGATGTCATGTTTTTTGAGGGGCCAAGATAGTCCTTCTAGTTGGCTACCTGAGGTAAAAGGTAGATGGGATCAAGGAGAATAGAAGCTAGGGGAAAAGGAGGTGAAGTTTAAAAATAAAAAGGAGGCAGTTAGGGGAAGAATAAACGTATTGGGGGGATAGATGGCTAATGAGAGCTAGCAAGGGGCGAAGAGGTATGGGGTTTGGTTTTTAAAAAAGAGGTTAGTGTTAGCAGAAATTTGTGGGTTAAGGAAAA